>CM019696.1:33597562-34185062 GCA_009760885.1 Achatina immaculata
GGAAGACCAAAACGAAGATGGCTGCAAGACATCATTGACGATCTGCAAATGGATGCCGCAGCAGCAGGCCATCTTGCTCACAACCGAGAGGCCTACAGGAGTGCTGTTTGGGAGGCAAAGTTCTGCAGGGGACATGCAAATGAATGAATGAATTGTTTAATACATTAACGCATTTAATTTAATTAATACATATAATCCATTAGGAAGCTATCATCCAGGAAGAGACGTGTTGTAAAAATCTAATTAGGAAAAGTAATTTCTGATCAGGAATGTCGGGATGTGGTAGAATATTATATACTGGTAGAAAAATGAGCAGACATTTCTCCTTGACCAAGATCAGCAGTTCTTTTTTGAGAGTGACCCTAAACCAGTAACGGTAACCAGCTGACAACTGACTCACGTAAATATTATTTCAACACTTACAATGAACTGAAGAAAAAGATGTGAAGAATTATAATAACTTGTAGTGTATTCACACAATTAAATGTCTTTCATAACATTTGTTACAAACACAAAGGGAAAAATACATTGATTCTGTTTTCAAATATAAATTTCTATTAAACAATTGTTACATTTATCATGAAAAAATGCGATATAGTCTCAAATGCTGATTATTAATAATTATGATCCAAAAAGTAATGATTAACATTTATGATCCAAATTATAATAATATAAAGGTAAAGGTAATCCTGTCATGCCATAGAGGCACATAGGGATATGGTGTTAGTGCCCATATTTTCCTTGACCTGTCAGCACACTATAGGGGGATATTGTCAGTATCACGCCCGGCTGCCTTTCCTTTCCCAACTCCGGAAGAAGTCAGGTACCCATTTCTACAGCTGGGTGACTGGGGTGCCTCTGGCCGCATTCGAACTTATGAACTTCGCCATGAGAGGCCAGTGCACTAAACACTTCGCCGCTCAGACACCCACATATATATTCTTGATAAATTTATGCAAAAATTATAAGTTATGGCTATGAGTTATGTGTAAAGAATGTAACATGAATCAGGGTGGTTATATTTGTGTATAAATAATTCATACAATAATCATATGTTTATGTCACCCATAAAAAAAAAAAACAACAAAATATACACAAAATGGTCCTATGGTATCTATCAATTTATCAAAGCTGATATTAACATTATGATGTGATAGCTGTTTAAATTGTTGTAAATGCTAAAAATAGTATCACATCATTTATTGTTAAAACACGACAGTCATAATGAATGATAACAAAGAGTGTTTGTGTGTCACAGGTGTTATCTGGCAGTCTACTCACTTCTTAACTTTCGCCAACAGTGAACTTTAACCTACACAATGCTGTTTTTATGTCCCCTTTAGAGTTTCACATAGTTTTTTTCTGTTGTGTTCCACGTGATAGCTTGTTTTGGGATTCCCTGATTGTTTCTTCTCATCATGTGACCAACATATGTCCATTTTCTTTTTCTGATCACCCATGAGACAGGTTCTTGTTTGCTTATCCGTCTTATCTCTGCGTTGTTCTTGAATTCGTTCCACTGTATATCGACTATTTTCCTTAAGCATTTCTCTTCAAAAGAGTCTAATTTCTTGTCTATTTCTTTAGCTGTTTTCCAGCTTTCACATGCATAAATGAGGGTGGATATTACATTTGAATTGAATAATCTTAACCTGTTTTTTGTGAATATAAATTTTTGAATGGCATATGTTCTCAAGAATCTTGAAGGTCAATGATGCTTTTGCAATTCGAATTTTAACTTCCTTTCTGGTGTCACCATCCTGGTCTATGTAGCTGCCGAGATATGCAAATCAGTTTACTTCTTCAGCAGCTGTTCCCTCTATGCATATTTGATAATATTTTTATGATATCTGATACAGAGCTGTATTTCTGCACTGCCTGTTGAAAGTGCTTATATCCTGCGGTGTCTCTGCTGTTCGATTGAGTGTGGTGCGAATAGAAACACAAATGTGTCAAATAAGCAACAGTGTTGTCACTGCTTTCAAGAAGGAGGTTGGTTCTGTGTGTCAAGTTACTAAGTTTAGAGCTATGGCACCACTGTGAGCTGTGAACTTCGTATGGACAGTGTTGATGGTTCTTACTTATGTCTATTGGCCAATGGTAAACTGCGATGGACTTTGTGTGTCCTGATTTGGCTTGGCACCTTAGCTATGAAGTTCACACCATGAGCAACGCTGACTATTTTCACATTTGAACTGTTGTAGTTCCTGAAATGGTGCTCTCACTGGGTGGCTCATCATCAAGGACTGATGTGAAGGACCATCGATGAACATTTTGTGTGATATTCACTGGCACAGGCAGTGCAGCAATTATGAATTCTGAATATAAACACAGAAACATGAATATAAAGAAGAATAATTCCTAACTGTCTTCACAGAACTTTGAAATCTAATCTCTGATAAGGATAAATACTTAAATCCCATCTTTGATTATGGCAGCAAGTTGGATGACACCACCACTGTAGCCACCATGACGGATAGCCAATGAGACTGCTGTTTGTGGGTGATAAGAAGAAAAAAACATTACCTATTTAGTTATCATCATCATCATCATCATTACTGAACTCCAGACAAATCTTTGATCTCCTTTCAGCATTCAGCAACTGATGACACCAGTTTTATGCTGACTCACAGTTCTCTTTGTAAAACAAGACAAACAAATACAACAAAGTCTAGTGTGATCAAAATTCAGGCCATGGACGCCAATACTTTGGAAAAGTTTCATATCTTTGTGGTAGCTATGTCATTTCAATGCAAAAGAATTTGTTTTTTAAAGAAAATGTGGGTAACCTTTAATGAATAAACACTACACTATGCT
Source organism: Achatina immaculata (assembly GCA_009760885.1). Classification (NCBI taxonomy): domain Eukaryota; kingdom Metazoa; phylum Mollusca; class Gastropoda; order Stylommatophora; family Achatinidae; genus Lissachatina; species Lissachatina immaculata. Next base: position 33,600,380 of record CM019696.1, read on the forward strand.
AAAAAAAATACACAGTACAGACTTGGTGAATTTTCAAACTGACAATAATGTAATTATATTTTTAAATGTGAAAAATGTTCCTTCATCCATGCAGGATTTGCCGAAACATCAGATGTTAAACATTCCACAGTGGAAAAAAAAAACAAAAACATTGAGATTTTGTCATGGACTCCTGGTCCGTATACCACCAATTGGGAAACACTGTCCTAGGCTAATGAAGTCACATAATGATGAAGGAAGTACTTCTATGTTAGCCAGGCATCTCTTATGTCACTGTAGTCACATAACGATGAAGTAAGTACTTCTATGTTGGTCAAGCATCTTCTAGGCTACTGTAGTCACATAATGATGAAGCAAGTACTTCTATGTTAGTCAGGTATCTCCTAGGCTATTAAAGTCACATCTATTTCATACATACTGTAGCTGGTCCTTGACATAAGCTGTTGTGCCATGGAGACATGATGTTAGTGCCCATATTTTTCTTGACCTGTCAGGGTGATGTGGTCAGCATAACACCTTTCTTCCCTGCCTCTAGATCAAGCCAGGTACACATTTCTACAGCCTGGGTGACTGGTGTGCCTCCAGCCATATTTAAACCATCAACTTTCAACTTGAAAAACTACCATATACTGTATCTTTAATGTATGTCAGCTGTACTTCTATCTATGCTAGTTGCTCCCTAAATGCACATTAGCTGACCAACAGTGTATGTTAGTAGGCCATAAAAATAATCTATTCTGGGATGTGTTGCATCTTCATTTTGACAAAAATGATCATTTGCAAATAAATAATTCAGAATGACCAAATTCAATATCACAAATACAATTTTAAAAACTATGACACTGATAAATATATCTTGAACTGATAATCTGTTGAATGTGCCTCACATATTTTATAGCACTCAAGCTAGCAACAAATCCTAGGCTTGGCTCCTTCATCAGACTAGACCTGTAAGCTGTGTACAAATGCTGATTGAGAAGTAGCAGTAGAAGTATAATAGGCCAAGCAAAGACTGCATTTCAGAGAATGAGAAACATATTAGCTAACACATCTTTATCAATGAATGTTAGAAAACGAGTCCTAAAATGCTATATTGAACCTATCTTGTTATATGGAAGTGAATCATGGACAATATGCAAGTCTGCACAAAAATCATTGGAAGCAGCAGAAATATGGTTTATATTAGAAGAATGTTGCGAATCCCCTGGACAGCAAAAATAACTAATGAAGAATGTATGAGAAGAGCTGGAGACACAAAAAAACCTTGTCAAAAAGATAAGAGAGAGACAATGTACTTTCACAGGACATGCAATGAGAAGAGGGGGCATTGAAAATATTATAACAACAGGAAAAATAGAAGGAAGAAGATCAAGAGGAAGACCAAGAGAAATGATACTGCACAGTCTGACGGGATGGTGTGAGAGGAGATCACCAACTGAACTGATGGCCTGCATGAAGGATCGGGTACTCTGGAGAAGGATAATAGCCAATGCCAGTCGGCACAGCACATGATGATGATGATGAGTAGAAGTAGTAGTAGTAGTATTAGTAGTAGTAGTAGCAGTAGTAGTAGTAGTAGTAGTAGTAGTAGTAGTTAGCAGTAGTATTAGTTAGTAGTTAGTAGTAGTAGTAGTAGTTAGTAGTAGTAGTAGTAGTAGTAGTAGTAGTAGTTAGCAGTAGTAGTAGGTAGTAGTTAGTAGTAGTAGTAGTAGTTAGTAGTAGTAGTAGTAGTATTATGTAGTAGTAGTAGTTGTAGCAGTTAATAGTAGTAGTAGTAGTAGTAGTTAGTAGTAGTAGTAGTAGTAGTTAGTAGTAGTAGTAGTTAGTTGTAGTAGTAGTATTAGTAGTATTAGTAGCTGTATTAGTATTAGTTAGTAGTAGTAGTATTAATAGTATTATTAGTTAGTAGTAGTAGTAGTAGTAGTAGTTAGTAGTAGTAGTAGTAGTAGTTAGTAGTAGTAGTAGTAGTATTAGTTAGTTGTTGTAGTAGTAGTAGTAGTAGTATTAGTAGCTGTAATAGTATTAGTTAGTAGTAGTAGTAGTTAGTAGTAGTAGTAGTAGTATTAGTTAGTTGTTGTAGCAGTAGTAGTAGTGGTAGTATTAGTAGCTGTAATAGTATTAGTTAGTAGTAGTAGTATTACTTAGTAGTAGTAGTAGTAGTAGATAGTATTAGTTAGTAGTAGTAGTAGTAGTAGTAGTAGAAGTAGTAGTAGTAGTAGTAGTATTATGTAGTAGTAGTAGTTAATAGTAGTAGTAGTAGTATTAGTTAGTATTAGTAGTAGTAGTATTTAGTAGTAGTAGTAGTAGTTAGTTGTAGTAGTAGTAGTAGTAGTAGTAGTAGTAGTAGTAGTAGTAGTAGTAGTATTAATAGCTGTAGTAGTATTAGTTTGTAGTAGTAGTATTAGTAGTATTATTAGTTAGTAGTAGTAGTAGTAATTAGTAGTATAGTAGTATTAGTAGTATTAGTTGTAGTAGTAGTAGTAGTATTAGTAGCTGTAGTAGTATTAGTTAGTATTAGTAGTATTATTAGTTAGTAGTAGTAGTAGTAGTTAGCAGTAGTATTAGTTAGTTGTAGTAGTAGTAGTAGTATTAGTAACTGTAGTAGTATTAGTTAGTAGTAGTAGTAGTAGTAGTAGTACTTAGTAGTAGTAGAAGTAGTAGTAGTAGTAGTAGTATTAGTAGTAGTAGTATTAGTAGTAGTAGTACATGAATCTAATGAACAGAAAAGTGACATATCAAAACCACTAACAACCTTGACCTATCTACCCACCACATCTGATATCCAAGCCTGCATCAATCAATCCCACTGATACCACATCTCAACAGTAGTGACACAGATTTCTGAGACCACTGTGGTCTGCCTTGCCCAGCTGCTCTCTTACCATCTCCAATCTAAAAAATGGTAATAAAGGGAGGTAATAAGGAATGAAGATGCTGTCCCATTTGGTAGTCAGTGACTAACAGCTGACATGCTAACATCGGGACTGGTGAACCATAGCTGACATACTAACATCAAGACTGGTGACTCATAGCTGACATACTAACATCAAAACTGGCAAACCATAGCTGACAAACTAACATCAAGACTGGTGAACCATAGCTGAAATACTAACATCAAGACTGGTGAACCATAGCTGAAATACTAACATCAAGACTGGTGACTCATAGCTGACATACTAACATCAAGATTGGTGAACCATAGCTGACATACTAACATCAAGCCTGGTAACTCATAACTGACATACTAACATCAAGACTAGTGACTCATAGCTGACATACTAACATCAAGACTGGTGAAACTTATATACTAACATCAAGACTAGTGACTCATAGCTGACATACTAACATCAAGACTGGTGAACCATAGCTGACATACTAATATCAAGACTGGTGACTCATAGCTGACATACTAACATCAAGACTGGTGAACCATAACTGATATACTAACATCAGGACTGGTGAACCATAGCTGACATACTAACATCAAGACTGGTGAACCATAGCTGACATACTAACATCAAGACTGGTGAACCATAGCTGACATACTAACATCGGGACCCATAACTGACATACTGACATCAAGACTAGTGAACCATTGCTGACATACTAACATCAAGACTGGTGAAACATAGCTGACATACTAACATCAGGATCCATAACTGACATACTAACATCAGGTCTGGTGAATCATTGCTGACATACTAACATGAATGGTAAACAATAGCTGACATACTAACATTAGGACTGGCGAACCATAGCTGACATACCAACATCTGGACTCATGAACCATAGCTGATCAAGACCCTGTCCCACCTCTCTGTTGCTACCATCACTAACAGATTTAGCATGTCTAACATGGCAGGGATAGCCATACTCCTCATGCTGATGGACCCTGCTAAAGAACTATTCAACACCCTCCCTTTTTAGTTCCACTCCAGGGACTGACAAAAAAATAATTAGCTATCGAAATCAACTCCCAATTTACCAGTTTGATGTGCCTCAACATCTTCACAACACTGGCTGCAAAAGAACACCAGCTCAAGGTTCCTGGGAGACAAAAGAAGAGGCACCTAGATAATGTGGAAGGTTGCCAAGTGGTCACTGTGGTGAACAGCATCTCCCATTTGCACTTCATAATCCACCTCAGTAACAACAAACTGTCTACTTCTGATTAAGAAAAATCATATCTTGAAAACTATGCTACAACACTGTGGCATTATGTACACAAGATTATCCATTTCACTTTATTCATTTGCTTGTCCCATGCAGAACTTTGCCTCCCAAACAGCACTCCTGTAGGCCTCTCGGTTGTCAGCAAGATGGCCTGCCTCTGTTGCATCCATTTGCAGATCTTCAATGAAATCTTGCAGGCATCTTCGTTTTGGTCTTCCTCCCTTTCTTTTTCCCAATATGCATCTTTCCAATACGGTCTTTTCTAAATTATCATGATGTTTAATGTGTCCAAAATAGTTAAGTTTTCTGTCTTTAATCCTCTTTACTAGCCAGCCTTCTTGAATATTAAGTATCCAGGTCTCACAGGCATATGTTGCGATGGGAAAGATGCATGCCCTTAAAAATCTTATTTTTGTGGTTCTGTCCGTTCCTCTCTACAGATTCTTTAGTTGTTTTATGTTCTGAAGAGTGATAGATGTCCTCCTTTTAATTTCCCTCATAGTATCTCCATTATTAGTTAGCAGTGATCCAAGATATTCAAAACTCTCCACTTCTTCCAGTTTTTTCTCATTGATACATATTTCAGCTGCCTTGTTTGTTTTGTCAGTTGTCATCAATTTAGTTTTCTTCGCATTAAGATAGAGGTTTTGCTCTTCGCTGTTCTTACGGACTGACATAATTAGTTTTTCCATTCCTTTTTGTGTTGTGGACAGTAATACTGTGTCATCAACATATCTAATCTCTGGTATTTCATAACCTTCAATTGTTCTCTCTCTCTCTCTCTCTCTCTCTCTCTCTCTCTCTCTCTCTCTCACTCTGTGTGAGCCTTAAGTGCCCAGGGCACATGGGGCTTCCGCAAGGGTTTTCCACAAATGCCTGTCCTTCGCCTTTTTTTCTGCTCTTGCCCAGGTGAGCCCTCTATTGCTCAACATCCTTTCTGTTGTTCTTCTCCATGTCTCTTTTGGTCTACCCTTACTTCTGTTCCCCTGTGGTGTCCATCTTAGTGCTATTTTTGGTAGTCTTCTTCTTCTTCTTCGTTCGCTTCTACCACCAAAACCGTACTGTGATCCTACTGAATTTACGCCTGTGGTCCTCGTTAGGTCCCGTGGTCTCCTGTGTGGTCCCCGAAAGGACCACACGAGAGGACCACTAGGGGTTTAGAGTATCGCAGGGCTTTAGCCTGTATTCTTGGTGGGTCTCTGAAGCGGATTGCATGACACCGTGGTTTTCGTTGCACCAGTTTAGTCTAGAGTTGGACTTTCTCACCGGAAGACCTCGACGTGTTTAGGATATCAGTGCATCCCCGTTGGGTGAGAGGCGATAGCACACCCTTGCCAGAGTTGGACCTTCTCACTGGAAAACCTCGACGTGTTTTGAGATACCCGTGTATCAGCGCCGGGTGAGAGGTGGTTGCCCATCCAGTCCAGAGTTGGACTTTCTCACCAGAAAACCCCAGCGTGATTAGGATAAGCAAACATCCCCGCCGGGTGAGAGGTGGTTGCCTATCTAGACTGCCCTGGTCCAGTGTCTCCGACTTCAGCATTTTGCGGTCGTGGCCGCTACCCTTCCTAGTTGTGACCAGAATGGAGCTTTTGTCCAGGTGGACGAATCCTCGCCACTAGTGACTTCCACCCCTGGGTTGAGCCGGTTTAGGCATATTATCCCAGTATGGGCGTGTTTGGGACGTGACCGACCTCTAGAGCAGAGGTACTGTGACATGCATAGCCTTCAAGATAGGGTATAGCCCTGGTGTGAGCCGGTTTAGGCAAAATTCACCAGTATGGGTGTATGTCAGGCGTGACCGACCTCTAGAACGGAGGTGGCATGACATGTCTAGCCATCAAGTTCCACCCCTGGTGTGAGCCGATTTAGGCAAAATTCACCAGTATAGGTATATATCAGGCGTGACCGACCTCTAGAGCGGAGGTGGTATGACATGTCTAGCCATCAAGTTCCACCCCTGGTGTGTGCCGGTTTAGGCATATTTCACCAGTGTAGGTGTATTTCGGACGTGGCCGGCCTCTAGAGTAGAGGTGCCGTGGTATGTATAGCTCTCGCAGCGATGCTACTGGACATACCGATTAAACTTCACTTTATCCTTTCCACCACCTTTTCACATCGGCACCGCACATCAGCCTTTATTTCTTTTCCGCATTTTCTTCCTTGACCGGGAGGAGCTTCACTCCACGCGCGGCATTCGAAGAGTCTCGCCAGCAGTGTCTTAACCTCTGAGACAAGCCGGTTCATGCATTTCACCCGATGTGACTGCACTCAGGACGTGGCCGACCTCCTGACCAGAGGTGCCGTGATTTGACTGTTTGCTTTGCTATATCCTTTCTACCACATTTTCCGCAGTGATGCTGCACGGCAACATTTGCACCTTTCCTCATTGGCCGGGAGGAGCACCGCTCCACGCACGGCAGCTGAAGAATCTCGCCAACAGCTAATTTTTGGTAGTGAGTTGTCAGTCATTCGGAGCACATGTCCCAACCATCGTCAGCGTCTTTCCTCGGTAATTGCTGTCAGTGGCTTCATCTGCATATCTGACAACAAGATGTTATTTCTTATGGTGTTTTGCCAAAATATTTTTTTAATTCTTCGTAAACATTTAGTCTGCAAAGAATCCAACTTGTTTTCTATAGTTTTGGTGATTTTCCAGCATTCACTTCCATAGAGTAGTACACTTAGAACACTGCTCTTAAATATCCTGATTTTCGTATTCATGCTTAGTTTTTTAGATTTCCATATAGTCTGTAGCATTGCAAAAGCCTGGTTTGCTCTAGTAAGTCTGCTGTTGATGTCCTCTGTGCTGTCTCCATTTTCTACTACTCTACTTCCAAGGTATACAAATTCATTGACCTCCTCCACTAACTTACTATCTACTCTGAGTACATTTCTGTTGTTCACATTTTGCTTCATTAACTTTGTCTTTCCTACGTTGATCTTTAGTCCTATGTTATTTGCATTCTGAGTTAGCTTGTTTATTTTATCCTGCATGTCTTTGTGGCTGCTTGATAGTAGACAAATGTCGTCTGCAAAGTCAAGGTCCTCCAGCACTGTGTCAAGGGTCTATTGTAATCCTCTGCGTTTGTCTGATGTTGCCTCCTTCATTAACCAGTCTATTGCCAAGATAAATAATGTTGGTGATAGTACACATCCCTGCTTCACTCCTGTTTGTACCCTAAAGCTGCTGGAAGTATTTCTCCACAGATAACTTTGCACTGAAAACCCTCGTATATGGCTTTGATTACATTCACTATCTTATGGGGGAGGCCATGCCATCTTAGGATTTTCCACAGAGCATCTCTGTTGACACTGTCAAAGGCTTTCTCAAAATCTATAAACAATGCATATGTTGTGCTATGCCACTCATTTGCCACAATCAAATGCCTTCGAGTAGTCTATAAAGGCTAAATATAGATTCATGTTAAACTCTCTGCATTTTTCTATTATTAATTTTATATTGAATATATTATCTCTTGATCTTGTTCCTTGCCTGAAACCAGCTTGGATCATATTTTCTTACGAAGTCTACCCATTATGATTTTTAACAGTAGCCTCCTCTGATGATGTAATTATTCGTATTTTATTTTGGAATATTAAACAATATTAAACTTGCTCCCCAAGGAAGTGACGTGCATTGATGATAATGATGAGCGGGGCCCCTGACGGAAATTTGATAAGATGGTACAAACCCTATTCTCTTCCATCACCAGTTTCTTACTCTACTCTTCTTCTGTGTTCGAGATTGTTGGGCACATCAGATCCTGATTCCTGTCAACAGAGCAAAGCCCGCAGTCCTCTCCAGATCCTGATAGGGGCCCCAAGCTTATACCCTATGCTCATACCTCACATCCACATCCACATCCACACTGATTATCCATTTTGTTTTCATTCACTGGCCCTCTTTGAGGTACCCCGGGGCCTCTGAGTGATGTATTAGCTGAGTAGCAAAGTGGCTAGCGCACTCACCTCCCATCTTGCTGGTTGGTGCTCAGTTGTAACCGGCTTCTACTGGTGCTGTGAAAAGTGGCTAGGTGTAGTGCTGAAGACACTCATTGCCCTCAAGTATTCTGAAAGGGGGAGGGGCCCAAAGGTGAGGGTACTAACCTCATATACCCAAGGCACCTCTGCAACATAACAGGGCTACCTTTATAACAGGTCCGAACATTCATTTAGCAATCAGCAACTCACAGCTGACGTCAGGGTTGGTGAACCATAGCTGGCCAAGACCCTGTCCAACCTCTCTGGTGGTACATCCAGTAACACGCCTACCCCAAGCTAACAGAGTAGAGACTGCCATAGTCCCCATGGTGGTGGAGTCTGCTAAAGAAGTTCTGCATATTCTCCTGGAAGCAACGGAGTTGTGGTTCCTAAGACTGATGAGAATACCATGGACAGGCAAGAAAACAAATGTGGTTCTAGGTGAGACTGTGCAAAAGAGAAAAAGTATGGCAAAATTCAGAGAACGACAGGCCGAATAAATTTGTAGGACGTGTTTCGAGAAGAGGCAAGCTGGAAAATGAGAAAAACAGATAAAGAAACAAGACACTTGACAGACTAAAAGAATGGCTCAACACCTATCAGAACATCTGAAAGAGCAAATGGCGGATGGTTTTGGAAATCAGTGTTGCCCAACGCTCGATTGGAATGGACCAGAGAGAATGAGAGAGAGAGAAGGGAAAGGTGGATGGTGTAACTATTTGTATTTTATTTTGGAATAGTAAAAAAAAAAAAAAAAACTCCGACGAGGATGGGATTCGAACCCACGCGGGGAGACCCCAATGGATTAGCAGTCCATCGCCTTAACCACTCGGCCACCTCGTCCCCGCTTTCGAGCGAATTAAACCACCTAAAGATTATTTATCGCCAGCGTATCGCATCAATATACATACAAGTGAGATTATATCTTGACTTCCGTTTATTGTAAACTCATGGAACGTAGATCAATCAATCAAGAAGAAGATAGAAACACTGATACCAGGGTCTACTCCAGACAACAATATACGCTACAGCAAGGGTTTGAAACCGGGAGGGGGGCCCCTGTGAGACAGAGGGCCCAGCCAGTGCATCGCTCTGGGGCTCGGACTGCACAAAGGAGGTGGGGGCATAGTGGGTGAAAAGAGATGCGGGTGGGTTCCACCGGCGTACAATTGTTCTCTCCCGAGCCCAGTTCGGGGGCACATATTCCTTGGGGGTTGTAGCAGGGCTAGAGACAAGGGATGCACACGGAGGGAAGTAAAGGACAATTCAAGTAACAGAAATGACAGGAGAACCTATGCTCCCTAAGGGAGTGACGTGCATTGATGATGATGATGAGCGGGGCCCCTGAGGGAAATTTGATAAGATGGTGCAAATCCTATTCTCTTCCATCACCAATTTCTTACTCTACTCTTCTTCTGTGTTTCATTGATGGTCACATCAGATCCTGATTCCTGTCAACAGGGCAAAGCCCGCAGTCCTCTCCAGATCCTGATAGGGGCCCCAAACACACCTCACATCCGCATGGTTTTTACTCCACTGATTATCCATTTCCCAACTAGAAGATCTTGATTTTGCTGATGACATAACTCTTATCAGTAATAATGTGAATTCCATGCAAGAAAAAACAGATAGCCTATCTTCACTGGCTAGCAAAATAGGACTTGAAATTAACAAGGACAAAACAAAAATAATGAAAATTCCTCTCAATCAAAATGGAAAAATACACATAGAAGGGACAGATACTGAAGAAGTCAATCAATCTGCATACCTTGGCAGCTACATAGACCAGGATGGTGACACTAGAAAGGAAGTTAGGATCAGAATTGCAAAAGCAGCATCAAACTTCAAGAATCTTGAGAACATATGGAATTCAAAAGTTATAAGCACAAAAACCAAGTTAAGACTATTCAATTCAAATTTAATATCCACCCTCATTTATGCATGTGAAAGCTGGAAAACAACTAAAGAAATAGAAAAGAAATTAGACTCTTTTGAAAACAAATGCCTAAGGAAAATACTCGGCATCAAGTGGAACGAATTCAAGAACAATGCAGAGATAAGACAGATGACTGAACAGCAACCAGTCTCATGGGTGATCAGGAAAAGGAGATGGACGTATGTTGATCACTTGATGAGAAGAAATGATCAGAGAATCCCAAAACAAGCTATCAAGTTGAACACAACAGGCCGAAGAAAAAGGGGCAGACCGCGTGAAACTCTGAAGAGGACATTATTAAGAGAGGCCGAATTAACAGGCATAAAATCCTTTGATGAGGTTGAAAGACTCGCCGAAGACAGGAAAAATTGGCGAACTACTTTGCGAGCCCTATGTGACGTTTAACGGCACGGGAAGGATATAAGATAAGATTATCCATTTTGTTTTCATTCACTGGCCCTCTTTCAGGTACCCCGGGGCCTCGGAGTAATGTATTAGCTGAGTAGCAAAGTGGCTAGCGCACTCACCTCCCATCTTGGTGGTTGGTGCTCAATTGTAACCGGCTTCTACCGGTGCTGTGAAAAGTGGCTAGGTGTAGTGCTGAAGACACTCATTGCCCTCAAGTGTTCTGAAAGGGGGAGGGGCCCAAAGGTGAGGGTACTAACCTCATATACCCAAGGCACCTCTGCAACATAACAGGGCTACCTTTATAACAAGTCCGAACATTCATTTAGCAATCAGCAACTCACAGCTGACGTCAGGGTTGGTGAACCATAGCTGACCAAGACCCTGTCCAACCTCTCTGGTGGTACACCCAGTAACACGCCTACCCCAGCTAACAGAGTAGAGACTGCCATAGTGCCCATGGTGGTGGAGTCTGCTAAAAAAGTTCTGCATATTCTCCTGGTTTTTAGCTCCACTAAAGGTCTGAAAGAAATTACCTGCTTCCAAGCCGACATGATGCTGTGGCTCAACATCTTCATCACATCAGCTGTAAAGAACACCAGCTCACAGTTCCAGGGAGGAGAAGAAGAAGTTAGATCAGGATAAACAAAAACTGAATAAAATAATGCTACAACATATTAAAAGTAAATAAAAAGATACAATTATAACAGAGTAAAAAAAAAAAAAAAACTGAACAAAAAAATAAAAATCATAACTGGAAAAAGAGACCCAAAAAAAATTATAAGAGGAAAAACTGAACAAATGAGAAAATTGTAACAGGAAAAACTGGATAAAAAGAGAAAATGATAACAGGAAAAAACTGAACAGAAAGAGAAAATTGTAACTGGAAAAACTAAATAAAAAGAGAAAATTATAATAGGAAAAAATGAACAAAAAGATAAAATTATAAAAAGGAAAAACTGAACAAAAAAGGGAAAATTATAAGGGGAAAAAATGAACAAAAAGAGAAAATTATAACAGGAAAAATTGAACAAAAAGAGAAAATTATAACAGGAAAAATTGAACAAAAAGAGAAAATTATAAAAAGGAAAAACTGAACAAAAAGAGAAAATTATAAGAGGAAAAACTGAACAAAAAGAGAAAATTATAAGAGGAAAAACTGAACAAAAAGAGAAAATTATAAGAGGAAAAACTGAACAAAAAGAGAAAATTATAACAGGAAAAATTGAACAAAAAGAGAAAATTATAACAGGAAAAATTGAACAAAAAGAGAAAATTATAACAGGAAAAACTGAACAAAAAGAGAAAATTATAACAGGAAAAATTGAACAAAAAGAGAAAATTATAACAGGAAAAATTGAACAAAAAGAGAAAATTATAACAGGAAAAACTGAACAAAAAGAGAAAATTATAACAGGAAAAATTGAACAAAAAGAGAAAATTATAACAGGAAAAATTGAACAAAAAGAGAAAATTATAACAGGAAAAACTGAACAAAAAGAGAAAATTATAACAGGAAAAATTGAACAAAAAGAGAAAATTATAACAGGAAAAATTGAACAAAAAGAGAAAATTATAACAGGAAAAACTGAACAAAAAGAAAAAAAAATAACAGGAAAAACTGAACGAAAAGATAAAATTATGAGAGGACAAAAAGAAAACAAAAGATAATAATACACTGAAACAGGAAAACAAACTATAAAAAAATAACAAAGCTGTTAAAATAGAACAGTTATTTACACAAAAATGGGGAAAATATTTTCAAAACGACAAAAATAGGACAAAAAAGGAAGTAAATGATAACATTACATTAGAACAGGAAAAAACTGAAAAGAAATATAACATTTCACCTTAACAGACATAACATAACAAAGAAACAAAAAAACACAAAAACACTTCATTATAAAAGGCATATATAAAAACACACCACAGCTTCTTAACACACCATAAACAGAAAACACCCTTCATTAAACATTTTTAATCACATCCACAAAAATGCTTCAACTTGTACATTTTGAAAAAAAAACAAACAAAAACAGAACAGTAATGCCAATATACACATAAATATGGACTTATAAACCTGCATTAAACACAGTAACCACCAGTCCATACATCCAAGGATACATTTAAGCCCATGTGTTCAACAAATATTTGATAAATTTTCTTACAAAATGTACAATCTGGTGTAATAAAATGCAAACGTTACATATACAAATGTTTCCTTACTCATATTTTTAAAAAAAAATATTAGCCAAATATTTACAGCAATTGTATTAAAAACTTTCACTCATCAACAATGAAATACTGATGAAACAAAAAAATTTCTGAGGCCACATGTGTAGACAGAATGTTGGGAATTACTGAAAAATTCAAGGGTACAAAAAAGGACAAAAGAAGGACCATAGAAAAGTGTTAAAGGACTGACCAAGCAGCACAGGTAAAGAAAGGTCACTCGCTCTGATTCAGTCAGTTCAGTCATTTGCACGTCCTTTGGAGAACCTTGCCTCCCTAACAGCTCTCCTGTAGGCCTCTCGGTTGTAAGCAAGATGACCTGCTGCTGATTAGTACTCTGATTAGAAATACTATTACAGTCCTATCATGTCATGTAGGGCCCTAGGGGATATGGCATTAGTGCCCATATTTTCCTTGACTTGTGGCATGGGGATATGGTGTTAGTGCCCATATTTTCCTTGACTTGTGGCAAGGGGATATGGTGTTAGTGCCCATATTGTCCTTGACTTGTGGCAAGGGGATATGGTGTTAGTGCCCATGTTGTCCTTGACTTGTGGCAAGGGGATATGGCGTTAGTGCCCATATTTTCCTTGACTTGTGGCAAGGGGATATGGTGTTAGTGCCCATATTTTCCTTGACTTGTGGCATGGGGATATGGTGTTAGTGCCCATATTTTCCTTGACTTGTGGCACACTACAGGGTGAAGTGGTCAGCATCACACCTGGCCATCCTTCCTTCCCCAGCCCCAGAAGAGGGCAGATGCTCATTTCTACAACCGAGTGACAGGGAGGTTCGACTATGGGGAAAAGTACCCAGCATAACACAAAATGTACTAGAATGATCACCAATACTCAACCACACAGCACTTGGAATTAAACAGTCTCTCAACATCGACAAAACTGGCCCTACAGCGGACACCCTCCCACTGCAGTATAGCAGGGGATGAGAGAGCAGACTCTCCAAAAATGGCAGTAAAATGGAACAACGCAACCACCAAGTCACTTGTAAAGAGGTCAAAATCATAATTTAAAAAAAACCAGTACAGACAGCAGCGGGGAAAAGAAGCTAAATATAGAAAGTGCTCCCGATACTGTTTCAATCCATCAGCTGAAGAAGCTCCAAGAGACCACTGATATTAAGAACAGGCCACTGCGGACTACTGACCCGCCTGCACCAACTCAAGATCTCTCACAAGGAGGCGTGTTCCTGTAGGGAAAGATCACAAATCTCAGAGCATGTGCTCCAAAAGCGTCCAACATTCACTGAAGGATGGACCTGAGGCAGAAGCTGTGGGGCTGCCACGAGGACAGGGAGAGAAGCTGTAGGCTTCATTCTGGCGACCTGGTTTCTGATCTAGCATTACCTGCTAACTCATAAACGAATGAAAGGAAAAGGAGGGTTCTAGGTGAATGTTACCCTAAAAATAAGCCACTTTGTTCAAGTACTGAAAGGGTTAAAGAGAACAAAGAAAAAAATATTCTTGACATGAATCATGTTTACAACAAAGAAAAAAATGACCCAAAAATCATTTCTGCTGCTCATAAACTTGGAAAAAAACAAAAAACTGCAGGAAGTAGAAAATATTTACACAAGGAAAACACTTGCACAGCAAATGTTCCTCTTATAACGTCAAGCATTGATTAACCCTTTGTATCTCAACTACCACAAAAATGGAATGAGCAATCTTGTCCTACTTCATAAAAAATGCTATAGTGGAACCTATACTCTGTTAGACAGGTTGGATCACAAAGACTGTCAATTTGTTTTGATAAACTGTTTCACCATTTTCAATGAAGAATTTCATGAAGATGGCCTATCCATTATCCTGGATGGTCAGAGATTGTAGTTCAGCTGAGGGTGAAAATGGCTGAATTTATGAAGACACAGTTTCTTGGATCCATGCCACTGATACACTACTCTGCCATCAACATAACTATTTGGAGACATAGAACAATTGAAAGATGACTCGCTGTTAGCGAGATCTTCAGCTGCCGTGCGTGGAGCGGTGCTCCTCCCGGCCAATGAAGAAATTTGCAAATGAGGTTGCCGCGCAGCATCACTGCGGAAAAGGTGGTAGAAAGGATAAAGCGAAGCAAACAGCCAAATCACGGCACCTCTGGTCTGGAGGTCGGCCACGTCCTGAGTGCAGTCATATCGGGTGAAATGCATGAACCGGCTTGTCCCAGAGGTTAAGACACTGCTGGCTTGACTTTTCAAATGCCGCGCGTGGAGTGAAGTTCCTCCCGGTTCAGGAAGTAAATGCGGAAAAGAAATAAAGGTTGCTGTGCGGCGCCGATGGGAAAAGGTGGTGGAAAGTGAAGTTTAACCGGTATGTCCAGTAGTATCGCTACGAGAGCTATACCACGGCACCTCTGCTCTAGAGGCCACCCACGTCCGAAATACACCTACACTGGTGAAATATGCCTAAACCAGCACACACCAGAGGTGGAACTCGATGGCTAGACATGTCATGCCACCTCCGCTCTAGAGGTCGGTAACGCCTGATAAACACCCATACTGGTGAATTTTGCCTAAACCGGCTCATACCAGGGGTGAATCTTGAAGGCTATGCATGTCACAGTACCTCTGCCCTAGAGGTCGGTCCCGTCCCAAACACGCCCATACTGGGAAATGCCTAAACCGGCTCAACCCAGGGGTAGAAGTCACTAGTGGCGAGGACCATCCTGGTCACAACTAGGAAGGGTAGCGGCCACGACCGCAAAATGCTGAAGTCGGAGACACTGGACCAGGGAAGTCTAGATAGGCAACCACCTCTCACCCGGCGGGGATGTTTGCGTATCCTAATCACGCTGAGGTTTTCCGGTGAGAAAGTCCAACCCTGGACTGGATGGGCAACCACCTCTCACCCGGCGCTGATACACGGGTATCTCAAAACACGTCGAGGTTTTCCGGTGAGAAAGTCCAACTCTGGCCTGGGTGGGCTACCGCCTCTCACCCAGCGGGGATGCACTGATATCCTAAACACGTCTAGGTCTTCCGGTGAGACAGTCCAACCCTAGACTAAACTGGTGCAATGAAAACCACGGTGTCACGCAATCCCGCTTCCGAGACCCACCAAGAATATAGGCTAAAGCACTGTGATACTCTGAACCCCTTGTGGTCCTTTCGTGGATCTCGTGTGGTCTATTCTGGACCACACAGGGGACCACAGGACCTAACGAGGACCACAGGCATGAATTCAGTAAGTTCACAGTGCGGTTTTTGGTGGTAGAAGTGAACGAAGAAGAAGAAGAAGAAGAAAGATGACTGCATTTTCCACAACCCACCACAAGGGACAGAAGAGTGAAATTTCCCAAAGCCGAGGATGAGAAAAGTCAAATATAAGTTAAAATTCTTGGACCCCTGTCCGAGAAAAAAAATCCTTGATGCACTAGAGAAGTGGCTGTCCAACACACATCTTATAGAAAGAACAAAGGACGGGTGATTGTGGAAATCAATGATGACCAATGCCTGATTGGCAAGAACCACAGAGAGAGATCGCAGAATGTGCTACTCTGATTTCAGTTAAGACAGCTGTTAAAATAGCTATCCTGCAACAGTGTGTTGAGGAAAACTGCCTCTCAAAAAGAAGAACATGTTTCTGCAAGGCAGGGCACACTACTAAATTAAACAGCACACAAGACTGTCAGCAGATGAGGGGGGGGGGGGAGAACAGAAGATCCCATACACTTTGCATTTGCTTCTACAAATATGGAATTTTAGCTTAATCACGAGGGGTGAAAAAAAAAAAAGGTGGTTTAGCTGTAATACGATTCACGGGTTGAAAGGGTTAATCATTAACTTCCATAAACCCAATATTAACCCACACTTCCACAATATAAGGGAATTTTACTGTATTGTTCTTGTTTTCTAGTAAGTACTGGTAGTCTCTTCTGTTGTTTCCACAGCAAGATTTTATTTCTGTGCTATTTATATTATACTATTTCCCTCCAAGTTCTGGCCTATTTGAATGTGTTTTCTTAACACTTGTTTTTTGAAACATTTTCCGGTCAATTGCCATCTGCCACGTTATAGCAGAAACCATCAAACGTGAATTTGTTCACATCTGTAGTAACCATCACATGTAGAATGTGTTCACATTTGTGAACTTTCTTGTCTTAACAGATCAACTCATTATTAATCTAGTATAGTTTTAAATTTATATCATCTACTCCAAGCATCTTTTTCTTTCTTTCTTTCTCTCTCTCTCTCTCTCTTTTTTTTCTTTCTGCTATTGTCTTAAAAAAGATGAGGACAGAAAATGTCTTGCTACTCATTCCCATCACATTTTATGAAGGAAAATAAAATAAAGTAAAGACAACTTGCACATTTTGCAGTACTCATAATAAATAGAAGCTGATGCAATACAACACATTCGCTAATGGCTGATGGGTAACTTGAACATGCACATCACAGTGCTCTGCCCTTAGTCTAGCTGAAACTAAAGTCAAAGAAACATGGACGTTCAGCTGTAGGACTTGCACCACTGTGAAATTTCTTTGGGCAGAAGGAGTGAAACCTGCTGAACGGAGACCAGTGCAACATACTGTGCTATGCTTAAGGAGAAACTGAGACCTGCAGTTCGCAGCTAAAGAAAAAAGCAATGCTGTAAAAAAAAACAGTCTTACTGCACCATGACAAACAAAGCATAACCTCATGCAGCAGCTACAGAGGTGGGGGCAATGAAATGGCTGCAGTTTCAACATCTCTGTCATTCTCCCATGCAGCCCTTATCTGGCACCAAGTGATTATCATGTCTTCAGTCCACTTAAAAGTAGGCTCTAACCATGGTCACAAGTTCACCTCTGATGATGAGGTTAAGGAAGTGGTGCAGACCTGGATTCAGGAGGGCAACCAAAGCTTATTCTCACAAGGAATGAATCAGATAGCAGATACAAGAAGTGCATCGACACCAGGAGACCTATATAGAGAAGTGATTTTCATACAGTAATTTGCTTACAGCTACCAGTATTAAAGGATATGTTGTCTTTAGTTTTAAAAAAAAAAAAATTCTCCCTGCTGTGTTTAAACACCTCTCTTCACAGCGCTGACTGTGTACTACAAGGCTGTTTTAAACAACAAAAACTTCAGATGTACAAACATTAAAAATTTACAATAAAAGATGTTCAAAAAGTGTACAAGAAATTTCTGGACATCCTGCATACGTCTTGCAGGCACATGCATATACATCTTATTACGTTTGTTTCTGTTAGCAGTATCACATAGGAATCCTTCAATTAAAAACTACCGATGTCATGTTTCCGTCAACGTTAGGAAGAATTTGCCCTGTTCACGCTGCTGAATTCATCTCTAGGCTGCCTCATAAGAGTGACATGCGATGGTGAGAAACTTGGCTTAAACATCTTTGGTGAACTAAAATGAAGAAGAAGAAGAAAATAAGTCAACTTAGTCGAATTGTTTAAGGCAGTTTTTGGACATGTTCACACTCAAAAGGATGTTGGTTAAACATGAATATATCAGATACCATGGTCAGCCAGCCTGGCAACTCAAAATCTTATCCTTTCATCCAGCTATGATCTTTCTTTAACCCGACAATGAATGCTGGTGGAGCTTATTAAGAAACCAACTTTCTTCAATTGTTCCAGAATTTTAATTAAAAAAAAAAAACAGCTAGAAAAATCCACTCTTAATCCTACTCAAAGTCAGACTTGCAAGAGACCCATCTGCCAAAAGCTCAAGGGGAGTGTGGGAAATAAGAGAAATGATGACTGCGGCAAAAACTGGTTCTAGTAATGAAGGTAGGTGGAGGTGTATGGTTGAGTTCTACAAAGAAAGATAGAAAGTGTGAGGAAAGTGGGTAGAAACAACAATGGCAGAAAACGAGATAAGCACATATAAATGAAGAACATACAACAAAAGCCTTTTTTCCAAGGATCACATACAAAAACAACACAAAAGACAAAAAACATGAAAAAAACAGATGAAAAATAACACAAAACTTTTTTTTGAGATGGACATATATCAGATGCCTTTTCTGCCCATCTTTCTTACAATGAAGAGACCAAAAAAAAAAAAAACTTGAAAAAAAGCTAAATATTTCATTTTTGTGTTTTTATGTTTTTATGAAAACACAAAAATATTAAATACTACTTTATAACAAATTTATGAAAACACAAAAATCAATAGATCATCAACACCTATTAATCAATAACCTCAAGAGAGAAAACTTAAATATTATGGACACATTAAACGTCATGATAATTTAGAGAAGACCGTCTTGGAAGGGTACATAATGGGAAAAAGAAAGAGAGGAAGACCAAGGCGAAGATGGCTGCAAGACATCTTGATGATCTGCAAATGGATGCATCAGCAGCAGGCCATCTTGCTCACAACCGAGAGGCCTACAGGAGAGTTGTTTGGGAGGCAAAGTTCTGCAGGGGACATGCAAATGAATGAATGTTTTTATGAATGGACACTTAACAGGACAGCAGAGAGATACATGGATGCCTTTGAACATGGATGCTGCAGAGGAGTTCTTCAAATGTCGTGGACACAGAGGGGAACAGGTGTATCCATACTACAGGAACTTGGTATTGAAGGAGGCTGGCTAGTAGAGAGGATTAGAGAGAGAGGATTTGAATATTTTGGACACACTGAACATCATGACAGTCTAGAGAGGACCGTCTTGGAGGGGTACGTAGTGGGAAAAGGAAGGAGATGAAGACCAAGGCGAAGATGGCTGCAAGACATCGTTGATGATTTGCAAATGGATGCATCAGCAGCAGGCCATCTTGCTCACAACTGAGAGGCCTACAAGAGTGCTGTTAGGGAGGCAAAGTTCCACAAGGGACATGCAAATGAATGAATATAGTATATCATGTAATATTCAGCCCACAAATAAACAACTTCGTCCAGTCTAATTTGATCCTGTGACTCCTCTTCTGCAATTTATTTTCATAAGCCCAGGCAAACTTCACATGGAGATGGGTCACCTCTATGACTCCCACCGTCAAAAGGAGTTCCCCATGTGCTGCAGGATCTTAATCACAGCATTAATTACCAAGAATTCAAACTCAAAGCCACGGAGAAAATCTTGAACAACAACAACAGATAAGACACGAACTTTAAAACCTCTGGAATGTGTCTATGTTCATCATCCTGACCTTTGACTTCGTATACTGCTGTCTTCATTTTTTGCTGCATAATAATCTATTTCATCTTCGGCATCACTCGTAGAAAGAGAACCGAATATCCTTAGCCTGGCCTGGGCATACTCTTCTTCTCGTTGTTGTAATGACTTGTTGTGTTTCGAGATCTTAGGTATACTTGCTTTTCTGTGATGGAAAAAAAAGCAGAACGAGGTACTGTTTAATGTGAATGATTTGTATGAAAAAAACAAAAAACACTTACAGAAACATATTTTTCAAAACATTACAGCCTTTCCAGGCTACAAAGATGTGGTTAGGGAAAACAATTCAACATTTATCCTGGATGGACATGAAAACAATTAAAAAAGCTCTCAGAGAACTTGTAGAAAATTCGAAACTAATTATTAAAGCCATACACAGCAGTTCTTAAACTGGGGTCTCTGGGGCCCTGAGGGAATCCACAGATGGGTTTTTGGGAGCTCACAGACTGGCAAATGGACTGAGTGGTTTAATAAAATCTTTGCGTCGTGTAGCTTCTGTTTACTGCTTTATTTTTAGTGAGGGGTCCACAGCTGTTCTCAGGCTGGAAAGGGGCCCATTGCTTTTCTCAAGATGGAAGGGGCCCACTGCTGTTCACAGACTGGAAGGGGGCTGTTGCTTTACTAAAAATGGAAGGGGCCTACTGCTGTTCTCAGGCCAGAAAGTGGTCCATAGCTGTTAAGAGGCCCACTGCTGTTCTCAGGATGGAAAGGGGCCCATAGCTGTTTTCAGGCTGGAAAGGGGTTCACAGCTGTTCTCAGATTGGAAAGGGGTTCACAGCTGTCTTCAGACTGGAAATGGGTCCACAGCTGTTCTCAGACTGGAAAGGGGTCCACAGCTGTTCTCATGTTGGAAAGGGGTCCACACTGTTCTCAGACTTTAAAGGAGTCCATGGCCAAAAGTTTAAGAACCACTGGCATAAAGTATGAACAAGGAAAATTCTTTAGACACTATGAGAAGTCAGAATATGTGAAAGTCGCTGAAAAATAGTTGGGGGGGGGGGGGAAAGAGAAGGTGAGATAGAAACAGCAAAATATCTGAATGAGATGACCAAGTGGCACAGGAAGGTGAAGGTGACTAAACTGGATGGAAGCACCAGGGATTGTAGGGTGCCTGAGTGGCACAGTGGTCAGTACACTTGCCTGGCATGGTGAAGACTGGAGGTGCCCCAGCCACCCAGATGTAGAAATGGGGTACCCAACACCTTCTGGAGCTAGAGAAGGAAAGATAGCCAGGCCATGAAAAATAAGGACACTAACACCATAGGTGCCTCTACATCATGACAGCACAACCTTTATCTTTTTTTTTTTTTTGTTAACCAGGGAATACACAGAAGGGAGAAGAATAGATCATCAACACCTATTAATCAATAATTAACTGATAATCAACTTCTGCCGTGGTTTCCACCCACAGCATTATTCTTTTTTGTCTCTGTACTAGGTCATGCTAAATTGGGAGCCTTGTTACCAGGTACATATCGCCAACGCTGTCCGACTTCTTTAAAAGAGCTCTACATAGTTTTGTCTGCGGATATAGATGCTGTGGCCAAGTTGTTTTTTTTGGTTTTTTTTTTTTCATATCTACATAAACTGGACACTTTGATTACATGTTCTGGAGGAGTCTTCACTCCTAACAGGGTATTCATCTGTGCAGGAAATATGTGCAGATGATTAAGTGGATTGTAGTGGCCAGTTTTGAAATCGGAGATCCAGTTTCAATGCATCATGCATCTCTGGGCTCCTTTATTATATATAGTGCCAGTTTTACCGCTGTTGTTATTTCTCTTATAAATCGGAGATCACACTATATCCGACCCTTCAAAATCTGGCAAATTCTGAAGATGCCAGTATAAATGTGACATTGTCCCAGAGAGGGGATGTTGAAGGTTATCTCTGACAGATTGAAATTCAGTGGCCAGTGTGTTAAACAAAAGCCCTCTGATATATTTTAATGTAAACCTATGTAGTTAGCCAACAAGAATCTGAAGAACACAGCTGATTGGTCAGACAGTCTCTTTGACCAACAACACTCAGCCATGTGTAGTGAACTGGTAGTCAGTTTTTAGGCAAGTTAGTGGTAAGGAGTTGAAATGAGGTAAGAAACAGGAAAGGCTGCAATGAAAATTTTATTTAAAAAATAAACATTTTTTAAAAATTAATAAAAAATCTCTCTTGGCCAGACCATCAAAATAACATTTTTTTCCCACAACTCAGTTCAGTGTGCTTATGTTTTGACTGAAATCAGCGTAGGAAAGCAGCAGATGAACCTTGTACACTGAACAAAACCCTTGGAGAGCTGCTGAAGCTTAGGATAAATAAATTTTACTCTCAAGCTATTATGAAGTTCTTACTTCTTCATCTTTGGTGTTCAAGTTCTTGGTCACGCTGAATCAGAGGCCCAGTCACCAGGATCAAGTCCACAGTCTCCTCCAGGTCCTCCCGGTAGCCCCGCAGTCTCCTCCAGGTCCTCCCGGCAGCCCCACAGTCTCCTCCAGGTCCTCCCGGCAGCCCCACAGTCTCCTCCAGGTCCTCCCCGGCAGGCCCGCAGTCTCCTCCAGGTCCTCCCGGCAGCCCCACAGTCTTCTCCAGGTCCTCCCCGGCAGGCCCGCAGTCTCCTCCAGGTCCTCCCGGCAGCCCCACAGTCTCCTCCAGGTCCTCCCCGGCAGCCCCACAGTCTCCTCCAGGTCCTCCCCGGCAGCCCCACAGTCTCCTCCAGGTCCTCCCCGGCAGCCCCACAGTCTCCTCCAGGTCCTCCCCGGCAGCCCCACAGTCTCCTCCAGGTCCTCCCGGCAGCCCCGCAGTCTCCTCCAGGTCCTCCCGGCAGCCCCACAGTCTTCTCCAGGTCCTCCTTTCCGCCCTAGTCTTTTCCAGGTCCTCCCAGCAACCCCGCAGTCTCCACCAGGTCCTTCTGACAACCCCATAGTCTCCTCCTGGTCCTCCTGGCAGCCCCGCAGTCTCCTCCAGGTCCTCCCCGGCAACCCCGCAGTCTCCTCCAGGTCCTCCCAGCAGCCCCACAGTCTCCTTCTAGGTCCTCCCGGCAGGCCCGCAGTCTCCTCCAGGTCCTCCCGGCAGCCCCGCAGTCTCCTCCAGGTCCTCCCCGGCAGCCCCACAGTCTCCTCCAGGTCCTCCCGGCAGCCCCACAGTCTCCTTCTAGGTCCTCCCGGCAGGCCCGCAGTCTCCTCCAGGTCCTCCCGGCAGCCCCGCAGTCTCCTCCAGGTCCTCCCCGGCAACCCCGCAGTCTCCTCCAGGTCCTCCCAGCAGCCCCACAGTCTCCTCCAGGTCCTCCCGGCAGCCCCACAGTCTCCTCCAGGTCCTCCCGGCAGCCCCGCAGTCTCCTCCAGGTCCTCCCCGGCAGCCCCAATCTCTCCTCCAGGTCCTCCCCGGCAGCCCCACAGTCTCCTCCAGGTCCTCCCGGCAGCCCCACAGTCTCCTCCAGGTTCTCCCGGCAGCCCCACAGTCTCCTCCAGGTCCTCCCGGCAGCCCCACAGTCTCCTCCAGGTCCTCCCGGCAGCCCCGCAGTCTCCTCCAGGTCCTCCCGGCAGCCCCACAGTCTCCTCCAGGTCCTCCCGGCAGCCCCACAGTCTCCTTCTAGGTCCTCCCGGCAGGCCCACAGTCTCCTCCAGGTCCTCCCGGCAGCCCCGCAGTCTCCTCCAGGTCCTCCCCGGCAGCCCCACAGTCTCCTCCAGGTCCTCCCGGCAGCCCCACAGTCTCCTCCAGGTCCTCCCGGCAGCCCCACAGTCTCCTCCAGGTCCTCCCCGGCAGCCCCACAGTCTACTCCAGGTCCTCCTGGCAGCCCCGCAGTCTCCTCCAGGTCCTCCCCGGCAGCCCCACAGTCTCCTCCAGGTCCTCCCGGCAGCCCCACAGTCTCCTCCAGGTCCTCCCGGCAGCCCCGCAGTCTCCTCCAGGTCCTCCCCGGCAGCCCCAATCTCTCCTCCAGGTCCTCCCCGGCAGCCCCACAGTCTCCTCCAGGTCCTCCCGGCAGCCCCACAGTCTCCTCCAGGTTCTCCCGGCAGCCCCACAGTCTCCTCCAGGTCCTCCCGGCAGCCCCACAGTCTCCAAATTATCCAAAAAAAAAAAAAAAGGCACAAGGCATGCCAAAAACTATTTTCATGTTTTTCCATGGTGACATCTATTGATTTGCTGTTAACTTTTGACTCACCCTTATATCTTTCTACAAAGTGTAGGCACAACAGAAAGAAACTACACCGTTGTTAGTGTTTTAAAGAAAAAACAGGATACTCACTTAAAAAAAAAAATCAGTTCCTTATACCTGGGATTTAGCCATTTTTTAAAGCATATGGGGGGGGGGGGGGGACCCACAATGTCTCAAAACATGAAGTGATTTGTATAAATTTGATTTAAAATATTTTAAAAACGGCAATATTTTCAAGTAAACAAAAATTTGCTTTCAATGCAGAAGCATAATTTTCATAAACCCACACTGTAATGCTGGCATGGTTTTCGGGTGAGCTGTGGGTGCCTGCTGCTTCTCGGCGAAGGATTTGAACCTTGGGCTGATACTGTGTCCTCCCATTATCATCTGTTAGAACCATGGCACTGGGTATAGGATTCATATTCTGAGTCCTAAAACAGACAGACCAATTTTAATTTTCTAGATACATGTGAAAATTTTTTAGAGACATGAAAATTTTCTACAGACATGTGGCAGCAGACATATGGTTCCTAAGAAGAATGATGAGAATGGCATTTTGAGCTGAGAGTGACTTGTCACCTAATTTGACCTGAAAGTGACTTGTCACATCAGTTGAAAGACTGTTGATTCATAATTTGCTATCAATGCTCTCTAGTCCAAACAGCTATAAAAATGGGGACCCAACACACCAATGCAAGGGAAAACAGCCTCTGAAGACAGACAATATCTGCTTGCAAGGAAAGGCATATACAAATCATGTCTAGGAAGTGGAGATGGATTGGCCACACTCTTAGGAAACCCAACACCAACATAGCAAGACAGGCACTGACATGGAATCCTCAAGGAAACAGAAAACAAGGAAGACCTAGACTTACTTGGAGAAGAGAAATTATGACAGTGCTCAGAGACAAGGGATACACATGGAAGGAGGCAGAGAATAATTCCAAGAATAAGGATGACTGGAGAGCTTTTATCCGTAGCATAAGCTCTCAAGGGAGTGAAAGGCGATGATGACAATGACGATGAAGGAAAGGCATACCATTTTGCCTCATACACTTAAGATGCTGGTACGCACATGAAAATTATGATATTACATGAAGGTCAGTCTCATGAGAAAGGGACCTAACTCACAACAACATAACTAATGAATAAAAATATATATATAACATTTTTAGTAGAAGAGTCAGCTACCAACCCCTCATTTAACTCTACCACCACTAGGAGCCATTTCACTGTTAAAAAAAAAAAAATCCATGGCTTTCTTTTAAAAAAAAAATTACAAAAAAATTAACTGGATCCATTTGATTTTGTTCTCCGCTGTGAAGATTCAAATTTTAAATTACCCTATGAATTAAATACATGCCTCTATTCACTTCCTGGTAAAATCATAGAGGTTCTGTTTATTATACAGTTTTGTGTGTGTGTGTGTAGTCACTGGATGTCTGTTTAGTAATTAAAGGGTTAACTCACTGTTTTTTCCTGAAGCTTTTACTCTGCACTTCAAAAGACATTTCTTCAAGTTTTTTTTCCATAATCTGAAAACAATAAATCACAATAGAAAGAATGACCTAGCATGGACACTTTGTCCAATATAAATAATTAAAAATGAATTCTGAGTTTCTGTGGAGACCAGTGTTTCTCAACATGGGGCACACACCTCACTGGAGGGCAATTTGAATATTTTTGGGAGCAATTTGAATATTGTTTTTTTTTGGGGGGGGGGAATAAGAATATATTTATATTATACCACTTCAAAACTTAGTTGACTATTATGCTGTGGTGGTGGTGGGGGGGGGGGGGAGGAATCAACATCTTTGAGGCACTGAGGTGGAGGCATAGTCCAAAAAAAAAAAGGTTGGGAAACACTGGTGCAGACCAAAGTATACTGATATACAATCACAAAGGTGGGCAGAATACTATCAAATAGATCAAACAAGCATAAACTTTGTGTAGTATTATGTTTCAGAACTAAGGCTCTGAAGAAGGAGTCATTTGTGAAGGGGGTAAAATTTGGTAAAAATATACTATCTATGCAAGGGTCAAAGTCAGCAGAAGTATACCATTTATGACGGGGTCAAAGTTGATAGGAATATACCATTTATGAAGGGGTCTAAGTTGGCAGAAATGTATATTTATGAAGGGGTCAAAGTTGGTAGAAATATACCATTTATGAAGGGGTCTAAGTTGGCAGAAATGTATAATGTATGAAGGAGATTAGGGGACCAGCTAGCGCGGTGGTTGGAGCACTTGTCTAGCAACTCGAATGGTCGAAGGTTCCAATCTCCAGCTGAGCGAGATTTTTTTTTTTTCCCGACCAATACAGCCCCCAGATCGACCCAGCCTCGTAAAATAGGTACCTGAGAAAATCTTGGAAGGAAAGGCAGCGAGGATAGGAGCTGGCCACCCTACCTCATACGCTGATGGCCCAGCATAATGAGGTCTCTAACGCTTCATCCCCTACGGCATTTGCTATGGGACTATCTTTACTTTTTTATATGAAGGAGATTGGGATGGTAGAACTGTAATATTTTTTTAAAAGGGGTCATCGTTGGTTTCTTTTTTCTCCTTTTTTATCTCCCTGGAACTGTGAGCTGGTGCTCTTTGCAGCACATGCTGTGAAGATGTTGAAGCACAGCATCATATCAGCATGAGAGTGGGTTATGGCAGCTATTTTTTTCACTCCCACGGTACAAGTAAAAAACAAGGGGTGTGCAATGCTTCTTTAGTCGACTCCATCACCATGGGGGCTATGGTGATCCCTGCCCTGTTAGCCAGGCTAGACCTGTTACTGGGGGTACCAAAAGGGAGGTGGGACAGGGTCTTGGTCAGCAATGCTTTAGTAACTCTGATGCTAGCATATCAGGTATGGATCACTGATTGCCTAATTGGACAAGCGTCTTCACTCCCCAGGTCAACATTGGTAAAAATGTATCATTTATGAAGGAGCCAAGGATGGTAGAAATGTATCATGTACAGAGCCAAGGATGGTAGAAATGTATCATGTACGGAGCCAAGGATGGTAGAAATGTATCATGTATGAAGGAGCCAGGGATGGTAGAAATGTATCATGTACGGAACCAAGGATGGTAGAAATGTATTATGTATGGAGCCAAGGATGGTAGAAATGTATCATATACGGAGCCAAGGATGGTAGAAATGTACTATGTAAGGAGCCAAGGATGGTAGAAATGTATCATGTATGGAGCCAAGGATGGTAGAAATGTATCACGTACAGAGCCAAGGATGGCAGAAATGTATTATGTACGGAGCCAAGGATGGTAGAAATGTATCATGTACAGAGCCAAGGATGGTAGAAATGTATTATGTACGGAGCCAAGGATGGTAGAAATGTATTATGTATGGAGCCAAGGATGGTAGAAATGTATCATGTACGGAGCCAAGTAAAGTAAAGGTAACCCTGTCATGCCTTAGAGGCACATAGGGATATGGTGTTAGTGCCCATATTTTCCTTGACCTGTCAGCACACTAGAGGGTGATATGGTCAGTATCACGTCTGGCGGCCTTTCCTTCCCCAACTCCAGAAGAAGTCGGGTACCCATTTCTACAGCTGCGTGACTGGGGTGCCTCTGGCCAGATTCAAACCCCTGACCTTCGCCATGAGACCAGTGCAAGTACAGAGCCAAGGATGGTAGAAATGTATCACATATGAAGGAGCCAGGGATGGCAGAAATGTATCATTTATGAAGGAGCCAGGGATGGTAGAAATGTATCATTTATGAAGGAGCCAGGGATGGTAGAAATGTATCATTTATGAAGGAGCCTGGGATGGTAGAAATATATCATTTATGAAGGAGCCAGGTATGGTAAAAATATATAATTTATGAAGGAGCCAGGTATGGTAAAAATATATCATTAATGAAGGAGCCAGGGATGGCAAAAATATATCATTTAAAAAGGAGCCAGGTATGGCAGATATGAAGGAACTGGGAATTAGAAAAATATGATGTCCTAGGGTGGAAACAACTTCGCTTATGATGAGAATAAACATACAGTACATTTATGAAATGTTATGTTGTGTAAATAAGCACTTATGACTTTGTTCACTGCTATGGCTTGGTTATTTGAGGATGGTGAACCAGAGATACGCCACGACACCATCCTCTTTCTCGGTGGTGCTCTCAGTAGTAAGTCGATACGCACCTATATCCTGGCTAACAGTGCAAAGTCTATACTTAGTCAACTTTACCGTCAAATTTCTAACTTATAATAACTATAGCATCACTTCCTTAGACATATATAAACCGAGTATTCCTGTTTCTAAGAATCTATCTGTATTTGGTAATCCACGAGATTAAATGTTTATATTCTGCCGAATACGTAAAACTCGAGATTCGCTACGTTTTTCAATCAAAACTAAAAATGAAACTCACACCGACGTCTGATTGCTCTTCCTAGTGGAAGTAGAAATAGTCTCGGCTCGCCATATTGCAAATAAAAAATAATCTCCGAAAAGTGAAGAGCTCTGTCAGTCATTTGCATGTCCCTTGCGGAACTTTAGCCACACCAACAGCTCTCCTGTAGGCATCTCGGTTGTAAGCAAGATGCCCTGCTGCTGATGCATCTATTTGCACATTATCAACGTTATCTTGCAGCAATCTTCGCCTTGGTTTTCCTATCTTTCTTTTCCCCATTATGTACCCTTCCAAAACGGTCTCCAAATTCTCGGGAGGTTGTGCCCAAAGTATTTAAGTTTTCTCTGTTTAATCTTCTTTACTAGCTAGTCTTCTTCAGTATTAAGTTCTTGTATTATGGATATATTTGTTCTTTTTTGTGTCCATGATATTTGAAGAACTCTGCTGTAGCACTTACATTCAAAGGCATTTATGTGTTTCTCGTTTTGTTGAAGAGCGCAAACTTCGAAAAATGGAGAGCTTCTATCTCTCTGGTCCATGCCAATCAGGCGTTGGTTGTCATGCTTATTTCCACACCCATCTGTCCTCTGCTCTTGCTATAAGATGTGTGTTGGACTGTTCTCTGTGCCACTTTTTTAGTACGTCAAGTATCTTGTTTCTTTGCCTTCCTCTGTCCCTCAAGTTTTCCTATTGCCACTAGGTGTTCCAGTTTGCCTCTCCAAACTACCACAGTAAACCATTTGCATGTCCTTTGCGGAACTTTGCCTCCCTAACAGCTCTCCTGTAGGTCTCTCATTAGGCCTAAAAAAATAATTTGTCTTCGAAAACGAATTACCTATTGATCTTTAGAGAGCATTTATCTTGTTCAAGTAAAATTTAGAACTACTGACGTGTACATTTCTTGTGTTGTATCGTAGAATGACAGACTGGTTATTATTAGTCTTGTGGTCAAGCTCATCTAAATTATAACGGTGTAAACTTCTTTAGTTGTTTTACTTTCTGAAGAGCGATAGGTGCCCTCCTTTAATTTCCCTCATTTTATCTCCATTATTAAGTTAGTAATGATTCAAGCTATTCAGAACTCTCCACCTCTTCCAATTTTTCCTCATTGATACATATTTCAGCTGACTTATTTGTTTTGTCAGTTGTCATCAATTTAGTTTTTTTGGTGCATTGAGATAGAGACTTTGCTCTTCACTACTCTTATGGACTCTTTCTTCTTCTTCGTTCGCTTCTACCACCAAGACCACATTGTGATCCTACTGAACTTATGCCTGTGGTCCTCGATAGATCCTGTGGTCCCCGAAAGGACAACACGAGATCCCCAAGAGGTTCAGAGTATCGCAGGGCTTGAGCCTGTATTCTTGGTGGGTCTCAGAAGCGGGATTGCGTGACACCGTGGTTTTCGTTGCACCAGTTTAGTCTAGAGTTGGACTTTCTCACCGGAAGACCTCGATGTGTTTTGAGATACCCCTGTATCACCGCCGGGTGAGAAGTGGTTGCCTATCCAGCCCAGTGTTGGACTCTCTCACCGGAAAACCTCAGCGTGATTAGGATACGCATACATCCCCGCCGGGTGAGAGGTGGTTGCCTATCTAGACTGCCCTGGTCCATTGTCTCCAACATCAGCATTTTGTGGTCGTGGCCGCTACCCTTCCTAGTTGTGACCAGGA
The DNA here is from genome assembly GCA_009760885.1 of Achatina immaculata. NCBI lineage: Eukaryota > Metazoa > Mollusca > Gastropoda > Stylommatophora > Achatinidae > Lissachatina > Lissachatina immaculata. The sequence goes on from CM019696.1 coordinate 33,630,456, forward strand.
TGGAGCTTTTGTCCAGGAAGATGAATCCTCGCCACTAGTGACTTCCACCCCTGAGTTGAGCCGGTTTAGGCATATTGTCCCAGTATGGGCGTGTTTAGGACGTAACCTACCTCTAGAGCAGAAGTACAGTGACATGCGTAGCCATCAAGTTTCACCCCTGGTGTAAGCCGATTTAGGCATATTTCTCCAGTATGGGTGTATTTCGGACATGGCCGGCCTCTAGAGCAGAGGCGCCGTGGCATGAGTAGTTCTCGCAGCGATACTACTGAACATACCGATTAGCTTCACATCGGCGCCACACGGCAACCCTGATTGCTTTTCCTCATTGGCCAGGAGGGGTTTCACTCCACGCACGGCATTCGAAGAGTTTCGCCAGCAGCGTAATATCCAGAGTAAATTACATAATTTATAAAAACGTGGTATTTAGAATTACGAACCGTCACAAACATTGGTGAAAATGTAGCTTTTCAGTCTTTTCCCTACGCGTGTGTGGTTTATGTTATGGGAGAATCGGGCGAAAAGCTTTTTTGTTGTTGTTGTTTTACCTTGGTTTATAGTGTTTTCACCTTCTTCATGTGGTTTTTAACTTGTTTTCGTGTGGTTTTAGCTTGTGTTCATGCAGTTTTAACTTTTGTTCTGGTGATTTCAATTTTTTTTTTTTTTTTTGGTGGTGATTTTATCTTATATTCTTGAGATTTGTTTTCTTGTGTTAGTGGCATTTATTTGTTTTACTGTTGGTTTAACTTGTTCTCCTGTTTTAACTTATTATGGCTTTAGTTTCCTTGAACATGTTTTTTGTTTGTTTTATTGTAGTGCATTATTGTTTTGTGGCTTTTTTTTTTTTAATTGTGGATTTAACATATGTTATTTGTTTCTTTCAGTGTAATTTTAAACTGCTTTATTGCAGATTTAGCTTGTTTTCATGGTATTTTAGCTGCATCTTTGTATTTTTAACTCTTTTTAGTTGACATTTTAGTTCATTTTCTTATGATTTTTCCCATATTCTTGTAGTGTTATTTTCTTGTAGTCCTCTCCAATTTTCTTGTAATATTGTTTTCTTGTGGTTTTTTCCCTTTTTTTTTTTGCAGTGTAAATATGTTTTCTTGTGGTTTTCCTCGTATTTTTGCAGTGTTAGCTTGCTTTCTTGTGGTTTTCCCCATAATCTTGTGATATTTGTTTTCTTGTGGTTTTACCCATATTCTTGTAGTGCTAGTTTGTTTTCTTGTGGTTATCCCTATATATTTGTAGTATTAACTCATTTTCTTGTAGTTTTCCCTGTATCCTAAGTTTGTTTCTTGTGGTTCTCCCTGTATCCTTGTGGTTTTACCCAAATCCTTGTAGCATTAACTTGGTTTTAACTTATGTTATTTTGATTGTTAACTTGTTTTACCACATTTTTATTTCATGTTCTTGTGGCTTGTTGTCTTTGTATTGTAGCTTGTGTTAGTGTAGGGAGATGCAGATTTTACAACAAAATGAAACACAATACATCTGATGAGGCAAATGCAGATGATAATGTAAAGAAAGGTGTTGGAATGTGCATACACACTCATGAACAAGAGAAAGTAAGATGGCTACATTAAGCATTTCATAACTACATTTAGCAACAGTACTTCATAGCTACATTTAGCAACAGTACTTCATAGCTACATTTAGCAACAGTACATCATAGCTACATTTAGCAACAGTACTTCATAGCTACATTTAGCAACAGTACTTCATAGCTACATTTAGCAACAACATTTCACTGCTGAAGGAATCAAAGATACTGTGACAATGGGGCAAAAGGAGAGCCAGGAAATCTTAGATGACCTGACAAAATAGCATGAGAGAAGCACAAAAAACAGAACTGATGGAAAACATGAAAGACTGGGAACTTTGGAGAAACACGGCAGCCGACACTTCCAGGCACGGCACATGATGATGATCTCATAGTTACATTCAGAAACGGCATTCCGTGCCACAGAAGCACCAAAGCAATGGGGAGTTAAAGTCCATATTCTCCCTGACCTGTTGGCACACTACAAGATTATGCAGCAAGAATCACAACACCTGGCTGCCGTTCCTTCCCAATCTCTACAAAAGTACCCATTTCTATGGCTGAGTGACTATGATACCTCTGCTCAGATATAGGGCACTGACCTTCACCTTTAGAGACAAATACACTATAACCTCTTCATCCCTCAGGGGCCCACTTTTATGCCACTCAAATCTTGGTTAGGATCCATCACTTCAGATGCAGCTCAACAAAACAATGCTTGCCAACTCTCACAAAGGACTAACAACTTTTATGCCACTCAAATCCTAGTTAGGATCCATCACTTCAGATGCAGCTCAACAAAGCAATGCTTGCCAACTCTCACAAAGGGCTAACAACTTTTATGCCACTCAAATCCTGGTTAGGATCCATCACTTCAGATGCAGCTCAACAAAGCAATGCTTGCCAACTCTCACAAAGGGCTAACAACTTTTATGACTCTAAACCATCTTATAACAACAATGGCACACCACCCCCCCCCACCCCAGAGTCTCCACTTTGCCCTGGTTGGGGGGGGGGGGCCCCCTTGCGTATCTCAATGATTCTAAGAGCTATGCATAGCTACTGGCAAGGTCTCCCAAGCTGGGCAGGTCGTGGGGGAAGAGATTAAACAAAGAGAGACTCCAACCTGCCACCTTTCAGGTGGCTGGGGACATCTAAAGGCTAAGGAGGGCAACCTGACAGAAACATTGTTGAAGACGGATGCTCTTAGCAATGCAGGTCATTTTATGATGTTGCAGATTATATGGAAGAAGAGTGGTGCTAATCTGTGGAGACCCACAAAGTGGAGCAAATCCAGATGACCACCAACTACTTCAAAAGTATACAAGCTGAAATGTGAAACCGTTTGAAGATGAATAAGATGAGAACAAATGAAGCCGCTGTTACAATTTAGCAAGCAAAATAATAAGATGAGACAAAACAAGAAAAAAACAAAAACAAAAAAAAAGGACAAGACAATGTCCACAAATATTACATTTTAATTACAAATTCAACTTCCAAAATGGACATACAACATTACCATGGGAAAGCTGAACTAAAAGATTTAGATCTATAAGTGAAAAGTGATACCACAGACATACATCAGCTTATAAAACTAGTGATATCATTCCTTGCAACAAATCTGATATTACAAGTATTCTCTGACGTAAAGATGATATCACACCTAGAGATCTAATTCACTCATATAAAGATTATATATCAATCTCTTAACTGAAAGTTCCATATGCTGAACTGTGCCACCACTTTATTCATCTTTTCCGAAACAAAAACCAAGAGAAGGTTAATGATCATAAATTATTATCTAGTCTACTGCTGGAATTGTTAAACTAAAAACCTGCTACATGAATCCATCCCCTGCACCACTCTCCTTCTATCTGTACTTGACACAGTGTTCTCTGGCAGCACAACCCCTCCATGAAGATGGATTTACTTCGACCCTCCATATACCCTGGCCGATTCCTCCATCCCTGACTTAAAATCATCCCCGACACTTTTGTCCACTCCAATCCAATACCAGCCCTTGTAGTCCTGTCTATCTTGTTGCAACACTCTTACTTTCTTCTCAAGTTGTCTGAAATGAAATGAAAAATTTTCAATGTTTACGAACTTAGTTTTTTTTTTTTTTTTTGTATTTAAAAAAAAATTCTGGATATAGCAGACTTTGGATATAACAGACTAGCTTGCCAATCCCCTTGAAGTCTGTTATAATGAGATTTTATTGTATCTGAAAATCTATAAAGAAGAAGGGGAATGCATTGATTTCTGTCATACTAGCCAAGCTGCCTTGGTGTCACAACAGCACATTTTTTGTGTGCACACATACAGCCTATGCCTGCTATAGTGAATTCTCTACTGCAGCAATCTTAGCATCCACTGATGTAAATCTTCTGCTCCTTCACAAACTTCTCCACTTATGGTACTCTTATTGTGAATGTTGGTTTTCAATCAGTCTAGAACTAGGGGTTACCAAACTGGATAGTACTGAGCCCGCTTTGTGGTGGGGAAATCAGATGAGGAAAGGAGATGGAGAGGTGAGTCACCCAGTACCTCCCCTGGGAACAACTGTGTTAAGAGCACACTTATCTTAACACAGTGTTTGTGAGACAGGGAACATAGATCTGTTTGCTTAAAAACTCTGACCTACCTCTGTAGCCCAGAAACTTGTAGCAATCAACACTAATTGTAATTGTTATTTTTGCAAAATGTAATGTCAGGTTGGTGGACGGATGGGGACATGGAGATCTCTGGCGGGGATGAGGGAAGTCTGGTGTGAAACCAATGAATCCAGGACGTGACAAGCCTATGGGTCTTTACAACAATGGCTATCAGAATGATGTGAACAAAACAGAGCCAGTAGACTATAGGTGGCGGGGAATGGATATCGTTGAAGCACTCATCAGATTCCTCATCTCAGAGTCAGAGTGTCTTTGTGGAACTGTCTCAAACCATCTGACATGGAGAAGGGGTTTAAGTACAGCCACCAGAGGCTGGAAAACAAAGTTTTGGCCAGGCCAGCCACACTGTCTTCATGGCAGTCCGAGCAAGACCACAGTCTGCCCTAGCAAGGAAAGGTGCTGAAGTCGGAGTTACCCAGCCAAAAGGCGCATCGCAAAAATCAGGGTAACACGCATTATCGCTAATGAAATGTCTATATCTAGAGTTTTCAAACATGGTGCTCGCCCTGTGAAGACTAACCAGGCAGGTGCAGTGCCGGGCCCCCTGCCTCGAAAGGGTCCACCCAATGCTACTGGAGGTCCTCTCAGTTCGTCTTGTGGAGTCAGGAGACATGAGAGTAGAGCTACTGGCAAAAAAATACAACAGAAGAAAACAGCCAAAAAGCAAGAACTTAAAATAATGCAGTGGAATGCTGAGGGTGTCAGCAGTGTTAGAGATGGCTATAGCAAAAAGGTTGAACTAGAGAACATACTTTTTGCAGAGCAGGTAAGTATATGCTGCATACAGGAGACACACCTAACCAAAGATGCCGCCTTTAAAATCAGAGGCTACCAGTGCTTTAGATCAGACCGACAGGACAGAAGAAAAGGAGGAGTACTCACACTTGTTAAGAATAACATCAGCGCATGTCAGGTGGGAGTGTACATGGAAGGAGCCGAGTACCAGATGATCCATCTAAAAAGTAGTAATACAGATTTCCACCTCCTTAACTATTACTGTCCTAATGACCGCCCACTTGCTTTAGGAACAATCCCACACAAAGAGAGACTGATGGTCTGTGGTGATTTTAACAGTCATTCCCAGAGCTGGGGCTATGACCACATAGACAAGAGAGGAGAGGAAGTTGAGAGCTGGCAGGATGATAATGGACTTCTCCTGATCAACCAGCCAATGGATGCCCCAACATTTTACTCAAGGGCTTGGCATACAAAATCAACACCAGATCTGGCATTCCACTCTCCAGATCTGAAGTGGAACATTACACGTGAAGTTGGAAAACAACTTGGAGGTAGCGACCATCGACCAGTCTTCCTGACAATAGAAAATGAACTCCTTAACACCAGTAACCCTCTCCCCAGATGGAACTATAAAAAAGCAAACTGGACAATGTACAGACATCGTACAGGTATCCTGGTGGGACAGCTGTCCATAGAAGGTAAGGATATTAACAGCATAGTGAAGGAGTTCAATGCTTGTATCCTTCAGGCCGCTCGTGAAACCATTCCCAGAGGAGCTCGCAGGGACTATAAACCATACTGGTCTAGTGAGCTGGGAAAACTCCATGATGACGTGGAAGCAGCTCGAAAGCAAGCAGAAAATAGACCATGCCAAGAACACCACAATAATTACCAACATTCTAAGCCAAATTTCAGAGAGCAAAGCTGCAAGCCAGACGGGAAAGTTGGAGAGAGAAAACAGAGTCCCTAAACTTTGAAAAGGATGGAAGGAAACTGTGGAAACTAATCAAACAGTTAAATGATGAGAGTACTGGAAGAAGTACAAAGATTACACTAATAGAGGATGGGAAAACTCTTACAGGTAAGCAGGTAGCAGATCACTTTGCTCGCATGTTTGCACAGGACTGCAACATTGATATCCATCCAGAGAAGGAGCGTACAGTGCGCATCGAGCCACAGAAAGAGGAGGAACAAGTCAGAAAAGTGGAGGTCATGGATGCACCAATCACACGCAGTGAGTTAGACCTAGCAGTTAGTAAACTGAAACCAAGGAAATCACCAGGACCAGATGGAGTGTCCAATGAAATGATCAAGAACCTGGGAGTGGCAGCAATGGGAAAGCTGTTGGATATTTTCAATATGTGCTGGAGCACAGGTAAGTTACCTCAAATCTGGAAGGAAGCAAGCATGGTACCACTGCTAAAACCAGGGAAAAACAGTGATACTGCCTCCAGCTACAGGCCAATCAGTCTCACTAGCTGCCTATGCAAAACGATGGAACGCATCATTGACCTGAGGCTAAAATGGTACCTAGAAAGTGAAAACCTTCTCGTTCCACAACAAGCAGGATTTAGGCAGTACTACAGTACGGAAGATCAAGTGACCTATCTCTCTCAAGAGATTGAGGATGCATTCCAAGAGAAAAACTTGTACTAGCAGCGTGGATAGACCTGAAGAAAGCCTTTGATAAAGTATGGAAAAAAGGTCTGTTGTGGAAACTAAGAAACTGCAATGTGAATGGAAGACTGTACAACTGGATAAAGTCCTATTTACACAATAGAAGAGCTAGAGTAGTAATGGATGGACACAAAAGCCAGAAAGTACTTCTGCGACACGGTGTACCACAAGGAGGAGTCCTTTCGCCTACACTATTCCTTGTATTCATTAATGACCTGGTCAAGGAACTTCCCTATGGAATCAAAGCAGCACTGTATGCAGATGATCTGGTCATGTGGTGTACAGATGAATATGCGACAGTTGCTACACAGAGACTCCAAAGAGCAGCAGACATCTTGACATCATGGACAAACAAATGGTGTGTAAGTATCAACACAGAAAATCAAGTACCACTCTGTTCACCCTCTCATCTAAACAGAAAGCAGGTAAGATCTTTGTAAATGAAATACCCTTAAGGATGGACAACCAACCCACTTACTTAGGAGTGACTCTTGACTCAAAACTGACTTGGAAGCAACACATCAACAGTGCAGAAGCAAAAGCCAGAAGAAAACTAGCCATATTAAGAAAATTAAGTGGGACTACATGGGGAGCTAGTGAAAGAATCCTCAAGAACGTATATCAGCAAAGTATTCTACCACATTTAGAATATGGCTCAACATCTTGGTGCACAGCATCAAACACTACGCTGCATAATCTAGACAAGGTTCAAAATCAGTCACTACGGATTATCACAGGTGCCATGAGGTCCACACCAATAGTAGAAATGCAGAAAATAGTTGGTGTTCAACCGCTAAAGGAACGTAGAGACACAAAGGTCATGACCATGGGAGAAAAATTCCTTAGCTCTGTAAGCCATCCCCTGAAGGAGAGATTCAATAACTTGGCATTAGGACGGCTTAAAAGAAGCAGCTTCATTCATCAGGCCAAGCGTATGCGTAAGCTGATACCTGACCTTCCAACTGTAGTCACTCCATTATCATCTGTACCAGAGCATACACCATGGAAAGAAGCAGATTATACACAAATAACTATTCAGACTGAAGTGAAAGGTGTGCAGAATGGTGAGATGCAGAGCAGTCTTGTAAGATCAGTAGCCACACTTAGTGTTCTAGATGACAAATATCCATGTGACACCTGGATACGTGTGTATACAGATGGATCTGCACATAATGCCATAAAAATGGTGGGGCAGGAGCATATATTGAATATCCAAACAACACCATTGACAAGATTTCCATACCCACTGGTAAATACTGCAACAACTTTGATGCAGAAGTTAGGGCAATTATTGCTGCAGTTGAAAAACTATCAGACTCCAGAATTGATACATGTCCTGTAGTAATTCTCACAGATGCAAGATCAGTACTGGAGGCTCTTCAGTGCAACAAACTACCAGACCTTAAGGATGCCTTGTCAAAAATTGGCTTACAACATGGAGTCACTTTGCAGTGGATTCCCTCCCACTGTGGGATACCAGGCAATGAGAAAGCTGACCATCTGGCCAAAGAGGGCACTGAAATGGAGCAACCAGACATACCAGTCACCTATAATCAGAAGAAAAGCATGATAAAAACCTACAGGAAGCCACAAACACCACCACATGATGACTATCACATGCTAAACAGAAAGGAACAAGTCACCATCTTCCGTCTCCGAACAGGACACAGCCGACTCCGAAGTCATATGTATACAAAGTTTAAGGTTGGTACTACTAATCTATGTACATGTGCCCAGGTGCCCCAAACCGTGGAACATATCCTCCAGAACTGCATCAACTACGAGACACTGAGAAATAATTACTGGCCCAGTGAAACCACTAAAGAAGATAAGCTCTACGGTTCCATACATGAGTTACAAAAAACAGTGAAATTTATCCAAGAGACAGGACTGCAGATATAGACAGACAGTGCGAACGAAGAAGAAGAAGAAGAAGACCCAGTACCAACTGAGCAAAAATAAAAAAAATAAAAATTATTTTGTGGGATGGGCAGCATTAGGGCTGTGGTTTTGAAAACATGGCCGCAGCAGCAGCTCAGTTTGGGGACCACTGTTTTACACTGAATCCTGAAAATAGATTGTCAAAAATTCTGGATAAGCAAAGTCTGAGACCTGCCAATAAAGAAGATGAAAGCTTTGTTCAGAAATAAGAAAACTTACTTCCAGTATCTCTTCTCTCTTTCCACATGAAGCAAGTGCAGAGTTCTCTCATACTGCTTCTGTGGCTCCTCGTAGATGTACTTTGCAAACCACCTTTTTATGGGGCTCTGAAATATATGTCAAATTTTAATACACAAATATCACAAGTGTGAGGAACATAAAGTACCATCCATTAATTAGGTACCATGCTGACACACTCTGGTAAATGTGCTCATTTCCTTTTCATTTTTTTTCCTTGGTACTCCTTGAGAAACTGAGTGGCACAGTGACTAGTGTGCTCACCTCTCATGTGGAGATCAGTGGCTTAAGTCCAGCCAGACATGTCACAGTCACCTAGCTGTGAAAATAGGTACCTGGCTCATTCTGATGCTGAGAGAAGGGAAGGCAGCCAAACACGGTGGTGACCACATATGCCATTAGGTCAGGAAATGAGAGCACTGAAATCATATCCATAGATTCCCCTGGTAACAGCTGTGTTAAGAACACACTTATCTTAACATAGTCTTTGTGAGACAGGGAACATAGATCTGTTTGCTTAAAAACTCTGACCTACTTCTGTAGCCCAGAAACCTGTAGCAATCAACACTAACTGTAATTGTTATTTTTGTAAAATGTAATGTCAGGTTGGTGGATGGATCGGGACATGGGGATCGCTGGCAGGTATGAGGAAAATCAGGTGTGAAACCAATGAATCCAGGATGTGACAAGCCTATGTATCTTTACAACAATGGCTATCAGAATGATGTAAACAAAACAGAGCCAGCAGACTATAGGTGGCGGGGAATGGATATCATTTAGGCACTCATCAGATTCCTCATCCCAAAGTCAGAGTCTCTGTGGAACTTCCTCAAAGCTGTCTATGCCAGCGAGCGTTGCATGTTGGATCTGACGTGTAGAAGGGGCTTAATTACAGCCACTAGAGGCTGGAAAACAAAGTTTTGGCCAGGCCAGCCTACACCACTGTCTTCATGGCAGTCCGAGCAAGACCACAGTCTGCCCTAGCAAGGAAAGGTGCAGAAGTCGGAGGTACCCAGCCAAAAGGGGCAACGCAAAAATCAGGGTACCATGCACCACCGCCAATGTGTGTACAAAGAAGAAGAAGATATCCCTCGATGTCTCTAAAGCAACGGTTTACAACCTCAGGTCAGAACAGCCAGTTACAAGAAGATGTAACAAATTCTGGATTATTATAAGGTAACGTTTATACACAATTCTAAATGATCTCTTTTTCAACAGCCTGTTGTGTTCCACTTGATAGCTTGTTTCTGGATTCCCTGACTGTTTCTTCTCATCATGTGACTGACATGTGCCCATCTCCTTTTTCTGATCACACGAGACAGGTTGTTGTTCGCTCATCTGCCTTATCTCTTGGTTGTTCTTGAATTCATTCCACTTTATCTGCAGCTGGGGAGATTCTTCAGCTGCTGTGCATGGAGTGGGGCTCCTCCCAGCCAGTGAAGAAAGGTGCGAAGGGGGTTGCCACGTGATGCCACTGTGGAAAAGGTGAAGGAAAGGATTAAGTGAAGTAATCAGTAGTCTCAAGGTCAGGACTGCTCAAATCACAGCACCTCTGCTCTGGAGGTTGGCCACATCCTATGTATACTCATACCAGGCGAATTGTCTCAGCCGGCTTAACCCAGGGGTTAAGACACTGCTGGCGAGACGCTTCGTGTGTAGTGAAACTCCTCCCGGCCAATGAAGAAAATGAGAAAAAAGCAATTAGGGTTGCCATGTGGTGCCAATGTGAAAAAGTGGTGGAAAGAATAAAGTGAAGCTTAATCTAGTAGTATTGCGGCGAGAGCTACTCATACCACGGCACCTCTGCTCTAGAGGCTCGCCCTGTCCGATACACACCCATACTGGTGAAATATGCCTAAACCAGCTTAAACCAGGGATGAAACTTATAGTTACTCATGTCACAGTACCTCTGCTCTAGGTTGGTCACATCCTAAACATGCCCATACTGGGATAATACGCCTAAACCAGCTCAACCCAGGGGTGAAACTTACTAGTGGCAAGGATTCGTCCTCCTGGACAAAAAATCACGCTGAGTTTTCCAGTGAGAAAGTCCAATGCTGGACTGGTTGTGCAACCACCTCTCACCCTATGGGGATACAAGGGTATCCCAAAAAACATCGAGGTTTTCTGGTGAGAAAGTCCAATTCTAGACTAGATGGGCAACCACCCCTCACCCAGCAGGGATATACTCATATCCAAAACACATTGAGGTTTTTCGGTGAGAAAGTACAACTCTAGATTAAACTGGTGGAATGAAAACCACGGTGTCAAGCATCCCGCTTCTGAGACCCATCAAGAATACAGGCTCAAGCCCTGCGATACTCTGAACCTCTTGTGGTCCTATTGAGGATCACAGGAGTAAATTCAGTAGGATTACAGGGCGGTCTTGGTGGTAGAAGCGAATGAAGAAGAAGATTCCACTTTATACCAAGTATTTTCCTTAGGCATTTGTTTAAAAAAAAAAGTATAATCTGTTGTCTATTTCTTTAGCTGTTTTCCAGCTTTCACATGCATAAATGTGGGTGGATATTACATTTGAATAATCTTAGCTTGGTTTTTGTGCTTTTAACTTTTAAGTGCCACATGTTCTCAAGACTCTTGGAGCTCAATGCTGCTTTTGCAATGCTTACTTTCTTATATATTAGAAGATCTGTACTGACAATGTATTTTTGATTATGTATATGTCTTTGTATGCGGGTGTATGTGTGTGCGAGTGCTATTTTATTAAGGTTAATTACTTCATCTCTTTTACTTTGAATGTAATAGTTTAATCTTACACTCTTTTGATACGTTTTTTTCCCCCTAATGTAATGTGTATACTTGTATTAAATCGAGTGTGTGGGGAGAATGAAAGACGGAGTGATAAAGGCAGAATGTAAGACATGCCTGCATGCCCAAATCTTTACCCTTTAAAAATAAAGATTATTCACTCATTCTGATGTTACCATCCAGGTCTATGTCGCTGTGTAGATATGCAAACTGGATTACTCCTTCAACTGCTGTTCCTTATACATGTGTTTTTCCATCTTGATTAATGTCAAGTTTATCTGATACTCCTTGTTAAATCTGATGCTTTTGAGGAGAAAGATAGAAAAAAAAAAGAAAGTAACATCGGATAAAACGTACATCATCAAACAGTCACAAATAACTGATGGAGAGGCTATCACTCATTGAGATGAACGTCAGTTTTACAGAAAACTTTAAATATCCCATTATAGAAAACAAATCATTGCGCCATAAAAGAAGTCCACGTTATATCAAAAAGGAGACAAGATAAGACGGATACTGGTTTTATAGGGTATACATACAGTATCTCACCTCGTGGTATTCCCATTCCTTTGGCTCATAGTCTTTGGGAATGTCCGAGAGTTCAGCTGGACCTGTGAAAAGTTGACAAAGTGTAATTTTAAAAATATATTATGGTACCAGCATGAATGACATTTGAAAACTACTGGTCTTTACCAACTACATTTCTAAAATCTCTGCACTTTCTTGACAATAATTTGACTTTAAATCTTTTTTTAGTTCATTCCATCACAGAATAATGCTAATCTCCTCACAAATGCATAATGCAATAGAGCTTCTTTCGTAGGAGCTGTGGTCTGGCCATTTATCTTTCCAGCCATGACCAGTTTTTCCAGATCTTCACATCTGCTGATGTGTCCGATGGCACTAGTTTGAGACCAAGACCCTCCTCTCTTACCCTTGACAAAAAAAAGATGTGATAACAGAGCAAATACTCACCAGTGAAAACATTCATACAGGTCACAATACTCACCAGTGAAAATATTCACACAGGTCACAATACTCACCAGTGAAAACATTCATACAGGTCACAATACTCACCAGTGAAAATATTCACACAGGTCACAATACTCACCAGTGAAAACATTCATACAGGTCACAATACTCACCAGTGAAAATATTCACACAGGTCACAATACTCACCAGTGAAAATATTCACACAGGTCACAATACTCACCAGTGAAAATATTCACACAGGTCACAATACTCACCAGTGAAAATATTCACACAGGTCACAATACTTACCAGTGAAAATATTCACACAGGTCACAATACTCACCAGTGAAAATATTCACACAGGTCACAATACTTACCAGTGAAAATATTCACACAAGCCACAATACTCACCAATGAAAATATTCACAAAGGTCACAAAAATGAACATTGGCACAAACCCAAGCAGGAGATAGAAATGCTGAAAGAAATGACATAAATAACTTTTACCTAAAGCTGAAAAAAAAAAAAAAAAAGAGTATAAAATGTATATAAAACAGAATAAATAATTCTGATATAAAGCTGACTAAATGGTACAGACTTTGTATTAAGTTCTTCTTCTTCAATCTCCTAGGTACTGGTATTCTTTGCAGTAGATGTGCTAAAGATGTTGAAGAACAGTACTCGCTCTCTCTCTCTCTCTGCATATGTGTTTATGTGTGAGGGTGTATTTTTTGTGTGTGGGGGGGGGTGGAGGTGGGGAGAGGTAAATTCATAATTTCAGTAACGATGGGAGTAAGTTTCAAACACTTTGATATGAGTGATAGTGCAACTCTGAAACAGATTTCTTCTTCATCCTATTCTTTTTTTTTTCTTCATTTTACTCTTTTTCTTATCTTCTTTTTCTTCTTGTCTTCTTCTTCTAATTCTTTATTTTCTTCTTCTAATTCTTCATTTTCTTCCTCACTCTTCCTGGAACTTTAAACCTGTGTTCCATGGTGCCCATGTTGTATGAAAGACTATTACAGTCACTCGTTCTCAGTTCAAATAAGCAGTAATTCCCTGACTGGACAGCAGACTGACCAGATGGAGTTTAGAATTCAGTGCTATGAGCTTCAGGTGTGGTCGCTCTTTCCCTCTTATCTCTGTTCTGTGTCTGGATTCTGGAAGAAACCTCACTGCTTCTGCTTTGGTAACTCTGTACTTCAAAAAAAAACTTTGACCTTGTAACCACTGAATGTCTTTTCTTACTATGGCTGATCATACCAGCCAAGCATTGCTAGAATCAACCATGAGAGGAACCGCTGCCAAAAAAATGACTCTTTGCTTTATCCTTACGCACCAGCTGCTGGAGGACTGAATGCAAAGAAGGAATCTTGTTTCAAAATGTGCCAAAAGACGCAATATATCATCATCCTGTGCCATCTCACCAGGCAGGCTGGCTGCAATGTCTCTTACTTTTATGGTGCATCCGGCAAAGCTGAACTCCACCAATCTTTTCATGTTGTCCACTCATTTATACTGCATTTGTCCTCTTGCATGTCTTTCCTTAAACTTTACCCTTAAGCATCCATCCATCCATCCATGCATCCATTTAATCCATCCACCCACCCATCCATCCATCCATCCACTTGGTCAGGAATTGGCTAAGCAATCCCTGCTCTGTACACCCTGAGGCATCTTGCAGGGCAACAAATTCTCTCCATCTCTCATGGCTTGCAGCCAGCTTTTGTGCTGCGCCCCAGCTGTGCTGCATGCTGCTCATTTCTCCTTCTACAGTTCTCCGCCAGGTAGCCTTTGGTCAATGTCATCTCTTGACACGACTGAAATAATTTGAACTATCTAGTTCTCATGTTTTGTTTTTTTTTTTAAATTTCCCTTTTTCTTTTCTTATGTTTTAACTACAGCATTTCAGAGGAACTTCTTCCCATGGGAACACTGTGTTAAGAACACACTTATCTTACCATAGTCTTTGTGAGACAGGGAACATACATCTGTTTGCTTAAAAACTCTGACCTACTTCTGTAGCCCAGAAACCTGTAGCAATTGACACTAATTGTAATTGTTATTTTTGTAAAATGTAACGTCAGGTTGGTGGATGGGTGTGGACATGGGGATCGCTGGCGGGGATGAGGGAAGTCTGGTGTGAAACCAATGAATCCAAGATGTGACAAGCCCATGTGTCTTTACAACAATGGCTATCAGAATGATGTAAACAAAACAGAGCCAGCAGACTATAGGTGGCGGGGAATGGATATCGTTGAGATACTCATCAGATTCCTCATCCTGAAGTCGGAGTGCCTCTGTGGAACTGTCTCAAACCCATCTGGCCCGCCAGCGTTGCATGTTGGATCTGACATGGAGAAGGGGCTTAAGTACAGCCACCAGAGGCTGGAAAACAAAGTTTTGGCCAGGCCAGCCTACACCACCGTCTTCATGGCAGCCCGAGCAAGACCACAGTCTGCCCTAGCAAGGAAAGGTACTGAAGTCGGGGGTACCCAGCCAAAAGGCACATCGCAAAAATCAGGGCACCACGCATCATCGCCAATGTGCGTACAAAGAAGAAGAAAGCAACTTCTAAGCTACTGAACTGAGCCAAGTGGTTAGATATTGTGTGTGTTTTTTAAAAAAAATGTCTCTGCTGTAGATTCTGGTGCTACTTCATTCACATACAAGTGATTTTTATGTAATATTGTATTTTCTCATAATTCACTAACATACATCAGTACTGTCCAGTGTCACGTACTTCTAACTGACATTCTCAATTTTTCAGTGTTGATTCCCCCCCCCCCCACACTAGCATAAACTACCTATTTTTTTTTTTTTCTGTTACAGCTGAGTCACTGTATGGTGCTGGCAGCATAAGAAGATAGGTCACTATTTACTGTGCTACTCAAACCATCTCAATATCATCCCCAGGTTAAAAAAAAAAAGTCATTAAACACTTCAAATTTATTGTACTTGTGTAAATCAGCCATCTCACTTTCCAAGACGAACATATTTACCAAATTATCTGAAAAACGGTACCACTCAAATTTTGACGGTATAATAGGCATCTTGTTATCATGGCCGTGGCCATTTCTTACAGACACTGAAAGAAAACAGAAAACAAAAACTGTTTAAATTATGGATTAAATTATTTTTTGCAAAATTCAGTTATATAAAGACAAAGATTTTGAAAAAAAAAAAAAAAAAGTCTTAGCAAACTCAATGAAGAAACAAAAAAAAAAAGGACAGCATCTTTTCAGATGAGACAAGATGTTACACAAGAGAGCCCAGAATATCTTGGAAGCAAGGGAGGAGCATTAAAAGCATCCTGACAGTACATGATTTGAAAGAAAACTGACTCAACTCCACAGCTCCTCCAAGGAAAGTTTCTTTGGTCATGTCAAACATAACAGTGACCTGTCTTCATGTGATGTGCCTTTTCCAGAACACTGTCTCTCTCACTGCCTCCCTGAATACAATGCAACCTTCCACAAGTTGACCAGCATATCTCAATGACATTCTGACTTTCCGTGATTTCCTGAGTCCACCAGTAGTGAGGCTGTCCCTTTTCTCTTTTGTCGAGGAATGTGCCTTCTACTATCAACCTCTCTAAATCAATGTGTCTCTTGATGTGGCCAAAGAATCTCAGCTCTCTAATTCTGATGGTGTTCTCTGCATCATCTAATCCCTATATGATTTTCTTTCTATCCATGATACTCTAAGTGCCCTTACATAACATTTCATTTCAAATGCTGTTATTCCCTTTTCTTGTTATTTGTTAAACGTTCACGTTTTGCATCTATACGCTGCCACTGGGAATATGTAAGCTCTTCGTTAACATAGCTTTGTTTTTTTTGCTGGTATCTGGCCACATAACTCTTCATGTGTGCTAGTTTCTGTGATGCCATTGGTGGTGATGACCTAGATATTCAAATTTATTTTCATGTTTTCCAGCTCTTGGTGGTCAGATGTAATTTTTGGGTTTGCTTCTCATTTTGTCGAATATCATTACTTTGTTTTTGTTGGTGTTTAAAAAGAGGTTCTGACCTTCACCTACAGAAAAAAAAATAATAGAATGTACAGTTCTTTACTATAGAATGTATAGAATACCATCTAAAATTGTCAGCATCATTAGAGATCTCTACAATGGATATGTTTGTGCAGTCAAGACAGGAGAAGGAATGAGCGAATGGTTTCAGATTGAAATAGTCGTGAAGCAAGGATGTATATTATCTCTCTTGCTCTTTGGAATCACCATGGACTTTATAACGAAAAGATGCTGTACAGGTAAAACTGTACATGGGACCCAAACAGAAGATCTTGATTTTGCTGATGACATAACGCTTATCAGTGACGACGTGAAAACGATGCAGGAAAAAACAGATTCCCTATCTTCCTTGGCTAGCACAATAGGTCTTGAAAACAAAGACAAAACAAAAATAATAAAACTTCTCATTAATTAAGAAGGAAAAATATATATAAAAGGAACAGTTGTTGACGAAGTAAACCAGTTTGCATACCTTGGCAGCTACATAGACCAAGATGGTGACACAAGGAATTAGAATTGCAAAAGCAGCACTGACCTTCTAAAATATGAGAACATATGGAATTCAAAAGTACAAAAACCAAGTTAAGATTATTCAATTCAAATGTGATATCCACCCTCATGTATGCATGCGAAAGCTGGAAAACAACTAAAGTAATAGTCAATAAATTAGACTCTTTTGAAAACAAATGCCTCAGGAAAATACTTGGTATAAAGTGGAACGAATTCAAGGAGAACACAGAGATAAGACAGATCAGCAAACAACAACCTATCTCATGGGTGATCAGAAAAAGAAGATGGACATATGTAGGCCATGTGATGAGAAGAAACATTCAGAGAATACCAAAACAAGCTATCAAGTGGAGCACAACAGGTCGAAGAAAAAGAGGTCGACTACGTGAAACTCTAAAGAGGACATTGTTAAGAGAAGCCAATTTAGTGAGCATAACATCCCTTGATGAGGTTGAAAGACTCGCCGAGAACAGGAAAACTTGGCAAACAACTATGCGAGCCCTATGTGACATTTAACGGCACGGAAAGGATGTAAGATAGTTCTTTGGCAATGAAAGGTCTGGTTGGGAGTGACAATGGGGGTCAATATATCATCAATGCTGTAAACACCACACTCACTGAAACAGGCAGCCCAACTAGACTACAAGATGTTTTCAGACTGGCTATCAAGAGGGTAACAGTAGCAAGTGTGAAATCTAGATGGTCCCAACAAGTAAGACTGAGATTCCACAGTCACTGGGGGGCCATAGTGAGTACTGGCCTGTTTGCTAAGCTTAAACCTGTTAGGAGGCACCGCTGGAAAGGTGTCTTGGCCAATTCTAGTTAGATGACCCCACTAACCATACCACGCCATTACTCTAACATGCACAATATTTTATCCAGTGAGTATTCTACGATACAGACAATCAACAGCCACTGGATATTTATAGAGAGAATACCCAAAGAAAGGAGAAGGAGGAAATTGCAACCTGTCACCTTAGATACGCTACGAATGGAGGACAACATCAGGTTAAATGACAACGATCACTTCAGGAGGATTATCAAATTGGAGGAGAGGGGAAGTGGACATTTTTATAAATGAAGTAGTTTAGCACATGTTACCCATAACCTGACTGTGACCTGCTTCATCAGCAGGTGCACGCTTCAGTGAGTGTTAGATTATAAGGTGTGGAGTGTGGGGATGCCAGACTCTGATTACAGAGAAGACCTTAATACAATCAATGGCCACTGAGCATGTATAAGAGAGAAGAAAAAGACCTAACATCTTAAGCAATGGAAAGATAAACTGAAAGAAAGTCAGAGGGTGACTGAAAGAGAAGACAATAAATCTGACATGAAGGTATATTAGACATTCACTAACTGAGCTGATGGAAAGCTTCAGAAGGTGTGGAGGACCATGGTTGCTCATGATACAGCATGAAAATGATGATGATGATTATTTGGGAGCTTGTGCATGAAACATGAGATAGTTCACAATGAGAAAGGTAACGCAATGTAAGATACCACTTAGAACTGATTTGTTTGTACGAAATCATCAAAAGATCTTACCTGCAGAACAATTAATAACAAAATATTCACCATTTTTACTCTATAAGAACTGCTTAAGCCGATATCAAAAGCCTTCGTGATCATCCAAAGTAAAGTTTTTAAAAATATGACAATATACAAATACTGCTAATAAACGGAATCACGTTTCATCTCCACTGGGAAGACTGGCTTGCAATTGATCTCCAGTTTGCATTATTCGTGCCATTGTGGTGAACCTGATCTACCTGGTTCTTGTCTATCACCCACACATATTTCCCCCTTGCTCTTCTCTCAAAATTTTATCATCAGGTACAACTTGGCTACGATATCCTTACAAATCTTTACAAAAGCATAAATATATTTTCACACAAAGTCCTGGAATTTCTGCGAAATATATTGGAATTACCTTGCCCTTGTAGCTGCATCTGTTTCAGAAGCGGTGTTGTGAGAGGTCTGCCATTAATAAAGATAAAACGAAAGCCCTGTCTCACGCAGGGCCTTAACAAACTCATCCCAGCCATCTTGTCGTCTGCAGGAGAGTAACCTTCAAGGGAGGAGACTAACTGCACAATTATCGTTCCCTCTTGTTTAATTGTACAACAATTATTTATGTTGTCATTTCTATGGCAGTGAGTTTGTCTTGTCTTGTCTCCTTCCTCGTGTACCTTTCAGTATTGAAGGGATAGAGTTCTTGATATGTGGATGTTCAGAAAGTAAGGAAAAATAACAATCAAGATTCCAGTTGTTAGATATTCACACAATAAGTGTTTTGCAAAGAGCCGTTATAGAGTTTGGCATTACTCGTTTTTCTTTTATAGGAACCGAATCTTTTTGTTACCCTATAAATATGTGTGAAACCGGTTCCTAGAACCGATTCCTTGGTTTCTTTACCTCACTGTTGAGTAACAAGGAAGTGTTGCTGCCGAAGTCCGTTATTATGTCGGACGTATATCAGGGAGACACAATAATTAGTGTATGAGTATATAGCTATGCAAGGAGCCACTGCATTTGTACTGTCATGCCGCATGGCGTAGGCGATCATTTCTCTCCACAATTCCCCGTCTTTAGACTTGATTATGAGATCCGCCGGTGACTTTCTTCCTAGCCACACTGACAGCCCATCCAGTAACTTCTCTCTCTGTCTTCCTGATGTTTTCCAGCATTCTTATAATTTCTGTGTCTCACCTTATCAAATGCTTTACAGTAGTCTATGAAGCATAAGTTTAGGTCCATCTTTACTGCAGTAAAGCTAAAAAGTTAAAATGTATAAACTAGGAGAAAAAAAAAGGAAAAAAAGTAGGAACAGCTTTATTACTTAACGAGTACACAGTTGTGACGTTTCGGCGTGAGCCTTAATCGTACACAAACACACAGGACGAAGAAATAGAGAGAGGAGATAAAATATAAATTCACATGAGTGCTATGTTAAAATGAAAAAAAATGAATAGAGCACTTAGCTGTAACTTGTAAGAAGCTGTGGCTTGTCCGACGCTGTGTGTTAGAAATGCGCATGGTGGAGTGTAGAGAGTATTTAAACGGAGATTTGGGATGTGTGATAGGTGGGTCGTAACTGAAGGTAGTGAGTGAGGAAACAGTGGAGGAGAAAGAGAAAGTGATACAATGGTAATCTAGCCGGGAGAAGGTGAAATATGTGATCATAGTAGGGGTAGAGGGGTTGTAATGTGATGCCGTGAAGAGGTTCTAAGCTGTGTGTAACAAGGGAGTGGAACTTAGTGGGGAGGGATTATGATTCTGGAAGAGGAGAATGTTAGGTGTGGCTGAATAACGAGTTCAAGCCATGTGGTTCCAGAGTCCCATATTCCTGAATGTAGAGGTTATCAAGCGCTGGGCGGCTTGTGTCATCTGCGTGACACTGTTTGATGGGTCTTACCAGAAAGTCAGATTTTCCTCTATGGTTGGGGCCATTTAAATGACTCGGGACTGGTTTCGAAGCATGCTGGGTGATATCGCATAGATGTTTTTGCATGCGGTCCTCTAATCTAAGGCCAGTTTCACCAATGTAAGTTATTCTGCATCTTTTGCATACAATGACATATAACACATTGGGGGACTCGCATGTGAATCCCTCATGGAGAGTGAGGATAGTTTTGGGAAAGGTGATCGTTTTCGTTTCCCAGACTACAAGGCAGGTAACACAGCGAGGGCGGTTACATTTTCTAGTGTCAACAAATTCAAGGTTCCTCTTCAAGTGGAACAACCCCTCTACCCCTACTATAATCATATATTTCACCTTCTCCTGGATTACCATTGTATCACTCTCTCTCTCTCTCTCTCTCTCTCTCTCTCTCTCTCTCCCCACCACGGTTTCCCCACCCACCACCCACAGTTACGACCCGCCTATCACACATCCCAAGTCTCCACTGAAATACTCACTACACGTCACCATTTCTGACACACAGCGTCGGACAAGCCACAGCTTCTTACAAGTTACAGCTAAGTGCTCTATTCATTTTTTTTTTCATTGTAACATAGCATTCATGTGAATTTATATTTTATCTCCTCTCTCTATTTCTTCGTCCTGTATGTTTTTTTATGATTATGGCTCACACCGAAACGTCACAAGTGTGTACTCGTTAAGTAGTAAAGCTGTTCCTACTTTTTTGTATATCCTGGAGAGGGGGGCATTCAGTTGTTTGCAGCTCTGATATTGTTTAAATTCATTGTGACCGCTTTTAAATGCTGAAAATCCACGGTGTCACGCAATCCCGCTTCTGAGACCCACTGAGAATACAGGCTCAAGCCCTGCGATACTCTGAACCTCTTGCGGTCCTCTCGGTGATCTCGTGTGGTCCTTTCGGGGACCACAGGGGGCCACGGGACCTATCGAAGATCATCATCATCATCATCATCATCATCATCATCATCATCATGTGCCTTGGCGACTGGCGTTGGCTATTATGCTTCTCCAGAGTACACGATCCTTCATGCAGGCCATCAGCTCAGTTGGTGATCTCCTCTCACACCATCCCGTCAGACTGTCCAGTATCATTTCTCTTGGTCTTCCTCTGGATCTTCTTCCCTCTATTTTTCCTGTTGTTATAATATTTTCAATGCCCCTCTTCTCATTGCATGTCCTATAAAAGTACATTGTTTCTCTCTAATTTTTTTTACAAGATTTGTTTTTTGTCTCTCCAGCTCTTCTCGTACATTCTTCATTAATTATTTTCGCTGTCCCAACATTCTTCTAATAAACCACATTTCTGCTGCTTCCAATGATTTTTGTGCAGACCTGCCTATTGTCCATGATTCACTTCCATATAACAAGATAGGTTCAATATAGTTTTTAAGACTCGTTTTCTAACATTCATTGATAAGGATGTGTTGGATAATATGTGTTTCATTCCCGGAAATGCAGTCTTTGCATTTCATTCTCACGCTGTACAAAACAAGCGCGATATGATGTGCACTGGGCGGCGTTTAAGTTTTACAGTTATTATTATTATTACTACTACTAATATTATTACTACTATTATTATTATTACTACTATTATTATTATTACTATTATTATCATTATTGTTATTGTTACTATTATTATCATTATTGTTATTATTATTGTTATTATTACTATTATTGTTATTATTGCTATTATTATTATTATTATTATAATTATGAAAGTCTCTATCTGTGAGCGTCAGGAAGAGAGTTCTACTGTGTCACGTTGAACCAGTTCTGTTCCATTTATGGGAAGCTTGAATGGTCAGTAAAGAGATACAAGGAAGGCTGGAATCAGATACAAGGAAGGCTGGAATCAGATACAAGGAAGGCTGGAATCAGATACAAGGAAGGCTGGAATCAGATACAAGGAAGGCTGGAATCAGATACAAGGAAGGCTGGAATCAGGTACAAGGAAGGCTGGAATCAGATACAAGGAAGGCTGGAGTCAGATACAAGGAAGGCTGGAATCAGATACAAGGAAGGCTGGAATCAGACGAATGCTGAAAGTACCACGAACAGTAAGACAATCAAACGAGAAAATTCTGGTAGAGATACAAGAAACAAGCAAAATTACGGCGAAGATAAGAAAATGACAATCCAAATGTGTGGGAGCATATTTGTCATTCTTTAATGGCATCAGGAAGATCGAAGGTAGAGGAGACAGAGAGAAAAAATGTTTGTTGGTTTGGCATCATGGCATAGTGACAAGTCTGTTGAGATTCACAAGGGATCGGGGGTTATGGAAGGACATGATATCCTACACCTGTCAGCATGGATCTTGAGAGAGAGAGAGAGAGAGGGGGGGGAGAATTTTAAAAAATATTCATTCATTTGCATGTCCCTTTGCCTCCCTAACAGCTCTCCTGTAGGCCTCTCGGTTGTGAGCAAGATGGCCTGCTGCTGATGCATCCATTTGCAGATCATCAACGATGTCTTGCAGCCATCTTCGTCTTGGTCTTCCTCTCTTTCTTTTCCCCATTATGTACCCTTCCAAGACGGTCTTCTCTAAATTCTCATGACGTTTAATGTGTCCAAAATATTTAAGTTTTATCTGTTTAATCCTCTTTACTAGCCAGCATTCTTCAATATTAATTTCCACCTCTCACCCAGCGGGGATATACTGATATCCAAAACACGTCGAGATTTTCCGGTGAGAAAGTCCAACTCTAGATTAAACTGGTGCAACGAAAACCACGGTGTCAAGCAATCCCGCTTCTGAGACCCACCAAGAATACAGGCTCAAGCCCTGCGATACTCTGAACCTCTTGTGGTCCTCTCGGGGATCTCGTGTGGTCCTTTCGGGGACCACACAGGAGACCACGGGACTTAACGAGGACCACAGGCGTAAATTCAGTACGATCACAGTGCGGTCTTGGTGGTAGAAGCGAACGAAGAAGAAGAAGAATGTTAAGTTATTGTAGTATGGATATCCCATCGCAACACATGCCTGTGAGACCTGGACACTTAACAAAACAGCTGAGAAACACATAAATGCCTTTGAATGTAAATGCCACAGAAGAGTTCTTCAAATATCATGGACACAAAATAAACAACAAATATATCTATACTACAAGAACTTAATATTGAAGAAGGCTGGCTAGTAAAGAGGATTAAATAGAGAAAACTTAAATATTTTGAACACAAAATCTGGAGATAATCTAGAGAAGACCGTCTTGGATGGGTACATAATGGGAAAAATAAAGAGAGGAAGACCAAGACGAAGATGGCTGCAAGACATCGTTGATGATCTACAAATGGATGCATCAGCAGCAGGCCATCTTGCTCACAACCGAGAGGTCTACAGGAGTGCTGTTTGGGAGGCAAGGTTCCGCAAGGGACATGCGAACTAATGAATGTATGAATGAATGATATCCGATCCGTTATACCGGGATTCGTTAACTTGAAGATTTGCTGTATACCAATGATTCGCTGCTACATTCGTTCTGGTGTTATTTTGATGCCCCGATCTTCAAACAAAATCTCCTGCCATCAAACGCCATCCTGATTGCCGTCACAAGTTGCTCTATTCGTATTTGGAACCCGGTTTTGTTTCAATGCGGTTCCAAGTAGATACTACTCGGTGTATGGTATCGATTTGTGAGATTTGGATACCCGCCTTTACTGGAAGAAATGAAAGAACCGGTTCCTAATTCGATTCTTCCCAGTTCAAGCCGCTACCTCAACACATGGTCGAGGTCGACGGGGTGGTTATTCGAATCTTCGGAAAAGTGACAAGATTTACTTCAGTGAACAAAAGTACGTTAACGTTGTGCTATAGTCAGACTGTAAAGTTTTCAAACTTAGAACAGGACTAAACTGCTTTATAATGAATAAAGACGTGTTATACGAGTGTCTCAAGGAGAGTACTCTCCCTCGGTTTGTGGGGTTCTCAAACTAGGGCCTGTTTGCGGGTCATATTGAGGTCTGCGGATTAATTGTAGATTATGTAGAAAGCCAGAAATGCATGAAGCTATGATGCCTAGTAAGTGTGGGACGGGAGCAAGACGAATTATCACTATGTTTAGGGGAGGAAGTGGGGGGGCGGGGAAGTCATCGACTTGAAAGTTTGGGAACCACACAGCTGATTTACCACCACAAAAAATTCTGGATCTGACGGATACCATTAATGCTCTCATGAAAGGCCTGGAAAGGGGGGGGGGGTTAGCCTGTGTATACAGGCTAATAGAGGGCCCACATAGGGGATGAAAGCAGTGATTAATTGTGGGAGGAGGAAGGGGAAGGAAAGTGGTTTTACACTACCTCACAAAATTCCTGTAAGAGGTCCTGACTGTGATACATCTTTGCTAAAGCAACCAGTCTTTCAGTTTTATATGGGACAGTCTTATATTTTAAGGATTTGTCCTAGGAATCATGTTACTGTGGTAACAGTTACTAAATTTTCCCAATTTCAAAACGTGTGTTCCATATTGTCCCGTATCTTTGATTGCAGTGGATTCGGAAATACACAGAATTAAATAAAAATAAAATTATCATAGTGGAAATGTTGCTATTTTGAAGAAAATTCTCTCTAAGGAGAAGTGCAACGAATAGACCTGACTGGCATATTTGTACTTGTATGAACTCCCTATAACTGTGAGCTGGTGATCTTTGCAACCGATGCTGTGGAGGTATTGGGCTGCAGCATTGTATCTGTGTGGAGCAGGTTATGGCAGCTGTTTTTTCAGTCCCAGAGTACAGCTAAAAAGCAGGGGGTGTGCAATGCTTCTTTAGCAGACTCCACAACCATGAGGACTATGGCGATCCCTGCCCTGTTAGCCAGGATAGGCCTGTTATTAGGGGTACCAATGGCGAGGTGGGACAGGGTCTTGGTCAGCTATGGTTCGCTAACCCTGACACTAGCATATCAGCTGTGAGTCGCTGATTGCCTAATTGGACGGCGTCTTCGTGGCATATTTGTAAGTGAAGTTATAAACTTAACATAATGACTCCTTCTGCATGACTGAGTGTCCAGTATTTGAACTTCAGATGGCCAGGTTATTTTTGCTTAAGATGAAAGACTTGGGAGTAAAATTTTGGTAATGTCAGGTCACAAGTGCTGGGTTAAAGGCATGAGAAGAATTGTACATCTATGTAGAACTGGTGTACTTTGAGGAGTATGTTAAGGAAGAGGTTTGGGCACGGAGATAATTACCCTTACTGGACACATAACAAAATGGTTTAGAAACCATTGACTGGTGATCTTCGTTCACTTCTACCACCAAGACTTCCCCATGATTCAACTGAATTTACTCCTGTGGTCCTCAATAGGTCCCGTGGTCCCCAAGAGGACCACACAAGATCCCTGAGAAGACCACAAGAGGTTCAGAGTATCACAGGGCTTGGGCCTGTATTCTCGGTGGGTTGCAGAAGTGGGATTGTGTGACACCGTGGTTTTCGTTGCACCAGTTTAATCTAGAGTTGGACTTTTTCACCGGAAAACCTTGACGTGTTTTGGGATATCCATGTATCCCCACCGGGTGAGAGGTGGTTGCACATCCAGTCCAGTGTTGGACTTTCTCATCAGAAAACCTCAGCGTGATTAGGATACGCATACATCCCCGTTGGATGAGAGGTGGTTGCCTATCTAGACCGCACTGGTCCAGTGTCTCCAACTTCAGCATTTTATGGTCGTGGCCACTACCGTTCCTATTTGTGACCAGGATGGAGCTTTTGTCAAGGAGGACGAATCCTCGCCACTAGTAAGTTTCACCCCTGGGTTAAGCCGGTTTAGGCGTATTATCCCAGTATGGGCGTGTTTAAGACGTGACCGACCTCTAGAGCAGAGGTAACGTGACATGAGTAGTCATTAAGTTTCACCCCAGGTGTAAGCCGGTTTAGGCATATTTCACCAGTATGGGTGTATATCGGACGTGGCTGGCCTCCAGAGAAGAGGTGCCGTGGTATGAGTAGCACTCGCTGCGAGACTACTGGACGTACCGATTAAACTTCACTTTATCCTTTCCGTCACCTTTTCATATCGGTGCCGCCCAGCAACCCTAATCGCATTTTTGCGTTTTCTTCATTGGCTGGGAGGAGTTTCACTCCACATGTGGCAGCCGAAGAATCTTGCCAGCAGTGTAGCGACTGGTAATGAAAGCAGAAAACCTAAAATATCAGAGAGCGAGAGCTTGTTGGAGGAATAGGCACCACGTAAGTCATTATATAACAGTTCTAGAACAATTCTATAACAATTCTCTGATGTTCTTATTGTTTTTGTTTTACTGCCCTGGAACCGAAAAGTTTCGGTTTTTCTTGTTTTCAGTTGGTAATTTACCGGTAATTGCTGGTTTAACACGATCGTTGATTGCACCCTGAGGTTGGGGAACCATTGTATTAGAACACGGACAGTATAGGTCTCAGTGGTAGTTAACTTGTCACCATGCTCATCACAAAGAGTGAGCTTTAAAGAAGTAAGTTTAAGTTCTTGGTTCTGTTACGACTTGGTAATAGTACCATCAAGGTAGACTACTCTGTTCTGTTATAAACACAGATATTTATTTATATACACACTTTATTTTGCTCATTGTTAAACTTCAACTACTAATCTCTATCTGTGCGTGTTTTATTGCTCCATTTAGAATTTCATTGGTTGAAAGTGACATGCTGAAGTTATGGTCTGAGTGAAATGTTAGTCTACAGATTTCACCTTCAAATTCACACAGTTTTGGAATGGGTCGATTCTTGATTTTCTTTTCATACTTTGGTACTCGATACAGGTAGGATTTTGATCATCTCATTTATTTTATAATTTGACTGAGTTAGCCTTGGATATTAATGTATTATTTTGGCTCTTAATGTTGAATTATTTTTAGTTTGAGAGGTCATTAGTATGAATACATTAGGCATCTTTTGAGTCGTAATGATACAGTTAGTGGGAGGTGTAAGTAGCGTAGTCAGTGGTGACCTGCCCTCCAGAACTGGGTATAAAAATAGGTACCCAACATACTAGTACTGAGGAAAACAGCCATTGAAGATGCAAAGTGTATGTCTGCATGGCAAGGCACACTAAAAATGTAAGGTACACATACTTTCCCATGTATTAACTTCTTCAGCTTTCTGAGCCACTAAGGCTCATTCCTGCAGATAAAGTTTGCCTCCATTCCTCTCTATTCCTAATCTTCTCCCTCCTGTTGGTGACACCAATTTCTTTTATTCCATGTTCCAAATCTCATAATGTTTTTGACGTTCCAAGGTCGTAATCCATTTTTATCCGCCCAGTTTCGAGGCTTCTCTGTCTGTTCCTTAACACTACTCTTTTTTTATGGAGACGGGGTCGTTGGGCCCCACGCTCCAACCCCCATCCTGGAGGACCAGGGTGCAAGTTTCGTCTGACCCCTAACCACGAAAACCTTGCCAGCTTGGTTGGACTGCCAGGGGTAAAACTCCCGCTGATATAGCTCTGTGGGTGGTCAGGTTATTAACAGGTAAACAAAAAAACAGATAAAAAAAACTTGCATGTTGTGTTTAACAGTTAGTGTATGTTAAAGGAACATATCTTTTGGTATCTGTTGTTTTATTTAGTACCGTTTAACTGCTTTAATGTAGGCTGCAGATGATGACCATTTTGGGGCGTAACATGGTTTCTGACATCTGATTGAACCAGAGCTGGCGATGTGGTGTTGCTTGGGCACAAGTGCAGGGCTGTGTAGTGGAGCCTACTAAGAAAACCTTTTCTTGAGTGTAATTCAAGCCTTCAGGCAAATCAGAGTAAATCAGTTCTGGTCTGACACAGATGGGCATCACTTCAGCATCATCGCAGCATCAACTACAAAGAACAGCAGTTTCAGAGGAGGGAGTCAGAGCAAGAATTATAGGACATTAATTTTAAAATGGGGGGGGGGGTGGTTGTGGATCAGAGTCAGCAGTAATTTTGGATGAAAAATCAATCAGGAGAAACTCGAAATCTTTACAAGAGCTGATGTACAGTGAATACCATCTTCACTGTAATATTCAAGGGAATGAAGAGGCTGATGCATTGACAAAGAGAGGCAGAGAACTCCCAGTGTGACACAAGCCTATCATATGATGAATCCATAACACTGATAAAAGCCAAATACAAGAACAAATGGGAAAAAGAACATCCAGGACACCAGAAGAGACTATATATTAACAAACACAAAACAAAGATAATGAAAAGTAATAGTGCAAGCAATAGTCTCATTGTAATTAAGGGAGTCCCATTTGAGGAAGTAGAGTATTTCACATATTTAGGCAGCATAGTGGATAATTACGGGGGAATGGAAAAGGATGTTAAAGCTAGAATAACCAAAGCCAGGGCAACATTTATCCCACTTAACAAAATATGATCATCTAAGAACATCAAAACAAGAACCAAACTTAGGCTTTTCAGTACAAACGTAAAGACTGTCCTACTATAAGGTTCAGAGACATGGGTTATGACCAAGACAATACAACAGAGGATACAAACGGTCATGAACTACTGCTTGAGGAGGATTTTAAACATTAAATGGCAGGACAAGATCAGGAACGAGGAGGTCTGGGAAAGGGCAGGACAAGAACCATATCATGTCTAGGAAATGGAGGTGGATTGGCCAGACTCTGAGAAAACCCGACACCAGCATAGCAAGATAAGCACTGACCTGGAATCCTCAAGGAAATAGAAAATGAGGAAGACCTAGACTTACTTGGAGAAGAGAAATTATGACAGTGCTCAGAGACAAGGGATGCACATGGAAGGAAGCAGAGAATAATTTAAAAAACAGGGATGATTGGAGAGCACTTTAACCGTGGCCTATGCTCTCAAGGGAGTGAAAGATGATGATGAGGACACCAGAAGAATGATGCCTACTACCGGCTCAGCAGAGAAGAACAAGTGAAGATCTTTAGACTCAGAACAGACCGCAGAAGATTGAGATGCCACATGCTTAACAGGCCACAACCGATGAATGCACCCTGGGTACCGACAGAAAGACAGCCCAGCACCTGTTACAGAACTGCCCTTCGTTTGGAGAACTGAGATGGTATTTTTTGGATGTCTCCCATACTAAACCATGGCAAGCTGTGTGGCGATCTTGACAGTCTAAGACAAACGGCAGCATTCGTCAAAGATATCCAAACTGACGTCTGAAAGTGTTAGAAGAAGAAGAAGAAATCAGCAGAAACGTAACGTTTATGAAAGATTCTAGAGTGAGACAAATAAGAAACAGAGGAGTTATGTTAAAGGTTAAAATGGCTGCCTATAGTTTAATCCTGTCTGTGCACAGCATAAAATATTGTTGATGGACGAAACAGTTAATTATTATTTATGGAGAAAACTTATTGTTGATAATTATATTTCAGCGGTGTCCAGCAACAAAATGGAGTAGTTCGTAGGGGAAAACCTGTGAGAACAGTTGCAGGAGCTTTAGAGGTTCGTATACTTGATCTTCTTCTTTGCTGTAATGTATTGTGTTATGCTGCGTCTCATGCACATACACATATTTATTAGAGATGTGGTGAATAGTGGGCTTGAAGTATTTTGCTGGTATGTGAATAGTTTCTGGGTGGCCAGATATGTGTAGTGATTCTTGGAAGCGGGGCTACTCATTGAAAGTTTGGAAACTTCATGGCATACAGGCACATGCAAGGATATGGTGTTAGTGTCCATTTTTTTCCCTTTCACTGATGGAACACTGGAGGGTGGTATGGTCAGCATTGTACATAGCTGCGTTTTCAGACAGGCCTCCATGCCCAATTCTTCACCCCTTTGAAAATATAGTTTGTTCATTTGTTCCCTATGTCTAGAAGAAGCAAGGTGCCCATTACTACAGCAGGATGAGTGGAGCATCTCCCGGGGCAGGCTTCAACCTCATACCTCTGTGTGAGGGGTGCCTGAGTGGGGAAAGTTGTTGGTTCGAATCCAGTCAGAAGTGCCCCAGTCATCCAGCTGTAGGAGTGGATATCTGGCTTATTCTGGAGCCAGGGAAGGAAAGTCAGCCAGGTGCGTTGCTGACTACACCAGCCTCTAGTGTGATATCAGGTGAAGGAAGTGTGGAACTAACACCTGTGTTCCTTAGGTGTCTGTGTGGCATAACAGGGTTATCTTTACCACTTGGGTGTTCTTTAATATGAAAGTTCTGCTGTATTTATTGCCAATAAATTCCAGATTATTTATTTCTTATATACAGTCATACACTGTTGTAGTTCGTAGAGACAGTACATTCTAGTTATAAATTACGAGTTCAAAATTTCAGGTTAGACCTAATTTGGCTGAAATATTGAATTAGTGCTAGTGGTGGAAAATTCAGGAAAAATATTTGTTGAAATATGCAGAAATTAGTTGTTCGAATTTTTCTTTCAAATTCCTGCCAAGGGAACTGGCTGTCTCCATGTTAAAGATCACTGCTCTATATTTAGTATTTATGCTGCGATACCAATACAAACTGCGTGCTTACTCGTTGACATCATTCTCAAATTCTGAACTGAACAGTGTATGAATTACATGCATTTGTTCTTTGAGGACATGACTTTGAGAAAAGTCTTCATCAGAGAATGATTGTTGAAAAGTATTGAATGGCTACATTTCCTGATCTAGTTCATATTAATACTGCTTTAATGTGATGAACTAACTGCTTTATTTAATGTTGGTCTGTATCTTCCTCTCTGTTCTTCTCAACATGTCTGTGATGCCACTTTTCATCTTGGAGTTCTCTTCCTCCCCTCCTTTCAAGGCCATTGGTTGTAAGTATGGTCACTTACATCTTACATCCTTCCTGTGCCATTAAACATCACATAGGGCTCGCATGGTAGTTTGCCAAGATTTCCTGTTTTCGGCAAGCTTTTTAACCTCATCAAGGGATGTTATTCCAACTAAACTGGCCTCTCTTAACAATGTCCTCTTTCACGTGGTCTTTGGCCTTTTGTGTTCTACTTGAAAGCTTGTTTTGGGATTCTCTGGTTGTTTCTTCTCAGCGCATGACTGACATATGGCCATCTTCTTTTTCTGATCACTCATGAGGCAGGTTGTTGTTTGCTCATCTTTCTTATCTCGCATTGTTCTTGAATTCATTCCACTTTATACCGAGTATTTTCCTGAGGCATTTGTTCTCAAATGAGTCTAATTTCTTGTCTGTTTCTTTAGTTGTTTTCCAGCTTTCACACGCATAAATGAGGGTGGTTATTACATTTGAATTGAATAATCTCAACTTGGCTTTTGTCCTTATAACTTTTGAATGCCATATGTTCTCAAGATTCTTGAAGGTCAGTGCTGCTTTTTGCAATTCTAATTCTAACTTCCTTTCTGGTGTCACCATCCTGGTCTATGTAGCTGCTGAGATATGCAAAAGATATGGTCACTAGATGCTGGAAAACAGGTTGGCCAGATCATCCTACATCACCATCTTCATGACAGTCGGAGCAAGACCACAGTATGACCAGGTCAACCTGCATCTCTGATGGTCTTCATGACAGTTCAAGCCAGACTGTAGTCTGATCAGGACAACCCATATCTTTGATGGTCTTCGTGACAGTCCAAGCAAGACAAGTCTTTCATAGCAAGAAAAGGTCCCGAAGCTGAGGTATCCAGCTAAAAGGTGCGTCACTACATGGGCACCAAGCACTATTGCTGACAAAAAGTCTTGGAGATGATTTTTAAGCAAGTAGCTCTTAGTTGGGACATGTGCTCCGAATGACTGACAACTCACTACCAAAAATAGCACTAAGATGGACACCACAGGGGAGCAGAAGTAAGGGTAGACCAAAAGAGACATGGAGAAGAACAACAGAAAGGAGTTGAGCAATAGAGGGCTCACCTGGGCAAGAGCAGAAAAAAAGGCGAAGGACAGGCATTTGTGGAAAACCCTTGCGGAAGCCCCATGTGCCCTGGGCACTTAAGGTTCAGAGAGAGAGAGAGAGCTCTTAGTTATTGTGGAATTTAGAGCGTCATTGATACAGTCAGCCACGAATATGCTCAGCAGCCTTCACCAACTGCTAACATCTGCCTGCTTCAGTACTTTTAAAACAAGAAAAGCCCATAGTAAGAAATATGTGTCAGAGTTTGTGTAACACTGAGAATGAGGAAACTTTATTTTGGAAGAATTGAGAATTAGGCATCAAGCGTGTCCGACATTCTGAAGAAACTTTATTTTAGATGGATAGAGAATTAGGCACCAAGCCTGTTCGACATTCTGCCCATCAAAAGAGATAGAATGAGTGAGAAGTAAGTTGACGAATAAATAAATAGTTTTATTTTAAAATGCTTTTTACAGACAGCCTTGAAGTGTCTGGAACCATCAAATGATATAAAGCTGTGCCTATCAAGTCGGACGGACAGTGGGGTCCATGCCCTGAAGAATTCTTGCCACGTCAATTTAGTGCATCCGTAAGCAATATTTATTTTGTCAGCATGATTTAAGATGTGCAGAATACAAGTATGTCTTAACATAGGCTGTTATTATCATTACTGATTAGGCTGTCATGAACTCGCAACTATATGGTTGTATCTGGCAAATGTTCAACACTTTTTTTTAATTTGTATTGTATTTGTTGATAAAGAAAAGGCATGATGGGAAATAGAAAGCATAACACCAAGACTTGGTTAGATGGAGAGGGAGCTTTGGAGTGGTGGAGTATATTGCGAAATGACCTATTATTCAAAGACTCGAGTTGAAGACCTGCAGATTTAGAGCTCTAGTCAGTTTGTCTGTAGAAATGGATACCTAACTCCCTGTTCCTGCATGCTGTAGGTAACACTAGAGAACAGTCCACATATGGGCACTGGTGTATAATGAAAGCAGGGAGCAAAGATTACTGTGATTGGCTGATGTCATGGATACTTTGAGTGGCAAATCAGAGTTGAGCAGGGCCAGTTTATGTGGATAAGCTCGTATTCTGGTTTGTCCTATTTGAAGCCTGACAGTTATGGTTTGTTGTGTCCTATTAACTCTTTCTGTGTGGGGGGGGGCGGGGGGAACGACAAAATGCTGAGTTTCAGTTGGGTGCTGGAGTAAAAGCTCAAGTCTTGATATGTATAGGGGTATATTAGTAAAAGTGGATGAAAGCACAGTTTTTCCATGTGAAAAGTGTACTTATTATGTTTCAAAATAACTAAATGTATGAAGATTTAATGAATGCAGAGTTTTTTTTTTAGGAAAAAAGAAGTAATGTGATGTTTTTAGACAATAATTGTGTCCTACTTACCATCGGGTAGATCTAGATGTGCAGTACGTACCATCTGAGATGCCTAGAACTACTTGTCAGTCTTGTCTTGTGATCATATAGGCCATTCTCCACTAAAATAATGTCTGAAATAACTTTCTAACTACTTCTCCAGTCGTCTAATATGTCTAGATCTACTTGGGATACATTCAAGAACAGTGGTCTGGTCACAGGCCGTGTCCACACCCCTATCAACATCACCAAAAATTGAAATTTCTTAGTCATAAACTTTGTTTTTCACGCTTGAAATTGGTCGTAACTAAGCACTCTTTGGCCATTTTGAAAAAGGTCACAGGGCATGCGCACTAAATGTTTACAGTATAAACGTTACACCGGTTGTTTAAAGTGAAATGAAGCATGGCCAATTTCTGGCTGGCGGCATTACCTTCGGAAGTCGGCAACGCCAAATTTCTGGCTATAAGCAGGTAAAAAGTTAAATATCTGTTTTGAAACTGTAGCTTTGAAACTTCTGAGCATTTTTTTTTTTTTTTTGGTAGAGGAAGTTTGTGTATATATATATATCTATAGATTCAATCATTTAATAAAATGTAATGCTGTAATGCTTTATCTGTTACCAGGGAAACTGGAAAGGAGTATAACCCGATTGTTGTGACTAACGTAGTGAATAATCATCTCCAGAAACAAGGGGAGGATATTAGGTGTGAGCAAGTTGTTTTTATTGCTTTGTTTCCTGTGCTGCTTCAAGCCCCTTGTTTATTATTTATCTTTCTTGTGAGGAAAAGAATTGTGATTTTATACTGGGAGGGGGTGATTACAAGTCAACACTCAAAACAGAAGATTCTTTTGTTTATGTTTGTGTGTGTTTATATATTTGTTGGACGTGTCATGAGGACTCGGAGCAACCGAGTATTAAACTCTCTTACAACAGCATGAAGCTGAAGGAGATGATTTTTTCTGTGACTTGTAGTCATTGGAGATGAAAGCTGGATACGTTAGTTCCAGCACCCAGAGACAAAGCTAACCAGTAAGGAATGGTGACCAAAGAAGATGGAGGAGCCATATATAACAAATACAGTATTAGTATTATGTCAGCCAGAACACTAAAGGACATCCTGGTGTCGAATGCAGAGCACTCTTGGGCGTGTCTCGAGTGTAATAAGCAGCTCCCCTCAGGCCAGCTAGGTTGTATCCAGACCAGGGAAGTTTCGTACAACTTCGTTGACTGGAGAAGTGATTATCACTCATCTGAAACTGTGAAGACCTAGTCCTGAAACACTTACCATGCCCAGGGGAGCCACGGTCAACAGCAAGACATCTGCTTGAGAACCACTTGAAACCTGCAGTGTACTAATTACAAATTTGCGTTTGAGAATCTTTCACATCCTGCATATTCATCTGACCTCATACCATGTGATTATCATATGCATGGACTCCTCAGGGTGGCACTAGATAAGAATAAGTTCAGTTTGAATGATGAGATAAAAGAATCAGGGCATAGGTGGATACAGTGTCATTCAGATTTTTTTTTTTTAATATCCTTGATGAATCCTGGTATTAATGAATAGGTGTAGAGACCTGCACTGAATATAGTGGGGATTATATTGAAAAGTGATAAAAAAGTTTTCAGTCATTTTTGTACATTTTATGTTACTGAAAAATAAAAAATTACGGCTACTGTTTGACTCAGTCTAGTAAAAGAGGTAAGGTAAAGGTAATCTTGTCATGCCTTAGAGGCACATAGGAATATGGTGTTCTTGCCCATATTTTCCTTACTAGAGGGTGATGTGGTCAGCATCACACCTGGCCTATTTTACTTCCCCAACTCCAGAGGAAGTCATCATCATCAGGTGCCGTGCCGACTGGCGTTGGCTGTTATGCTTCTCCAGAGTACACGATCCTTCATGCAGGCCATCAGTTCAGTTGGTGATCTCCTCTCACACCATCCCATCAGACTGTCCAGTATCATTTCTCTTGGTCTTCCTCTGGATCTTCTTCCTTCTATTTTTCCTGTTGTTATAATATTTTCAATGCCCCCTCTTCTCATTGCATGTCCTATGAAAGTACATTGTCTCTCTCTTATCTTTCTGACAAGGTTTTTTGTCTCTCCAGCTCTTCTCATACATTCTTCATTAGTTATTTTTGCTGTCCAGGGGATTCGCAACATTCTTCTAATAAACCACATTTCTGCAGCTTCCAATGATTTTTGTGCAGACATGCCTATTGTCCATGATTCACTTCCATATAACAAGATAGGTTCAATATAGCATTTTAGGACTCGTTTTCTAACATTCATTGATAAAGATGTGTTAGCTAATATGTTTCTCATTCTCTGAAATGCAGTCTTTGCTTGGCCTATTCTGTTCCTAATTTCTGTTTTGCATTTCCCATCTGAAGTTATTACTGCTCCAAGGTATTTGAATTTCTGCACCTGCTTTAGAATGGTTCCGTTTAATTTTATACTGCATGCTGGTGGATTCTGTTTCTTAGATATAACCATAGTCTCTGTCTTTTTGATGTTCAAAGTAAGGCCTTTCTGTTCACTTTCTTTGGCGACTTTATCCAAGAGATTTTGCAGGTCTTGTTGGTTCTCAGCTATCAGTACTGTGTCGTCAGCATACCGAAGGTTGTTAATATTGTATCCTCCAATTTTTATGCCTGGAAGTCAGATACCCATTTTTACAGCTGGGTGACTGGGGCATCTCCAGCTGGATTAGAACCCTGACCTTCATAATGAGAGACTAATATGCTAAACACTTTGCCACTAAGACACCAAAAAAAAAAAAATCAAAGGAAGGAGAACAGGAAGAGAAATACGAGGGGTGATTGATAAGTTTGCGGCCTAAGGTACAGCACATTATTTGTGGACAACTTTTTTGGGTTATTTCTCAACATTGTTCCCTTGCAAGTTTATGCACTTAGTCCAGCAATCCTGGAGCATACGGATCCCTTCTTTGTAAAAGTCAGCATCTTGTGCCAGTAGAAAGTGGTCTACAGCATGAATGATGTCATCATCTGAAGCAAATTTGTGACCGCTGAGTTAGTTTTTGAGTTTGGTAAACAGGTAATAGTCCAAAGGGGCCAAATCTGGAGAATAAGGAGGATGTTCAAGAAGCTTGAAGTTGCGTTCATGAATGGCAGCCATTGCCACCGCCGACTTGTGAACTGGAGCATTGTTGTGTTGAAAGATGACTCCTCTTGTCAATTTCCATCGACGCTTTTCCTTCAGTTTGACCCGCAGTTGCTTCACAAGATTACCATAATAGGCCCCAGGGACCGTTCTGCCCTTTTGAAGATAGTCTACCAATAGCACACCTTCTGAATCCCAAAAGATGGAAGTCATCAAGTCTACCAATAGCACACCTTCTGAATCCCGAAAGATGGAAGTCATCACTTTGCCTGCAGACAGAACCTCCTTTGCTTTCTTTGGAGGTGGGGATCTAAGATGTTTCCACTGCTTTGACTGTTCTTTGGTTCTGGTTGAAAATGATGAACCCAAGTCTCATCCATAGTCACAAATTTCTGAAGAAACTTTTCAGGATCTGCAGAAAATGGCCAAGATTGTCTCTTGACATGTTGAAATGCTGTTGTTTATGATCAGCTCCAAGAAGTTTCAGGACCCATTGAGCATAGGTCTTTGTCATTTGAAGATCATTGTGAATAATGCATGAACACATTTCTGGGAGATCCCCAACTCAGTAGCAATGTACCACTCGGTTAGGCGTCGATCCTCCATTATCATGTCATGGATTCTGCTGGTGGTTTCATCGGTGGTTACTGTTCTTGGTCTTCCTGGACTGGAATCATCTTCCAGACTCTCCCTTTCATGTTTGAACTGAGCTGCCCATTTCTTCACTGTGATGTAAGAAGGGGCACTCGCCCTTAGAGTCTTCACCATATCCTCATGGATCTCCTTCGATGATAAGCCCTTGATGCAGAGGTAGCGAATGACTGCTTGATGAGAAATGTTGTCTGTTTTCTCAATTTCTGCCACCTTTTCCACTTCAGTAGCCTGTAAAAAAAAATTGGATGCAGTTAATTTCTTGTAGATTGGTGCTTAATCTTACATTAACCTGATCTACAAATGCACCTAATATCAACTGTGTGTTTCAAGTATTTGTATGTTAGGTCGCGAACTTATCAATCACCCTTAGTATTATAACATATGAGAAGGGAGGAAACAGTTAGTTTTTAGTCGATGGGTTTCTGTAGGAGAATAAAGAAATTATTCAGAAGTCATAAGGATTGTTTGGTGAAGGTGGAGTACTGAAGTTGATCATGTGTTGGTGAGCCAAACCTGATAAATACCCAGTTTTACCTCTCTACGTCCCAGCAGTGCCAAACAGGCAGCAGTCTGGCCGAATGAGTGAGGATCGTAGCAGTGAATCATGTTCTAAAAATATGCTACGCTAAAGTTGGCTGCATCAGGCTGAAAGGTGAGTAATGGTAACACAATGAAGCCAATGCCATTTTGAGGATGCTTGCTGGAAAGGAAGAGTCATGGGAAGATGTTCAATGAACATGAAAAGGAAAGAAATTTTAATGAAACTGTCTGTAATGTTGGGCCAGTTTTTGCTGTAGTGAACATTTTTTGTTTGTTTTTTTTTTCTTGGCAGAGTTTTACAAACAAGACAAGTTCCAGAAATATTCAGTTCTCGTTTTAATGCTGTATTGAGGAAGTATGTCTACAGGCTCGGTCATATGGTTAAACCAGATGAGAGGTAAGAGAGACCTTGGTGGACAGTTTCACAGAGAATTATCAGAATGAAATAAGCCATCCAGATTCTGATATTTCGTTAGAAAAATGATGAGTTCGTTAGAAGATTTGGAGAAGGAAGTATTAGATTGAAATTGAATGTGTTACAGTGGCAGGCATTAAGAGTTGGAGCAGACCCACAGAGCTAGGGTTCTCAGCATCATCATCAATCCTCTGCGCTCCCAGTAAGGCGTCAACGAAGGTTCCCCGCGCCATTCCTGTCTTGAGCAAGGTCAGGATGCCTCAAACCATGTTTTTTTCTCATTTCCTTTAGTTCCTTCCTATATTGTGCATTTCCGTGTTCCTTATGGCCTGTTCCCCTTCCCCATGTCCCTCTCCCTCTTTTTCCTTGAGGTTTCCAAGTCAGAGTGGTATAGGGAGTGTCTTGAAGATTCTCATTCAGGCAGATCCAAAAAGGAGAATTATGACTGGTGGGCCTATAAAGAAAGAATTATGGCTGATGGACCCATAAAGCAAGAATTGTGGCTGGTGGACCCATAAAGAAAGAATTATGGCCGATGGACCCATAAAGAAAGAATTATGGCCGGTGGACCCATAAAGAAAGAATTATGGGTGGTGGACCCATAAAATGATAATTATGGGTGGTGGACCCATAAAAAAAGAATTATGGCTGATGGACCCATAAAGCAAGAATTATGGCTAGTGGACCCATAAAAAAAGAATTATGGCTTGTGGACCCATAAAGCAAGAATTGTGGCTAGTGGACCCATAAAGCAATAATTATGGCTTGTGGACCCATAAAGCAATATTTATGGCTGGTGGACCTGTAAAGCAAGAATTATGGCTGGTGGACCTATAAAACAATATTTATGGCTAGTGGACCCATAAAGCAATAATTATGGCTTGTGGACCCATAAAGCAATATTTATGGCTGGTGGACCCATAAAGCAAGAATTATGGCTGGTGGACCTATAAAGCAAGAATTATGGCTAGTGGACCCATAAAGAAAGAATTATGGCTGGTGGACCCATAAAGCAAGAATTGTGGCTGGTGGACCCATAAAGCAATAATTATGGCTGATGGACCCATAAAGCAAGAATTATGGCTAGTGGACCTATAAAGCAATAATTATGGCTGGTGGACCCATAAAGCAATATTTATGGCTGGTGGACCCATAAAGCAAGAATTATGGCTGGTGGACCTGTAAAGCAAGAATTATGGCTGGTGGACCTGTAAAGCAAGAATTATGGCTGGTGGACCTATAAAACAATATTTATGTCTAGTGGACCCATAAAGCAATAATTATGGCTTGTGGACCCATAAAGCAATATTTATGGCTGGTGGACCCATAAAGCAAGAATTATGGCTGGTGGACCTGTAAAGCAATAATTATGGCTGGTGGACCTGTAAAGCAAGAATTATGGGTGGTGGACTCAGAAAGTAAGCTGCAGGTCAGACTTCACCAATATAAGGGCCACAACAAGCCCTTACATTCTTGTTAATCAAGAAGAGTTGGACAGGGTCTTATCAGTTCTGACTCACTGCCCCTGATAACCGTACTGTCACTCTGGTCAGTCATCTTTTGTTCTTGTTGCTTTTCCGCAAGCTGCAGCACCATTGGCCGCCCATTGGCTGTGCGGCATCTTCAGCATGGTCATTTATATAGAGCGGGTTGTCTGTTTGTGGTATGTTTTATCAAGAGAGGGTTGTCTGTTTGTGGTGTGTTTTATCAAGAGAGGGTTGTCTGTTTGTGGTATGTTTTATCAAGAGAGTTGTCTGTTTGTGGTATATTTTATCAAGAGAGGGTTGTCTGTTTGTGGTATGTTTTATCAAGAGAGGGTTGTCTGTTTGTGGTATGTTTTATCAAGAGAGGGTTGTCTGTTTGTGGTATGTTTTATCAAGAGAGGGTTGTCTGTTTGTGGTATGTTTTATCAAGAGAGGGTTGTCTGTTTGTGGTATGTTTTATCAAGAGAGGGTTGTCTGTTTGTGGTATGTTTTATCAAGAGAGGGTTGTCTGTTTGTGGTATGTTTTATCAAGAGCGGGTTGTCTGTTTGTGGTATGTTTTATCAAGAGCGGGTTGTCTGTTTGTGGTATGTTTTATCAAGAGAGGGTTGTCTGTTTGTGGTATGTTTTATCAAGAGCGGGTTGTCTGTTTGTGGTATGTTTTATCAAGAGCGGGTTGTCTGAGGTATGTTTTATCAAGAGCGGGTTGTCTGTTTGTGGTATGTTTTATCAAGAGCGGGTTGTCTGTTTGTGGTATGTTTTTGAGAAGATTTTATGTTGGCCCTAATGTGTCAGTTTGAATGTAAGGAACAGATTTGAAATATAGAACTGCGGAAGTACAATCCATCCACAATAAAGACATTGACATAAGAGGGTTGATTGATAAGTTCTCGGCATAAGGTACAAATACTTGAAACACACAGTTGATATTAGGTGCATTTGTAGATTAGGTTAATGTAAGATTAAACACCAAGTTTCAAGAAATTAACTGGAACCAATTTTTTTTTAAAGGCTATTGAAGTGGAAAGGGTGTCAGAAATTGAGAAAATGCATAAAATTTCTTATCGAGCAGTCATTCACTACCTCTGCATCAAGGGCTTATCATCGAAGGAGATCCATGAGGATATGGTAGAGACTCTAGGGGAGAGTGCCCCTTCTTACAGCACAGTGAAGAATGGGCAGCTCAGTTCAAACAGGGAAGGAAGAGTCTGGAAGATGATCCCCGTCCAGGAAGACCAAGAACAGTAACCACTGATAGAATCCATGACATGATAATGGAGGATCGACGACTAACTAAGTGGTACATTGCTGCTGAGTTGGGCATCTCCTAGGAGTGTGTTCATGCCATTATTCACTATGATCTTCAAGTGACAAAAGTCTCTGCTCGATGGGTCCTGAAATTTCTTGGAGCTGATCACAAACCACAGCGTCTCAACATGTCAAGAAACAATCTTGGCCATGTTTTGTGCAGATCCTGAAAGTTTCTTCAGCAATTTGTGACTGTGGATGAGAATTGGGTTCATCATTTTCAACCAGAAACCAAAGAACAGTCAAAGCAGTGGAAACATCTTGGATCCCCACCTCAAAAGTAAGCAAAGGTGGTTTTGTCTGCAGGCAAAGTAGTGACTTCCATTCTTTGGGATTCAGAAGGTATGCTATTGGTAGACTATCTTCAAAAGGGTGGAACGGTCACAGGGGCCTATTACGCTAATCTTGTGAAGTAACTGTGGGTCAAATTGAAGGAAAAGCGTAGAGGGAAATTGATGAGAAGAATCATCTTTCAGCAAGACAGTGCTCCAGTTCACAAGTCAGCTGTGGAAATGGCTGTCATCCAGCTTCTTGAACATCCTCCTCATTCCCCAGATTTGGCCCCTTCGGACTATTACCTGTGTACTAATCTCAAAAAGGAGCTCAGTGGTCGCAAATTTGCTTCAGATGATGACATCATTCATGCTGTAGACCACTTTCTACTATCACAAGATGCTGACTTTTACAAAGAAGGTATTCGTTTGCTCCAGGATTGCTGGACTAAGTGCATACATTTGCAAGGAGACTATGTTGAAAAATAACCCAAAAAAGTTGTCCACAAATAATCTGTTGTACCTTATGCCGAGAACTTATTAATCACCCCTCGTATGTATAGTTACAGTGGCGAAGACACTGTCCAATTAGGCAACCGGTGACCCATAGCTGACATGCTGGGGTCAGGGTTAGCAAACCATAGCTGATCAAGACCCTGTCCCACCTCTCCGTGGTACTCCCCAGAAACAGGCCTAACCTGGCTAACAGGGCAGGGATCGCCACAGTCCCCATGGTGGTGGAGTCTGGTAAAGAAGCATTGTACACCCCCTGCCTTTTAGTTGTACTCTGGGACTGAAAAATTAGCTGCCATAACCCGCTCCCACGCCGATACGATGTTGTGCCTCAACATCTTCATAGCATCGGCTGCAAAGAGCAACAGTTTACAGTTACAGGGAGATTGGAGAAAGAGAAAGTTACAAGTGAGGCTATAAACCTGCATTTAGAAAGAGCACAGTAAAAAAAAATTTAATTTGTATAAATTATTTTTATCATTGTCATGGGACATTCATTTGTTTCTGGAAGTTAGAGTAAGTTGTGGGGCTAGATGTGGCTGATACTGTTAGCATCCTCGTCGAGGCGGGAAAGATAGAAGATCCGGACACATGCAGAAACATAACATCAGCTGTTTAGGATGAAAGAGTTGGAAGTCAAATGTGGTTGTGTTAGAAGTGTCGTGTTGAAGGCACAAGAAGATAAGAGTTCTTTCGGTGGTTATATCTTTGTATCTGGGACACCTTGTGACAGTGGAGAAAATGGAGAGACAAAGGGACAGAGGAAGACAAAGGAACAAGATACTTGATGGACTAAAAGAGTAGCGAGGAGTACGGTCCAAGATACATCTTATAGAAAGAGCAAAAGATGAGGGGGCTTGTGGAAACCAGCGACGACCAGTGCCTGATGGCATGGACCAGAGAGAGAGAGAGAGAGAGAGAGAGAGAGAGAGAGAGAGAGAGAGAGATCTTCATTAGGTCTGTATGTGTAGATTACATCTGTTACATACAGTTCAGTATCTGGTAAATTACATCTATAACAAAGTGTTCAATATCTGGTAGATAATATCTGTTACATGCAGTGCAGTAAATGTTAACACTGTTATGATTTGTATTCCCCTGCCCAGTTTTGAAGTGTTGGATGAGCTGAAGGTGTTTGCTTCAAGGAAGGGGAAAGGATGCCTAGTTTTACCTCTAGGGGAACAACTTTCAGCTTTAGATTCTCAAAAGGCCATGATATTGAGGTAACCATTTTTTGTGTGTTCTGATTATAATGTGACTCATTATATACACTTGATCATCACAGATCCGGTAGTCATTTATTTGGTTTGGTCAGTTGTCCAGTTCAATGAGTTATCCGGCACTAAATTCCATGAGAGACATTGTAGGTTTCCCAGATTGCCTCACTTACATGCCAGTACTGTTTGGTGGCACTGGCTGTTGCATCCGCTGCCTTTGAGCATTTTAAAACACAGGTGAGGCATTTGTAATTGGTCTTTTCTGCATTTTTATTATAACCTGCTGACATTTAGAACCGGTCATGGCTCTGATGAATACAAACAGTGCTTCTCATGGTGTGACGGTCAAATATCATACGCCGTCCGTAACATATATGGTAGAACTTCTGACAGCGGCATGTATGTGTGAAGCTCGTGTGATTTAGGTCGTCTACAGTTTATGACAAAGAAGCAGATAGAAAAATTACATGTACTTGTAACCTTTACAGTATTTTACCTGTGTTTCATTAACAAAGTCATTTAATTTCCATTTAATTTTTCTTTTTTCCTTTATAAACCCTCCATGTGCTGACTTACAGGGTATTTTAAAGGTAGGATGAAGTGGTTAGCAGTTGGATTAAGTGTATTCTAACGTAACCATTAGTAATCCGGCAAAATCACTTATCTGGCATCCAGCAAGTCCTGATGATGCTGGATGTGTGATGGTCATGTGTGCTGCAAGAAAATATGTATGAAACCGGTTGTGGTTTTTCTTGATTATTCAAACTGAAAGTTGGCTTAGCAGTGGCAGAGAGACACAAACAGCGCAACATATCCTCTGGAGACACCTGCTGCACAAGTCACTCAGGCAAAGGACCTGGCCTGACCTCATCTGCTTACAGGAGAAGCTCAGTGGCACTTCTGAAAATGAGACAAACTGCAGTATTTATGAGGGAGATTGGAGTCAGTGTACATATGAAGAAGATGTTAAAAACTCAAAATTGATTATGATTGTATAAAGCACGCAGGTTTTTTTTTTCCTCTCGTCGTCTTTTGCCCTCCATGGAAGTTCCTTACTAACTTCCATGTGATGTTCTGTTCACTTTCATTTACAGACAGCCATTATGAAGGCAGGCTCAGTCAGGAAGCAGGGCTTCTTAGAAGCTCGACCACCAAGGAGAACTTGTTGACTGATTCCTGCAGCACTACCTTGGACATTTATGGTTTTCAGCATCCCTGAAAGTCTCATTGTTGTTCTTCCTGAAAGTCTCATTGTTGTTCTTCCTGAAAGTCTCATTGTTGTTCTTCCTGAAAGTCTCATTGTTGTTCTTCCTGAAAGTCTTATTGTTGTTCTTCTTGAAAGT
Source organism: Achatina immaculata (assembly GCA_009760885.1). Taxonomy (NCBI): domain Eukaryota; kingdom Metazoa; phylum Mollusca; class Gastropoda; order Stylommatophora; family Achatinidae; genus Lissachatina; species Lissachatina immaculata. The sequence goes on from CM019696.1 coordinate 33,675,019, forward strand.
CTCATTGTTGTTCTTCCTGAAAGTCTCATTGTTGTTTTTCCTGAAAGTCTCATGTTGCTCTTCCTGAAAATCTCATGTTGTTTGCATTTTGTAGTTTCTGTCATGTTGTGAGCATTGATTTTGTTTTATCAGTATTTATAATCATGCCATTGTTGTTGCTCCATCTAATTAGATTGTTTAACTCGACCTGAAGAGTTGATTCAAGGTTAATACAGTCGTAGTCACTGGTGTAGACTGTGCAATTATCAGCAAAAAGGTCACAAGAAGAGTGTTTAAGATGAAGTGGAAGATGATGTGGAAGATGAAGTGGAGAGTGAGAGAGGTGAGAGAGAGAGAGACGAGAGATTTCTGACTCTGAATGAACTTGAAATTGCTTCTAACCTCACAACTCCAACTCCGTAGCTTTGGTGGCATGGTTATCTTTGCTGTCATGAAGTCTTGTAAACTGCACTTGTCTCATTCCCAGGACGCCCATAGACATAAGCAAACTAATCTCAGCGGCAGAAATGCTTTCAGGGATCCACAATTTCTGGTCTTTCACAAGCAAGAGGAAAAGTCAACAAAATCCGCCACATCCCATGAAAATGTTGACAATAGGAGTGAAGAGAGGTCAGCCATTTGGTCATCAGCTGCAGAGATGTGGGCTGGATGTGACTGAGAATATAGAATTCTGGGATATCCATGTCCAATCAAAGTCCTTCATGTATCGACAGGTTAGGAAGATTTTTGTGCGTGTGGGTTGATTTTTTTGTTGTTGTCTCTCTAGGTCTGATTGTTGCTTGCTTGATGAACAATCCGTGGTAAGATTCAGTTTATGGATTTACATTCAGATAAAGTAAACTCAGATGTGGCTACAGTAATAAGGAGTGTATTTTTAAGTGGACATTATTTTTTTCTCTGAATATACCGACAAGTATTTTTTGAACTGTATGCTCGAGCTGTGGAACGAACGAATTCTAGATCAGTGCAGAAATAAGGAAGATGAGCTCATAACAGCCTGTCTGAACAGTGGTCTAACTAACTTATATAGGTCATGTGGTAAGGAGAAACAATCAGGGAAAACCAGAACAAGCTATCGCATTGGACACAATAGGACAAACGGGTAATAGTCTGAAGGGGCCAAATCTGGGGAATAAGGAGGATGTTCAAGAAGCTGGAAGCCGCATTCATGAATGGCAGCCATTGCCACCGCTGACTTGTGAGCTGGAGCATTGTCTTGCTGAAAGATGACTCCTCTTGTCAGTTTCCCCTGGATGGGGATCATCTTCCAGATTCTCCCTTCCATGTTTGAATTGAGCTGCCCATTTCTTCACTGTGCTGTAAGAAGGGGCACTCTCCCCTAGAGTCTCTACCATATCCTCTTGGATCTCATTCAGTGATAAGCCCTTGATGCAGAGATAGCGAATGACTGCTCAGTGAGAAATGTTATCCATTTTCTTAATTTCTGCCACCCCTTTCCACTTCAGTAGCCTGTAAAATAAAATTGGTTGCAGTTAATTTCTTGAAACTTGGTGTTTAATCTTACATTAACCTGATCTACAAATGCACTTAATATCAACTGTGTGTTTCAAGTATTTGTACCATAGGCCGCGAATTTATCAATCAACCCTAATATATATATATATATATATATATATATATATACTTTTCATATATGCAAATACATGCAGATACATATATTCACACACAAATGCAAGTACTTGCCACACACATATAAATATGTATACACTTACGTACACATACACACACATCTATATATTTCCCTTACACCAAGGAAAATGCAGGCGCTTACGCTACATACTCTTTGTGCTTCAGTGCAGCCTACCTCTGACCTTGGAGCAAAACCAACTGTGGACCTTGTTACTTTATGTAGGCAGTTGTCTTTAGCCTCCCTATCTTTTGTGCTTCAGTTAAATCTGAGAATGTTTCATGAAGATGAGGGGTACTGAGATGTGTTGTGCTTATGTCTGTCAGTCCATGAGTGTTACACATAGCCACGTGGAAGTCATTTCAGTATATGTGGCCAAATTAAAAGCAATCACAAAAACAATTTAACAAGAAAAAAAATTTAAATGCGGGGTAACTCTTGTATTATTTATAAAGTGTTGTGAGTTAAGATGGAAAAAATCTTGCCAAAAAAATAAGAGAGAGACAATGTACTTTCATAGGACATGCAAAGAGAGGAGAGGGCATTGAAAATATTATAACAGGAAAAATAAAGGGAAGAAAAGCCAGGGGAAGACCAAGAGAAATGATACTGGACAGTCTGATGGGATGGTGTGAGAGGAGATCACCAACTGAGCTGATGGCCTGCATGAAGGATCGTGTACTCTGGAGAAGCATAATAGCCAACGCCAGTCAGCACAGCACCTGATGATGAGTGATTTTTTTTTTCCCCTTGAAAATTTCATGAAATCTCAGATTTCTGTTTCTAAAATCTCAGATCCGCAGGCTTGTCGGAGCTATGGTGCTGGTTGCCAGAGATGTGATCAGCCTCAGTGACCTGCGGGACATTTTAGACAACCCTCAGAAAGAATTCCCATTTTCTCATTTGATGTGTGTGCATGAGGATGGACTTTTTCTTGTTGATATAGATTATAGACCCAAAGGTGAGAGATGAAAGATAGTTTCATGAAAATTTAATTATGAAAAAAAATTGTTGTTGTTGTTGTTGTTATTTAAACTTATTTAAAGGCAAAATTGTTTTTTTTTTTTTTTTTTTTTTATCATTGTTGTTGCACTGAGCACAAGTTCTAAAGTTCATATTTACTCTGATCTCTGAACGAAGGGGCACAGAACTAGGTGCATGTGCTGTACAGTAATGGCAAGAGTTCTTATAGATTGAAGGGCGGTGGCAGTGGGATATAACATGTTGCTTTTAGTCCAAGAAGTCTCAGTGTCGTCAGTTCAGCAATTTAACCTCAAATATCGTGTGCACGAAGGGAAAAAGCAAATGCAGGTGGAAGGAGAAATGCGTATCAGGAAACTGAGCCCATGAAGGTTGTGGATGAAAGCCAGCCACTGGAAGTCCCCAGCCCGACTGCAGACCTCCTGGAACCTAAACAAAAGATGCAAATAGGCAGCTGGAATGTAAGAACACTAAACCAGACTGGAAAACTAGCACAAACCATCAAGGAAATGCACAGATACAAACTCTGACATACTAGGAATACAAGAAGCAAGATGGACAGGACAAGGCAGAAGGAAATTAACAACACAGCACACAGAAGATACAATAATATGGTCAGGTAAAGAAGATCTTCATGAAGGAGGAGTAGCATTGATTATAACAAAAGAAGCATCAAGAGCATTGCTGAAATGGACCCCAATAAATGAGAGATTATTATATGCACGGTTCAACTCAAGATTCACGAAGCTGTCTATTATAGTTTGTTATGCACCAACAGAAGCAGCTGAAGAGGAATTAAAAGAAGATTTTTACAACAGCCTCCAAGCCACAGTAGAAACAATACCCAAGCATGATATGCTACTCATCTTGGGTGACTTCAATGCAAAAGTAGGTGAAGGAAATGAAGATAGAAGAAGAATCATGGGAAGAGAAGGAATCGGAGAAATAAATGAAAATGGAGAAAGACTGTGCAGTTTCTGTGAAGAAAACATGATGACCATCGGAGGGACAATTTTCCAACACAAAAACATCCATAAGGTGACTTGGAGGTCACCAGATAAAACCACAGAAAACCAAATCGATCACATACTAATAAACAACAAGTGGAAACGGTCACTACAAGATGTGCGAGCAAGGAAAGGAGCAGATATAGGAAGTGATCACAACCTTCTGGTAGCAAAAATAAAACTAAAATTAAGGAAAGCCAGAATCGGAGAACACAGAAGATACATTTTGATACAAGAAAACTGATAGACCAGCAAACAAGAAATGAATTCTCAATAATACTTAAGAACCGCTTCAGTGTCCTACAAGACGAAGCAGAAATGTCCATATTAGAGTTCAATAAAACACTACAGGAAACAGCAAAAGAGGTGCTGAGATATCGGAAAAGGAGAAAAGAGGAATGGATAAGTGAGACCACATGGGAAAAGATAGAGCAAAGAAAAGAAATCAAGAAAAAATTACTGAACACCAAATCACAACGGCTTAAAGAACGAGTTTTAAGTAATTATGCACAAAAAGACAAAGAAGTGAAGGAATCATGCCGTCAAGATAAACGTCAGTATTATGACAACTTAGCAGAGACAGCAGAGAAAGCAGCATATACAAATGACATGAAAACCATATATAAAATCACAAAGCAGATGACAGGTAACTTCAATACAAGATGTGAAAGTGCAGTAAGAACACAAAATGGACAACTGGTCAGTGGAGAAAGAGAAAAAAATTGAAAGATGGAGGGAACACTTTAACACCCTACTAAACAGAACACAAGCAGCACAAGCAATAGATATACCTGAAGCAAAAGCGGAACTAAACATCAATACAGGACCAATAACAATAAATGAAGTAAAAGAGGCGATAAAGATGCTAAAATCAGACAGGGCACCAGGTGAAGATGAAGTGACTGCTGAGATGTTGAAAGCAGAAGAAACAGAAACACCAAAACAACTTTGCCGGATATTACAACAAATTTGGGATTTAGAAAAAGCCCCAGAGGAGTGGAAAACTGGTCTTATAGTAAAACTACCAAAGAAGGGTGACCTCAGAGATTGCGGGAACTGGAGAGGCATTACCCTACTGCCACTCACTAGTAAAGTATTTTGCAGAATAATCATCAACAGAATTGTACCAACACTTGAGGAAAAACTTCGGAAAGAGCAGGCAGGATTTAGGAAAGGAAGATCATGCATAGACCATATATTTGTACTTAGACAAATATTAGAACAGGCAAATGAATGGCATAGCACAACATATGCATTATTCATAGATTTTGAGAAAGCCTTTGACAGTGTCAACAGAGATGCACTGTGGAAAATCCTAAGATGGCATGGCCTCCCCCATAAAATAGTTAATGTAATCAAAGCCCTATACGAGGGTTTTCAGTGCAAAGTTATCTGTGGAGAACATACCTCCAGCAGCTTTAGGGTACAAACAGGAGTGAAACAGGGATGTGTACTATCACCAACATTATTTATCTTGGCAGTAGACTGGTTAATGAAGGAGGCAACATCAGACAAACGCAGAGGATTACAATGGACCCTTAACACAGTGCTGGAGGACCTTGACTTTGCGGACGACATTTGTCTATTATCAAGCAGTCACAAAGATATGCAAGATAAAATAAACAAGTTAACCCAGAATGCAAACAACATAGGACTAAAGATCAACGTAGGAAAGACAAAGTTAATGAAGCAAAATGTGAACAACAGAAATGTACTCAGAGTAGATAACAAGTTAGTGGAGGAGGTCAACGAATTTGTATACCTTGGCAGCAGAGTAGTAGAAAATGGAGACAGCACAGAGGACATCAACAGCAGACTTACTAGAGCAAACCAGGCTTTTGCAATGCTACAGAATATATGGAAATCAAATAAACTAAACATAAATATGAAAATCAGGATATTTAAGAGTAATGTTCTAAGTGTACTACTCTATGGAAGTGAATGCTGGAAAATCACCAAAACCTTAGAAAACAAGTTGAATTCTTTCCAGACTAAATGTTTACGTAGAATTAAAAAAATATTTTGGCCAAACACCATAAGAAATAACATCTTATTGGCAGAAATGCAGATGAAACCACTGACAACAATTATTGAGGAAAGACGCTGGCGATGGTTGGGACATGTGCTCCGAATGACTGACAACTCACTACCAAAAATAGCACTAAGATGGACACCACAGGGGAGCAGAAGTAAGGGTAGACCAAAAGAGACATGGAGAAGAACAACAGAAAGGATGTTGAGCAATAGAGGGCTCACCTGGGCAAGAGCAGAAAAAAAGGCGAAAGACAGGCATTTGTGGAAAACCCTTGCGGAAGCCCCATGTGCCCTGGGCACTTAAGGTTCAGAGAGAGAGAGATCGTGTGCACGAGTCCACTAATCTCTCACAACAAGGTTGGTGGGCTCAGGTCTAGCCAAATCTGCATCTGATAGCAGTGATGAAGACAAAAATGCCAGAAGACCAAGTTTGAAGAGCGCTGATGATGGTTCCGCTGAGGAAGAAGATGAGTTTTTCCATGAGACGAAGGAGTACCACTTTGATTTCAAGTGCTGAGCTCGGTACCATGCAACAGGAGTCAACAGAATATCGAAGAACAGTTTTAGATCAGAGATGATTAAACTGGTAATGTTTAAAACGTTCTAGAAATGAACTCTGTTAGAGAAGTGTCCCAGTCACCCAGCTGTAGAACTGAGTGCCCGACTCTTTTTTAGAACTGGGGAAATGGCAAGGCATGATGCCAACAGCAGGTCAAGGGAAACAGACAGTTTCCTGCAAAGGCATCATTCATTCCTTTCTGTGCCGTCACTGATGAAAACTTGTGGAAAATAACATAAAGTAATGTTAACGGTAAGACTTAATCCTAGCAGCAAGAAGTGGTGTCTTGTGGTTTCTGATGCTTTACATGTTGTGCTGGACAGCGTTGGTGTACATGCTTCTCGGTCGTATGAGGTTCTTGGCGTTTCTGATCAATTCGGACACTGCTATCTTAAGCTTTAGTTGTTTATGAACTATACATTTTAAACTTCTTTACTCACATCATCCACATATTCAGGGTTTTATGTGAAAAAAAAAATCCCCAATATTTGCAGGAATTTTTAAAAATGTTAAAATAAATCAAATTTACAAGAAAGTGGATTTTTTATTCCACAAAGTGTTTACTTTTGGTACCATCTTCGGAAGAACTTGCTGCCACGAAACTCCTCCATCATCGACGTTCTGTATGGAGATATAGAGCAGCTGAAAAAGACTTGTTCAAGGAAAGTGGATTTTTTTATTACATGAAGTGTATACTTCTGGTGCCATCTTCGGAAGAACCTGCTACCACCAGACTTCTCCATCACTGATGTTCTTTATAGAGCAGCTGAAAAAAGACATTCCGTTATCTGGCACAAGGGAAAAACAATCAAAACTTGTTGACCCAGGGATCGGAAAGGTCAAATTTCTTTGGTGCTCATCATCATCTCGTGCTGTCTCCCCATGGAAGGTCAACTGCAATGAATTTCTGCTCTGCTGTTTCTTGTCTTTGTAGTGCGCTCGACCAAGCTGGTTCCTGTCCATCTCTTGATGTTGTTCACCCATCTATGTCGGAGTCATCCTCGTGTTCTCTTCCCTTCAATCTCACCCTCAAGAAGAGTCTTCAGTATAGTATTATGCATCTTGACATGGCCAAAGTATCTTAATTGTTTGTTTGTTTTTATGATTTTCAATATTTCTCTTTTCACTTCTGGCTGGTTTAGCCTTTTCTGTCCATGTGGTACACCCTATTCTTCTGTATGTCCTCATTTCAAAGGCCTCGATTTTATTTTCTGTTGTCTTACTCATAGTCCAAGCTTCTACGTCATAAAGGAATGTTGAGTTTATGAAGCATTTTATGATGCATAATATCTCAGTTGCTGTCTGTGATATTTGTTTTGATGTAAGGATCTTTCTCATTCTGCTGAAATTTCTATTTCACATTTTCCATCCTCTTTTATCCCAAATACTTAAAGCTTTTCACCTGTTTTAGTAATTCTCCATTTTTTAATATTTTTAAAAATATTTACGGCCGGCTTTATTTCTTCTCTGCTGATTACCGTAACATACTTGTATGTCATTCAGATATTTGGTACTATTTTTGTGTTAAAGTACCCTTGACACTATGCATCAGCTCGGCTGATAAGATAGTCGGAATATTTTAGATGCTATGTCTTTTTTCATTTCCAGATCTAGAAATAGGCGAGACGACAAAGACAAACGTTGTTTCAGATGAGCTTAACACTACAGGACCATCAGTGGCACACGAAGCAGATGTTGAATCTGCATTTGATAGCAGTGATGAAGACAGAAATGCCAGAAGACCAAGTTTGAAGAGCACCGATGATGGTTCCGCTGAGGAAGAAGATGACGAGTTTTCCGTGAGACAAAGGCGTACTACTTTGACCTCAAGTGCTGAACTCAGCACCAAGCAACAGGAGTCAACAGAATATCAAAGAACAGTTTTAGATCAGAGATGATTAAACTGGTAATGTTAAAACATTCCAGAAATGAACTCAGAGAGTCTGGACAGATTTGTAGACCATTTCTCAAGAAATATGTTCATGAGCAGTGGGCAGCCCCGCCCCCCCACAATTTGAGAAACCTGTCAAACTTACAGACTCTTTCTAGAGAAAATAATGTTTTCAAGGGTTCTCAGACTTTTTGTGCTGTTGACATATATGAGAACTTGGTAAAACTAACAGGCATGTCTCAAAAGATAAAAACCATTTAAATTCATAAAGATATCTGTCATTCTTTAAAAACAATGGGTAAAGAAATGAAAATATGATTTTTACTTTAAAAATTTTCAACACTCTTATTTATGAAAGAAAAAAAAATTGCCCTAGTCTGAGATTGAACTTTCAGCTTTTTTGTTTACTGTCCACACACTTTACCACTACACCAGGTACTTCATACAGCTCGTAGTTCATGGGTGAGAATGAAAATAGGAAGAAAAGAAAAACTGAATAACATAAAAAAGAGCATAGGGTGAAAGGAAAAAAAAAAAAGAACATTATCTACAATCAGAAAGAACATTTTGATTGTGCACTTATTGCTGTTAGAAAAAAATTATTTTTTTTTATACTTAAAAAAAAATTGTAATAAGCATTTTTGAAGTCAAGAGACCATATATTTTTGTTCGAATTCCCTTTGAAGAGTAAAAATGCATTTTGTAAAACCTATCCAAGTTCATGAACCCTCAAAGTCCAGTCATATGACAGTTAGGGGTCCATGAGAGCCCAGTTGAGAAACCCTGCTTGTGGCTGTTAAAAATGGTGTTTGTGATCATCAGTTAAAAACTATCAGTGTTGGTTATATCTCTGATGTACACAAAAACTGATGAGATCATTATGGCATTACAAGTTGTAACCCCATAAAAAATGATGGAAGAAGAAATGTAGGGCTTATTTGATCAGCTCATTTTCTTTATTTCATTTTCTTGAAATCTTGAGTTTTTTTACTAAAACAACACCCCCCCCCCCTCACACAAATCTCGAAAACACAAGCAGTGGTATAAAAATTCAAACTTTTTATTTCTTTGACATTTTCGTGTTTCATTTCTTTCTTTTTTTTTCATGTGCAAGAAAATGGAAGTTAACAAAACTAAATGAGCGAGCTACATTTTACACCAAATGAAATGAAAGAGGAAAGAGAATGATACACTGAAATGTGTAAGCTTCTAATGCGGTTGTCTACAGTGCTGTGGTGAGGCAAAGCTAGGAGGAGTCCTTTTCTTATTGTAGAGGCACTTAGAGGAAATAATTTTAGCGCTTGTAGTGTCCCTGCCCAGCTGTCGCACTTAGAACTGTCATGTGGTATTGTCATGCCTGTCTGCCTTTGCTGTCCCAGAACCAAAAGGAGTCAGGTACCCATTTCTAACACTGGGTGACTGGAGTACCTAGGGGCAGAATGGACTGCTGACCTTTGACAAGAGAGAATAGTGCACTGACCACTTTGCCATTGATGCACCCCCTTCACAGGGCTGTGGTTTTGGTGGATATGCATCGTTTATGAAGGTTTCGGAGAGTAGAAAAGCAGATGAATCCTAGCTGACTTGGTGGCGGACTCCCTAAAACTGGTAATGTAGCATAGGTTGTCAGTATTCATGTCAAGCTGTATGGGCAAGTATATCATTGGCCTTTTAGACGATGCTGGTATTTCATGTCTTATAAAGGCATAATAAAATCAGAGCAACGACCATGTTGTAAACTGTGTTGTTGTTCTCTGAATAGAGTTTGACGTAATGATGATTAAAATCAAAACCAGCGTGTAGAGACTAAGAAATTTCAAAACTTTCACGGATGGTAAAATTAACCCTTTCTTATCATACCTAAAGATTTCTAGGAGAATATAATCATTTTAAAAAATAAACCTCACCACTAAATATATGCTGAAAAAATGATACGTTCCAGTTGGTTGTCAGTTTATATACATTAAATTATATTTTATGAATTTTACAGAGCAATCGGAAGCCAAGGAAAGGTGAAGAAAAGCATGAGAATGAACAAAATTGGCAAATGAAACTTGCAGTAAATTGAATTCTTACAAGTTTTTCACTTCTGAAAATGGACGAGATGGGGTTAATTAGTGGATCATATAAAGCCATGGATGGGAAGGGGTTAATTAGTGGATCATGTAAAGCCCATGCAAGTTTCCATGAGAAAATACATGCATAATTTTATCTTATAAAAATGAAGAGTGAGAAACACACGGACATGACCAAACAAAAATTAGGCTTAGGTCAGTGTCTAAGCTTATTCTACATTCCTGCAGTGAAACATTCTGAATCGGAGGGAATAACAAATTCAACAGCATCGAGGTGAAGGAAAAAAGTACTGACCATTATTGTTTCGGTATTAAAAAAAATAACTTCTATACATATTTGGAGAACTGTGCTTGTTTTGTACATGGGATAATAGATGTTTTCGCTTCCTGCAGTTCTTCTCTTGTCATTTGTGCGTACGGCATCAAGATCAGTCCTAACTCAGAACAAACCAACAACTAATGAACACACTCCTACCTCAGAACAAACCAGTAACTGATCAAAATCAGTTCTATCTCAGAACCAATAACTGTTCTAGATCAACTGTAACCCAGAGCAAGATCAATAACAGATCTAAGATGTTGCACAAAATAACAGGTTTATCAGTTAAAAAAAAGCGTATATACAACAGTGCCAGCCAAAGAGCATGCACAATTAGTTGAAACGTTAAAATAGCCTATGCTGTCATTTCCAGTTCCAATGTCATGTGGCGGAGTGGCTAAAATGTGCTTGAAAGCTCTTGTGCCATGTGGGAGATAGTGGTTCAACACTTCAGTGACAGAAAAGCATGAAATAAAAAAAAAAATCCAGCCCAAAAGCACCTCTCTCTCTGAACCTTAAGTGCCCAGGGCATATGGGACTTCAGCAAAGGCTTTTCACAAGTGCCTGTTCTTTGCCTTTTTTTCTGCTTGTTCTTTGCCTTTTTTTCTGCTCTTGCCCAGGTGAGCCCTCTATTGCTCAACATCCTCTCTGTTGTTCTTCTCCATGTCTTTTGGTCTACCTTTATTTCTTTTCCCCTGTGGTGTCCATCTTAGTGCTGTTTTTGGTAGTGAGCTGTCAGTCATTCAGAGCACATGTCCCAACCATTGCCAGCGTCTTTCATATATCTTTCTTTCATACTGTGTGTTATCACCCAACATGTCAAAGAATTAACCAGCCAGTGAACACAGAGAGTTGTTTAATGACAAATTCCGACACTCAAACTCAAGTTATCCGCAACAGATTCTATAAACAACATACGAAAACAAAATAAGGCTTAGTTAATGGAATACTACACAGTAAATCAACTCTGAAGCATATTTGAAAGCAAAATCGTGACTACCAGATGTGTGTGTGTGTGTGTGTGTGTGGGGGGGGGAATGGACAGGCTCTGAGGAACCACCCGCCAGAGTTTGCCCGAGATTCAGTCACATCTCCATGCTATGCCGGGTGGTACACTCATTCAGCCTGGTACTGATTATGTCCTCAAGGCAGTGGAGCTGTTGGAGAAGAATTCTTCTTGATCCACTTTAAAATGTCCAAACAAGACACATCAGTCCATCAGCACGCCTGTATTTCAATGTTCTAGTTACATTAGCCACATGGTCTTGTAGTTTGCTGTTGCAGGGAGCTAACAAATTATGTTACAGATCATCAGTAAAAGTAATTTGTTTCTCTATGTGCCATCCTGATAGGCACTGGCGGTCAATGCTTCTTCATTCTTTTTTTTTGTGGTATGAATGGTTCCCTGCTTACATATTACATTCCTATGGTTCCCTGCATATATATTACATTCCTATGGTTCCCTGCATGTATATTACATTCCTATGGTTCCCTGCTTATATCTTACATTCCTATGGTTTCCTACTTACATATTACATTCCTATGGTTCCCTGCATATATATTACATTCCTATAGTTCCCTGCTTATATCTTACATTCCTATGGTTCCCTACTTACATATTACATTCTTATGGTTCCCTGCTTATATATTACATTACTATGGTTCCCTAGTTATATATTACATTCCACACAATCTTTTATGTAAGTCAGTTTTTACACAACAGATTTGCATGAGGACATAACAGTACGTGCAACTTATGCCATGAAACCTAGTTCGCATGCAATGGAGGATAAACTTAGTCCATACTTTTGCATCGTTCTCTTTTTCACTTCCAAATTGACTGAAATATGTTTGTGAGCCAGCTCTTCTCTCTTTTTTTTTTCATCTTTAGGTGCACATTTTACCGCAAGCCATTGTGCAGAATATGAAAATACTATATATTCGATCTTTTCTATGACTGCTGTTTCTTTCTCTTTCTATTTGGTTAGACCTTTCAGTTATCTGTCTTATTGTCTCTCTCTCTTTTTTTCCCCCTAGTTTTCCTGTGATTATGAAGTTCACTATCCTCTGCTTTGTCATAACATCCAAAGAATTTTTATGAATACATAATAATAGATTATTCAAAACTGTCAAGTTACAAAAAAATAATCTGAAAATATACATATAGTGTGACTAGATACTGAATCAGCCAATCAACTATGAGTATCTTACACAGAATTAACCAATCATTAGCAGCAAGAACTCTTCTATAAGCAAATATTACAAACACAACCATCATTCATTTGATGTTGAATTTAATGCAGCCAGTCAGTTTTGGCAATAAAAAGCACAAGAACCAATCGCAGTGGCCTTGATAAGCTGTGAGGCTTTGACATATATGTTACAATACCGTATTTACAAAAAAAAAAAAGCAACACGGTTACATGCGTGCAAAAATTTCTAGCATGATTTAATAGAGACAATCAGTACATATAAAATATATACGCATGCAGTATCACATGAAGGAAATATAAATTGTATATTCTCTATAAATAGAACACAAAGGTCAATGTTTTGGGAAAAAAAAAGGGCTTGTGCTATTTTTCTTTTCCGCTAACTCAACAAGATTAATTTTTTTTAAAATGAATATTTATTTCTCCAATATATTGTTTTTATATAGAATTCAAATATTTTTGAATATTCATTCATATTTTTATATATTTTGAAAACTAGAGTAGCCAGTTCTTAGCACCTTCAAGGATCGAGGAGTCAAGTCAGGGTCTGCAGAAATGTACCAGTTATGAAGGTTTCAGAGTCAGTCAGTCAGTCATTTGCATGTCCCTTGCGGAACTCTGCCTCCATAACAGCTCTCCTGAAGGCCTCCTGGTTGTAAGCAATATGCCCTGCTGCTGATGCATACATTCGCAGATCATCATCGGAGTCAGACAGTAGAAAATAGAGGACTCACAGTTGGAATCAATTCTGAGTGGAGTCGGCAGAATATTGTCAATTTTGAAGGTGTCGAATCAGAAAAATGGAAGCAGGAATTGAAGGTTTGCTGTACTGACTCTACAGCAGCCTGTTTAAATGAGGCTGGCTGAGTTCATCATCATCTACAGTGTTTACTGCTACTTATGTTCAGAACAAAAATATGCACCATCTAACCTAGTCTTAGGAAGTTCTATTCCATCTTCCATTTTAAGCTTGTTCTATATAAAGATCTTATCTACATGCATCTCTTTCAGCTGAAAGATTTGTCTCATCTGATATCTATTCTAGATAAAGGATTAATATATTTCACCTGAATGTTTTTATGTCTTTTTCACTGGTTAATTTGATTCTTTTATTATCACAGAAGTAAACTGAAGCCAAAACTAGACAATAATGAATTATTATAGATCACAGAATTACCAACATAGGCTGGAAATTGGAAGAAAAAAAAAAGAAGCAAACATTATCACATTCCATCTAATCTAAAGTGAAGATTAACAAATTTAAATAAATATCACCAAAACATGAATATGTGGGTGTGTTTGGGAGAAAGGAGGGGAATAACATGAGTATGAAGGTAGGTAAACACAAAAGATCACAGAAATATCCAACATTTGTTTGGGGAGAGAAATAAATGTGGTAGGGAACGTGTACGTTGTAAATGAATCAAGAAAAAAAAAAAAGTTCACATTTGGATTCAATGGTGAAACAATAAGAGATTTCTCAAGGCCAATTACTCAACGTACTTCTCTCGTAAAACAGGAGTTCTTGGCCTTTTTTAACATCCTATGAACCTCAAATCTGCCTGAAAGCTTAATTAATAATATTGATGGCTCCTCGGAAAAATGTCTTAAATTCTTACTCTGAAACATATTATGGTCTAATAATTTTTTTTGAAATGTTAACAAATAACAAACAGAATTATTTATGAGTTTCTTAACTGAGCTGTGAAGTCGCTGTCAATACAAGCTGGCTTGGCCATGCTGTAGGAATTCACACAGTCAAATTTTTTCCAGCATTTAATTTTTAAGGTGTACAGCAAAATCTCATAACAGACTTTTAGGGGATTGGCAAACTAGTCTGTCACATCTGAATTCTGCTATACCGAGAATAAAATACATATATAAGCATACGGCCAGGATCTGCGGACCCAGTCCGTTATTACCAAGGCTCCGTTATAAGTGGGGCCTGTTATAACAAGATTTTACTGTAACACTCTCAGCTTGTGAGGTTTACAGAAATTAACGTACTTTTTGAGTTCAGATGTTACATCACTTTTTTAAAAATTCATTTAAAGAAAAAAAAAACATGATCTAAATGTCAGTTAAAGCTTGACAGAAATTTAAAATCCAAATTCTTTTTCTTCATTCATATTCATAGACCTTTGGGGACGGTTCATGGACCTCGTGACTAAGAACTTCTGCACTTTATCTTTCATGCCGTCTTGTTGCAAGGAGACATTTCCATACATTTTTTTATTTGTTTAAATGAACAAAATGAAAACCTAGCTTTAAACAGATATAAGGCCACACACGAAGCTTCGTTAAATGCATGTTGTTCGGAGACTTGTGATGGTATTAATAATGTACAGCAAATTTAATCATTAAATTATGTTCCAACTGTACAGTAATGATTTACTTCCATAACTGCCATATATTGTAAGTGTTGGTATGTACTTCTGTGCTATTTTTGTGTCTTCCATTGAACTAGTTTCTTTTTTTTTTTTTAATTGCAGTAGTTGGAAGTTTATATCACCATGTGATGTAACTCTGCCATCACTGTTCCCCGTAAGTTTTCTGAATGGTCTGCCCTTGTGCCACAAGGTAGTCAGAACGGTCTTGCTTCTTCCTGTCAAAGATGGAGGACGGCTTGGGTTGTGCTAGAAATAAAACATCGCAAAACTTGGCATGAATATTTTTCTATGTTGTTTTAAAAGGCTCCCCCCCCCCAACCACCACCAACACACACACACACAAAATGCTGCAAAGAAAGGACAAGGAACATCAGTACTACACCGGAGAAAGACAACTGGCAACATGTACAGAGCAAAAACGGGGGTGAAGATGCCTGATAAGGCAATCAACAACCCACAGCTGATATGCCAGCGTTAGGGTTAGCGAACCATAGCTGACCAAGACCCTGTCCCAACTTTCCGTGGTACCCCCAGTAACAGGCCTAGCCTGGCTAACGGGGAAGGGATTGCCATAGTCCCCATGGTGGTGGAGTCTGCTAAAGAAGCACTGCATACCCCCTGCTTTCTAGCTGTACTCCGGGACTGAAAAAGTGGTCAACATAACCCGCTCCCATGCTGATATGATGCTGTGCCTCAACACCTATACAGCATAGGCTGCAAAGAACAACAGCTCGCAGTTACAGGGAGTTCGTACAAGTACAGGTACAGAGCAAAAACAAATAATTGACAAAAAGAATAGGACACTTCAGGCTCTAGTCCTGCCATGCCATAGTGGCATTCAGTATCCATATTTCTTCTTGGCTTGTTGGTGCACTAGATGGTGATTTGGTCAGCATCATACTTTATCACCTTTCTTTCGTTAGTTCCAGAAGGAGCTGGGCACCACATATAAGACTGGATGACTGGGTGGCTCCAGGTGGACTTGCAACACTGACCTCAGCGTAAGAAATGACCTCACATAAAAACTACTCTAGTGGGACACCCGGATCTGAACAGAGCTCATACATCTGCTCATATACTAACAGTAGGAAACACTCTGACCTGGTGTGTGACAATGAATCGGAAATAACCGAAATATAGCCCTTGTCCACTTCTTCCTTCGTCCCGTGAAATTTCCAGTCCAGAGTATTATACGGTATGTTATCAGGTCTTTTTACTTATATACTTTATGCCCCTGGGAACAACTGTGTTAAGAGCACACTTATCTTAACATAGTCTTTATGAGACAGGGAGCATTGATCTGTTTGCTTAAAAACTCTCTGTAGCCCAGAAACCAGTAGCAATCAACATTAATTGTAATTGTTATTTTTGTAAAATGTAATGTCAGGTTGGTGGACGGATGCTGAAGTCGGAGGTACCCGGCCAAAAGGTGCATCGTAAAAATCAGTACTATGCATCATCACCAATATGCATACAAAGAAGAAGAAGATATACTTTATTTTCACTATTTTCTTAATTTTTTGTAACATTTTTTCATTCTTTTAACGCTTTTAGCTCTAGGTGATACAGTTCTTTTTGCCCATGAACCATCACCTCTAGTTCAAGTGATACAGCACAATGTTGGTTATCTTTGCTTTTTATACTGTTTCTTGAAGGCAGCACAATGTTGTATTTTTATCTTTGCTTTGTATACTATTTCTTGAAGTCAGTACAATGTTGTATGGTTATCTTTGCTTTGTATACTATTTCTTGAAGGCAGCAAAATGTTATATAGTTATCTTTGTTTTGTTTATTATTTCTTGAAAGCAGCAAAATGTTATATAGTTATCTTTGTTTTGTATACTATTTCTTGAAGCCAGCACAATGTTATATAGTTATCTTTGCTTTGTATACTATTTCTTGAAGGCAGCACAATGTTATATAGTTATCTTTGATTTCTTTACTATTTCTTGAAGCCAGCACAATGTTATATAGTTATCTTTGATTTCTTTACTATTTCTTGAAGGCAGCACAATGTTATATAGTTATCTTTGCTTTGTATACTATTTCTTGAAGTCAGTACAATGTTATATAGTTATCTTTGCTTTGTATACTATTTCTTGAAGGCAGCACAATGTATGGTTAACTATGCTTTGTATACTATTTTTTTAAAGACTAACCATACAATACTGTGCTATAGCACTTTACACTGCGAAAGTCTCACTGCTCAATGTTTCTTATTTGAAAAAACTTGTAGATTTAGTTCCAGCATTGCCTGTTTTCATATCAATACTTTGGAAGCAAAAATGATCATGATAGAGCAATAGTGTGGTTATATGGGGGGGGGGGGGGTGTATGGGACGAGGGGATTACAGATATATTGGATGTTGCAATGAGAGAAGAACAAAGAGGATTTCAAAAAGGGAGAAGCTGTCTCAACCAGATCTTTACTCTGAGAATAATACTTGAAGAACATATCGAAAAGAAAAAAAACCATTAATCCTGAACTTTATAGACTTTAAAAATGCATTTGATAGCGTACAGAGATTCTTTGTGGAGAATTTTAAGACTATGCATAAAACCATCTAAGACTTTCAACATCATTAGGGACCTCTACAATAGATATGTTTGTGCAGTTAACACAAAAGAAGGAATGAGTGAATGGTTTCAGATTGAAACAGGCATGAAACAAGGATGTATATTATCTCCCTTGCTTTTTGGAATTCCCAGACTTTATAATGAAAAAAATGCTGCATAGGTAAAACAGGCATTGATTGGATACATGAGACCCAACTGGAAGATCTTGATTTTGCAGATGACATAACTCTTATCAGTGACAATGTGAAATCAATGCAAGAAAAAACAGATTCCCTGTCTTCAATGGCTAGTAAAACAGGACTTGAAAATAACAAGGAAAAAAACAAAAATAATGAAACTTCTCATTAACCACGAAGGAAAAATATACATAGAAGGAACAGTTGTTGAAGAAGTAAACCAATTTTGCATATCTCAGCAACTACATAGACCAGGATGGTGACACACAGGAAGTTAGAACTGCAAAAGCAGCACTGACCTTAAGCATCTTGAGAACATATGGCATTCAAAAGTTATAAGCATAAAAACCATGTTAAAATTATTCAATTCAAATGTAATATCCACCTTGCATGCAAAAGCTGGAAATCAACTAAAGAAAAAGACAACAAATTAGATTCTTTTGAAAACACATGCCTCAGGAAAATACTCTATATAAAGTGGAAAGAATTCAAGAACAATGCAGAGATAAGACAGATGAGCAAACAACAACCTGTCTCATGGGTGATCAGAAAAAGATGACAGACATATGTCAGTCATGTGATGAGAAGAAACAACCAGAGAATCACCAAACAAGCTATCAAGTGGAACACAGCAGGCCGAAGAAAAAGAGGTTGACCACGTAAAACTCTAAAGAGGACTTTGTTAAGAGAGGCCAGTTTAGTGGGATTAACATCCCTTGAAGAGGTTGAAAAACTTGCAGAAAACAGGAAAACTTGGCAAGCTACCACGGGAAGGATGTAGGATGGGGTGAGGGGGGGTGGGTGTGGACCAGAGGTGGCCAAGACTCGAACTCACCTCTTCACGATGGCCGTAGTAATAGTCTGATATGTTTCTTCTGTGTGGCTGATGTGGCAGGGCTTGATGTAGTCCCCACATTTCTTGTGTTATCTCCTGGGGCAAACCACTGTATGTGCAGACCACTCACAATCCAGTATGATACCCTCACAATGATCACAGCCTCTGCTGTGAACTCTTAGTTTTTGCACATATATTTGCCTGAATAAGCTATACTGAAAGGGGGGGGGGTGGGGGTGAAGATGTCCAAAGTAGATGACACCTTTCATCAGGGTTAGTGAACCATAACTAGCAGTTCCCTGTCCCCTCCTTTCTTTTGGTATCCCAAGTAAAAGGCTCAGCCTGAATAATGGGGCCAGGGATCACTACAGTCCCCATAGTAGAAGCAATGTACTTCTTTTTCAGCTCCACCCAGGGTGGACAAAATACTATCTTACCCCACTTTCCAGTCTTGTGCTTCTTCATCTTTCTCCCTGCATCAGCTGCAAAGACCATACTGCTCACATTTCCTGGATCATCAATAGGAACAAGCTAAGCTACTATCAACTGCACTACTCCTGAGCTTGTAAAAAAAAAAGACTTGTTTTACAAAAGTCTGGCCGCCAGGAAAATGACTGATGTATTTCGTGTAGTTTGTGTGGGGGGGGGGGGGGAAGAATCTAGGAATCACCATATCACTCGGGGCACGCCCATACATGCTCTGCTCCCTTGTTTCAGTAACCACCGAAGAGTATGAACACTAACTGTGCCAGTCAGCTGTGAATTCTAACACCCAGCAACCTGGCTCTTCCCCACCCCCTCCCTCCCTGCACCTCTATCCTACAACCTCTGTGGATATATATAATCAGCACATGCCCTTTCCTCCTCCTGCGCCAGTTCCTCGGCCACCGACTTCAGTACACCCATCCTAGCTAAAGGAATCATACCAGCTACAATAACGTTAAAAGCAACACAATCAGCTACCTCACTGCTTCTCACTCCCACATGCCTTGGAGGAAAGAGAGTTACTAAGGTATTTCCCCGATCTGATATGATTTCTGTTTTGCAAGACCTTCACCTCTTCAACAACTGCCCAGAGATGTCAGGCCACAGCAGTGGTTACAAAACTGTGCGATCCTGCTCCATGTGGGGGACATCAGGACCAAAGTGAAAGAAAGATTTTGTAGGCACTGGAAACGTGGCACGGGAAGTAAGATGGCAGCAGCCCCCCCCCCCCAAAAAAAAAGGTTTGGGAACCACTGTTCAACAGAAACAATAGCACGAAGGTCTGAGATACCTGGCTGTGCATGAACCGGTGGCATTGGCTGTGCAGGCTGTCTGGACAGGGCCGACGGAGCTGGCTCCTCATTGGATCCCAGCTGCTGCTCCAGGATCTTGTATGTCTTTGGGGTCACTTTCCTGAACATGGAACCCTCGTTCATGTGGGGGTTAATACTTCCTTCATCCAGCTCTACTCTCTTGGCTCCCTGACCAACCCCACATGCAGCTTTGATCTGAGGATCTGAGATATTCACTGCACCTCTGAAAAGATAATTCACACTTTTAGCCTCAGAAAAGATAACTCTTAACCTCAGAAAAAATAATTCACACGTTTAACCTCATATAAGATAATTCACACTTTTAACCTCATATAGGATAATTCACACTTTTAACCTCAGAAAAGATAATTCACACTTTTAACCTCAGAAAAGATCATTCACAATTTTAACCTCGGAAAAGATAATTCACACTTTTAACCTCAGAAAGATGCCTGTCTGATGAGGCAATCAGTGACTCGTAGCTGATATGCTAGCGTCAGGGTTAGCGAACCATAGCTGACCAAGACTCTGTCCCACCTCTCCGTGGTACCTCCAGTAACAGGCCTAACCTGCCTAATGGGGCGGGGATCGACATAGTCCCCATGGTGGTGGAGTCTGCTAAAGAACCACTGCACACCCCCTGTTTTTTAGCTGTACTCTGGGAATGAAAAAATAACCACCAAAACCTGCTCCCAAGCTGATATGATGCTGTGCCTCAACACCTTTGCAGCATTGGCTGCAAAGAACAACAGCTCGCAGTTACAGGGAGTTTGTACAAGTACAAGTAAACCTCAGAAAAGATAATTCACACTCCTAGGTTCAGGAACAAATAATCCACACTAATCATACAAAGATCATACAAGTATCTATCCCATGAAAGCTGTGCTAGATTCTTATCTATATCTCATCTAGTTCATTATTTCATTGTGATGTAAATACAGATGTTAATGTGGCTATAATGTAATTCCATCCTCCTGTAGCTATATCATAATTTTATCTTCCCATGGCTTAATCATAATTCTGTCTTCCTTTGGCTATATCATAATCTTATATTTCTCTGGCTACAAAATTCTAACTTCCCATGGCTTTATCATAATTCTATCTTCCTGTGGCTTTATCACAATTCTACCTTCCTTTGGATATATCATAATTTTATATTTCTGTGGCTATAAAATTTTACCTTCCTGTGGATATATCATAATCTTATATTCCTGTGACTATAAAATTTTTATCTTCTTGTGGATATATTATAATCTTATATTCCTGTGACTATAAAATTGTATCTTCTTGTGGATATATCATAATCTTATATTTCTGTGGCTATAAAACTCTACTTTCCTGTGGATATATCATAATCTTATATTCCTGTGGCTATAAAACTCTACCTTCCTGTGGATATATCATTCATTCATTCATTCATTCATTCATTTGCATGTCCCTTGTGGAACTTTGCCTCCCTAACAGCTCTCCTGTAGGCCTCTCGGTTGTGAGCAAGATGGCCTGCTGCTGCGGCATCCATTTGCAGATCATCAACGATGTCTTGCAGCCATCTTCGTTTTGGTCTTCCTCTTCTTCTTTTTCCCATTATGTATCCTTCCAATACGATTTTCTCTAAATTATCATGATTTTTAATGTGTCCAAAATATTTAAGTTTTCTCTCTTTAATCCTCTTTACTAGCCAGCCTTCTTGAATATTAAGCTCTTGTAGTATAGATATATTTGTTCTTTTTTGTGCCCACGATATTTGAAGAACTCTTCTGAACCATACACCTCTATATACCTTTATTACTAGAACCAGTTCTGCCACAGTCATCATTTCTCTTATATCTACTTGCACTATATCTGTACTGTATCTCTCTCTCTCTGAACCTTAAGTGCCCAGGGCACATGGGGCTTCCGCAAGGGTTTTCCACAAATGCCTGTCCTTCGCCTTTTTTTCTGCTCTTGCCCAGGTAAGCCCTCTATTGCTCAACATCCTTTCTGTTGTTCTTCTCCATGTCTCTTTTGGTCTACCCTTACTTCTGTTCCCCTGTGGTGTCCATCTTAGTGCTATTTTTGGTAGTGAGTTGTCAGTCATTCGGAGCACATGTCCCAATCATTGCCAGCGTCTTTCCTCAATAACTGTTGTCAGTGGCTTCATCTGCACCTCTGCCAACAAGATGTTATTTATCTGTATCTACCAGCACTATATTTACGTGCACTATGTCTAACTTCACTATGTCCACCTGTACCATCTCACCTGACTACGTAAAGATCCACCTCATTTCCCGCCCTCATCATCTCATTCTTGGCTTCCTGGTGTGTAAAGCCTTGGACGTTTGTACCACAGATCTGGAGAATAGCATCACCGTTCTGAAGACCCGCTCTGCCAGCAATACTTTTGGCAGAAACCTGCAAGGGGGAAAAAAAAGAACGCTGGTGATTACAGCAACATGATGATGATGCAGAACAGAATAACAAAATGCAGAACAGAATAACAAGTGGCAAAAAGTTATTAAAAAAAAATAAAAAGGTAAAGGTAACCCTGTCATGCCCTGGAGGCACATAGGGATATGGTGTTAGTGGCCATATTTTCCTTGACCTGTCAGCCCAAAAGAGGGTGATATGGCCAGTATCATGCCCGGCCACCTTTCCTTTCTCAACTCCAGAAGAAGTCAGGTACCCATTTCTACAGCTGGGTGACTGGGGTGCCTCTGGGCGGATTTGAACTCCCAACCTTCGCCATGAGAGACCAGTGCACTAACCACTTTGCCACTCAGACAACCAAAAAGTTATAGGAACATTTATTCATTTTTTTTACACTCATTTATTATGAAGTTGGGTGTAATTCAAATTATGTGAATTTATGTTCATGTGATATCCAATTTTTTTTTCTACATTTGGGCTTGAGGGGGAGGGTAGGGGCACAAGATGATGATATGAAAGTCAAGCTGAAAGTCTGGAACTGAGAGAAAGGGTGGAGTTTGAATGCAAACAGGTCATAGTATCTGGCACACAGTGATACTGCAACGGGCCAGGATGGACCATTCACCTAATCCTGGCAAATACAACATGCTAGGGATACAGGAGGAAGCCAGTAAGTTTGACTGCTAGCTCAAAAGCCTTTCTTTTTTTTCTTTAAATTTTGTAATGTTATATTTTTATTTCAAAAGTTAGTTTAAAGATGGACAACTTGCAGCAGATAAGATGTGAGGAGGGAACTAATGGTTATTCTCATTTTTTCTTTAAAGTGTAGCCTTGTATTCAAGTGCTAAGTATTAAGAAGTATTAGCAGGATTAGTAATAGTAGTAGTAGTGATAGTAGTAGTAGTAGTAGTAGCAGCAGCAGTAATAGTGCTAGTAGTAGTAGCAGTAGTGGAGGTAGTAGTAGCAACAGTAACAGTGGTAGTAGTAGTAGTAGCAGTAGCAGTAGTAGTAGTAGTGATAAAAGAAGTAGTAGTAGCAGCAGTAGTGGCAGTAGTAGTAGCAACAGTAACAGTGGTAGTAGTAGTAGCAATAACAGTAGTAGTAGTAGTAGTAGCAGTAGTAGTAGTAGTAGCTGCAGCAGTAGTAGTAGTGGTAGTAGTAGTAACTTCAGTAGTGGTAGTAGCAGCATCAGCAGTAGTAGTGGTAGTAGTAGTAGCTGCAGTAGTGGCAGTAGTAGTAGAAACAGTAACAGTGGTAGTAGTAGTAGCAGTAGTTGTGGTAGTAGTAGTAACAGTGGCAGCAGTGGTAGTAGTAGTAGCAGCAGTGGTAGTAGAAGCAGCAATAGTGGTAACAGCAGTAGTAGTAGTAGTAATGGCAGCAGCAGTGGTAGTAGTAGCAACAGTAGTGGCAGTAGCAGCAGTAGTAGTAGTAGTAATCGCAGCAGTAGTTGTTGTAGTAGTAACAGTAGCAACAGTTGTAGTAGTAGCAGCAGCAGCAGTGGTAGTAGTAGCAGCAGCAGCAGTAGTAGCAGCAGCAGTAATGGTAGTGGTAGTAGTAGCAGCAGTTGTAGTGGTAGTAGTAGCAGCAGTGGCAGTAGCAGCAGCAGTAGTGGTAGTAGCAGCAGTAGTGGTAGTAGTAGTAACAGCAGCAGTAGTGGTAGTAGTAGTAACAGCAGCAGTAGCAGTAACAGCAGCAGTACTGGTAATAGTAGTAGTAACAGCAGCAGCAGTGGTAGTAGTAGTAGTAATTGCAGCAGTAGTGGTAGTAGTAGCTGCTGTGACAGTAGCAGTAGTGGTAGTAGTAGCTGCTGTGACAGTAGCAGTAGTGACAGTAGCAGCAGCTGTAGTAGTAGTAGTAGCAGCAGCAGTAGCAGTAGTGGTAGTAGTAGCAACTTCAGTAGTGGTAGTAGCAGCATCAGCAGTAGTAGTGGTAGTAGTAGTAGCTGCAGTAGTGGCAGTAGTAGTAGAAACAGTAACAGTGGTAGTAGTAGTAGCAGTAGTTGTGGTAGTAGTAGTAACAGTGGCAGCAGTGGTAGTAGTAGTAGCAGCAGTGGTAGTAGAAGCAGCAATAGTGGTAACAGCAGTAGTAGTAGTAGTAATGGCAGCAGCAGTGGTAGTAGTAGCAACAGTAGTGGCAGTAGCAGCAGTAGTAGTAGTAGTAATCGCAGCAGTAGTTGTTGTAGTAGTAACAGTAGCAACAGTTGTAGTAGTAGCAGCAGCAGCAGTGGTAGTAGTAGCAGCAGCAGCAGTAGTAGCAGCAGCAGTAATGGTAGTGGTAGTAGTAGCAGCAGTTGTAGTGGTAGTAGTAGCAGCAGTGGCAGTAGCAGCAGCAGTAGTGGTAGTAGCAGCAGTAGTGGTAGTAGTAGTAACAGCAGCAGTAGTGGTAGTAGTAGTAACAGCAGCAGTAGCAGTAACAGCAGCAGTACTGGTAATAGTAGTAGTAACAGCAGCAGCAGTGGTAGTAGTAGTAGTAATTGCAGCAGTAGTGGTAGTAGTAGCTGCTGTGACAGTAGCAGTAGTGGTAGTAGTAGCTGCTGTGACAGTAGCAGTAGTGACAGTAGCAGCAGCTGTAGTAGTAGTAGTAGCAGCAGCAGTAGCAGTAGTGGTAGTAGTAGCAGCAGCAGTAGCAGTAGTGGTAGTAGTAGCAGCAGTAGTAGTAGTACCAGCAGTAATGGTAATAATAGCAGTAGTGGTAGTAGTAGCAGCTGCAGAAGTGGTAGTAGTAGCAGCAGCAGCAGTACTGGTAGTGGTAGTAGTAGCATTAGTAGTAGCAACAGCAGTAGTGGTGGTAGTAGCAGCAGCAGTAGTGGTAGTAGTAGTGGTAGTAGTAGCAGCAGCAGTAGTGGTAGTAGTAGTGGTAGTAGTAGCAGCAGCAGTAGTGGTAGTAGTAGCAGCAGCAGTAGTGGTAGTAGTAGTGGTAGTAGTAGCAGCAGCAGTAGTGGTAGTAGTAGTGGTAGTAGTAGCAGCAGCAGTAGTGGTAGTAGTAGTGGTAGTAGTAGCAGCAGCAGTAGTGGTAGTAGTAGCAGCAGCAGTGGTAGTAGTAGTGGTAGTAGTAGCAGCAGCAGTAGTGGTAGTAGTAGCAGCAGCAATAGTGGTAGTTGCAGTAGTGGCAGTAGTAGTAGCAACAGTAACAGTGGTAGTAGTAGTAGTAGTAGCAGTAGTAGTAGTAGCAGTAGTGGTAGTACTAGCAGCAGCAGTAGTGGCAGCAGTAGTAGCAGCAGTAGTAGTGGTAGTAGTAGTAACAGCAGCAGCAGTGGTAGTAGTAGTAACAGCAGCAGCAGTAGTAAATTTAGTAGTACTTGTGGTTGTGATAGTAGCAGTAGTAGATTTAGTAGTACTTGTTGTGATAGCAGCAGTAGTAGATTCAATAGTACTTGCAGTTGTGATAGCTGCAACAGTAGATTTAGTAGTACTTGTGGTTGTTATGTTATTAGTAGTAAAAAGGTAGGTAAAGGTAATCCTGTCATGCCTTAGAGGCACATAGGGATATGGTGTTAGTGCCCATATTTTCCTTGACCTGTCAGCACACTAGAGGGTGATGTGGTCAGTATCACGCCTGGCTGCCTTTCCTTCTCCAACTCCAGAAGAAGTTGAGTACTCATTTCTACAGCTGGGTGACTGGGGTGCCTCCAGCCAGATTTAAACCCCCAACATTCGCCATGAGAGACCAGTGCACTAACCACTTCGCCACTCAGTATTAGTAGCAGTAGTAGATTTAGTAGTAGTTGTGGCTGTGACAGCAATAGTTGAAGTTTTAGTAGTACTTGTGGTTGTGATAGTAGTAGTAGATGTAGTAGTACTTATGGCTGTGATAGCAGTAGTAGATTTAGTAGTACTTGTGGTTGTGATAGTAGCTGCAGTAGTAGATTTAGTAGTACTTTTGGCTGTGATAGCTGCAGTAGTAGATTTAATAGTACTTGTGGTTGTGATAGGAGCAGTAGTAAATTTAGTAGTACTTGTGATTGTGATAGTAATAGCAGCAGTGTCAATTGTAATGGAAACTTGCCCAATAGACAATGTGCCCGCAGCAAAGAGCAACAGACACCACATCACATCCTCCAGAGTTGCGAGCTACACAACCCACTCATGCAAAGGACCTGGACAGACCCCAGACCTTTACAAGAGAAGGTCTATGGTGATGCTGAAAACCTGAGACGAATTGACACATTTGTGAGAGAGCCAGGTGTCGATGTCTGAGCACACGACGAAGCAGAAGGCGCTGTAGTAGTAATGGTAGTGATTATCACAGTTGTAGCAACAGCAGCTGTGGTAGTAGTAGTTCTGGCAAATGTTGTAACTGAAGAATAAGACAAATATAGAAGACGAAGAAGAAAGAAATATAGATATAAACTAAGTGTAAAGTACCAGAAGCAAGTTCAACTCCTCCTCCATCAGAACATCCTTCCTTCCAGTCTTCCTAAACTTGACCTCGAACTAACACCTGTCAGATTTAGCATTTCTGTTCCTCTTCTGATACAAACCTCCACCATCAGAACACCGCCGGAAGCGGAAATATACTATACGGACATGCGCACAAGATCGATAAATAGCTCACAGGAATCGCTATACCAGAACAGCGCAGAGAGAGAGAGAGAGAGAGAGAGAGAGAGGGGCACTTAACATGGCGATGAAAGAAAACGAAGGCCTGTAGAAGCCAGCGAAGGCCTGGAATGTCCTTGTTTACAGCAAATGCTGAGATATCCTCCCTCTCGGCTGACGTCAGAGTCGTGTTTTTGTTGGGAAATATCTTGAAAATGGATGTTGAGAGTCGGTTCATGCATTTGCATTGCACGTGCGGGTTTGTGTGTTGTGGTTTTGTGTGAGTTGTTACCAGTGAGTGTAGTATAAGTGGATGGATGGATAATTAGGTAGGTAGGTAGGCAGATAGGTAAGCAGGCATGTATAGGTAGGTAGGCAGGCAGAGAGATAGCTAATTAGGTACATAGGCAGGAAAGTTGACGATCTGGAAATGGATGCAACAGCAGCAGGCCATCTTGCTCACAACCGAGAGGCCTACAGGAGTGTTGTTTGGGAGGCAAAGTTCCACAAGGGACATGCAAATGAATGAATGAGGCAGGAAAGTAGTCAGGTATGCAAGTAGGTAGGTAAGCAGTGAGGTATTAACGTAGGTAGGCAGGCAGGTAGCTAGAAAGGAACGTAGGTAGTTAGGTACGTAGGCAGGTAGGTAAGTAGGAAACTAGAAAGGAAGACAGGTAGGTAGTTTCCAAGAAAAACATAACGTTAACACCATCATTTGAAAATTGTTCAGACAGGCGCGGTCTAAAAACAAACAAACAAAATACACACAAGAGATGTCCGATCTGCACGTGATCTCAGTCATCTGTAGCGCTTAAGTGTTAGATGTCAAGTATTGCCATCACGTAAAATTATAGATACGAGTCGATCAAATGGACATAAAAACACCACAAAGACTCGATTTAACTTATTTTCACAACCTGGCGTCTTTAGCCAATCATTTCAAAGTTTTGCTACAACGAAATTTGGAAAAGGGGGGGGGGGGTGTGAAGACGCTGTTCGTTTCGGCAGTCAGGAGCCCATAGTTGACACGCTGGCGTCAGGGTTGGCAAACCATGGCTTACCAAGACCCTGTCTCCCTCCTCTGTTGCTGCTCCCAGTAGCAGGCCTAGCTTGAGTAATGGGGCAGGAATCGCCATAAATCCCATGGTGGTGGAGTCTGCTAAAGAAGTATTGTACACCCCTTGATTTTTTTTAGTTGCACCCAGAGACTGTCCATATTTTGGACACATTAAACGTCATGATAATCTGGAGAAAACCGTCTTGGAAGGGTACATAATGGGGAAAAGAAAGGGAGGATGACCAAGGCGAAGATGGCTGCAAGACATCGTTGATGATCTGCAAATGGATGCATCAGCAGCAAGCCATCTTGCTCACAACCGAGAGGCCTACAGGAGTGCTGTTAGGGAGGCAAAGTTCCGCAAGGGACATGCAAATAAATGAATGAATGGATGAACTCAGAGACTGAAAAAGCAGCTGCCATAACCCACATCCCACGCCGACACGATGGTATGCCTCAACATCTTCATAGCATCGGCTGCAGAGAACGCCAGCTCGCAGTTCCAAGGAGACAGAAAACAAGACAAGACGAGGCAGGACTAAAAAACGAAATATTAATAGGACATCTAAGACAACTCTTGTTTTAATGACAAGTTGAGACTATTTAAAACAAAAGTAGGAAATAGTCTTAACAATCATTACCACAGTTTTACTGCCGTGGTTTTGTGTATATTTCTACATTTGGTTTATAATTACACTGTTCTTCTTCAGTTCCTGCATCTTCATTTTCCCAAAGTCTGTCCAATACGGCTTTAGCAATGTCGCTCTTGTCCATTCTCAGCCTGCCATTTATTTTGCTGGACAGGCTAAAAATAAATTGAGAAATGAGGAGCGAGAATGGAAGAACAATGTAACTGTGGAGTAACTGGTTGAGCTAGGACAAATTAAAGGTAAAAAAAAAGTAAAAGGTAAAGGTAACCCTGTCATGCCTTAGAGGCACATAGGGATTTGGTGTTAGTGCCCATATTTTCCTTGACCTGTCAGAACAGTAGAGGGGTGATATGGTCAGTATCACGGCTGGCCGCCTTTCCTTCCCCAACTCCAGAAGAAGTCGGGTACCCATTTCTACAGATGGGTGACTGGGGTGCCTCCGGCTGGTAGGAAATCTGAACTGTGTGGCAGAAAACGCATCGTAAAGAACCAACACTTGATGGGAACTATTAGCAAGCATACTCTTAAATGGATGCCGTTGTGTGCGGCGGAGCATATATAGGACTGTCCTGGAAGAAATGCTGCCAGATTTGTGAACCTGTGAACCTTTTAAACCCTTATATATTTGGTATAGAATTAGAAAAATATTTTGGCCAAACACCATAAGAAATAACATCTTATTGGCAGAAATGCAGATGAAGCCACTGACATCAATTATTGAGGAAAGACGCTGGCGATGGTTGGGACATGTGGTCCGAATGACTGACAACTCACTACCAAAAATAGCACTAAGATGGACACCACAGGAGAACAGAAGTAAGGGTAGACCAAAAGAGACACGGAGAAGAACAACAGAGAGGATGTTGAGCAATAGAGGGCTCATCTGGGCAAGAGCAGAAAAAAAAGAAGGCGAAGTTCAGGCATTTGTGAAAAACCCTTGCGGTAGCCCCATGTGCCCTTGGCACTTAAGGTTCAGAGAGAGAGAGAGAGAGAGAGAGAGAGAGAGAGAGAGAGAGAGAGATTTGGTTTTATTAATGCTTGTACTGAAAAAAAAAACTATTCTTGTTTCAATGGTGTTATTTTAAATGGGTCTCTTTTCCAGACAGAATTCTGGTTTAGAAAGACTTTCATTATCCATATTGCTAGGTTTGTAGACTCGAGGCGACCGACTTGGACTCCTTGAAGTCTTGACTTGAGGTAGGAAGGTTAACAACTCAGACAGGCATACGTCTTGAAGTTACTGACTTGAAACTTGCCGCGACTGGACCTGAATACAAGAAACTATTGGCTGATAATAGAGATGTCATACATTGAAATGGGGATGCGCATACAAGGCAGTGGAGGGATGGCGAATAGCGCAGTAGCTATTATTACTATTGCTACTACTACTACTGTTGCTGCTGCTGTTGCTACTACTACTACTACTACTACTATTGCTGCTGCTGGTACTACTACTGCTGATATTGTTATTACTATTACAACTATAAATATTTATATAAATTAATAAATATTTAATGAATTACAACTATATCTACCACTGTAACCACACCTACTACTAAATCTACTACTACTACTACTACTACTACTACTACTACTACTACTACTACTACTACTACATCATTCATTCATTCATTTGCATGTCCTTTGCAGAACTTTGCCTCCCAAACAGCACTCCTGTAGGTCTCTCTGTTGTGAGCAAGATGGCCTGCTGCTGTTGCATCCATTTGCAGATCATCAACAATGTCTTGCAGCCATCTTCGTTGTGGTATTCCTATCTTTCTTCTTCCCATTATGTACCCTTCCAAGACGGTCTTCTCTACTACTACGACTAAATCCATCACTGCTACTACAGTTACTGCTAACATTACTACTACTATTACTACTACTACAACAACAACAACAACAACTACTACTACTACTATTACAACAACAACAACAACAACAACAACAACAACTACTACTACTACTACTACTACTACTACTACTACTACTACTACTACTACAACAACAACAACTACTACTACTATTACAACAACTACTACTACTATTACAACAACAACAACTACTACTACTACTACTACTACTACTACAACAACAACAACAACAACTACTACTACTACTACTACTACTACTACTACTATTACAACAACAACAATAACTACTACTACTATTACAACAACAACAGCTACTACTACTATTACAATAACTACTACTACTATTACAACAACAACAGCTACTACTACTATTACAATAACTACTACTACTATTACAACAACAACAACTACTACTACTATTACAATAACTACTACTACTATTACAACAACAACAATAACTACTACTACTATTACAACAACAACAGCTGCTACTACTACTACTACTATTACAACAACAACAACTACTACTATTACAACAACAACAGCTACTACTACTAACTACTATTACAACAACAACAGCTACTACTACTACTACTACTATTACAACAACAACAACTACTACTATTACAACAACAACAGCTACTACTACTACTACTGCTATTACAACAACAACAACTACTACTATTACAACAACAACAGCTACTACTACTACTACTACTATTACAACAACAACAACTACTACTATTACAACAACAACAGCTACTACTACTACTACTACTACTACTATTACAACAACAACAATAACTACTACTACTACTACTACTACTACTACTATTACAATAACAACAACAACTACTACTACTACTTCTACTATTACAACAACTACTACTAATATTACAACAACTACTACTACTACTACTACTACTACTACTACTACTACTACTACTACTAGTGCCGTGTTAAGTAATCTTGCTACGTATGCACAATTAGTTGCGGTACCGTTTAACGCTTCGTATTATGGGAAACGCCGCTGAAAACAAAATTCCGCCTGTAAGGAGAGCCACACTGGAATACCATGTACATATGGACACTATGTGAGTTTATCATCACTGTATTTTGGACACTCCCGCAAGCCGTCACTGTAAATTCATTGGGCGTGTAGGCATTTCTTGAAAGGTAGTGATTATTGGGACAACGGAATCGTTGTGAAAAGAGACACGTCACTGACAACTGCGCATGCGCACTGACCTTTGCACTATCACGAAGTATATTCAACCGTTCATGGATGCATACGCGGCAGGCCATCTTGCTCACAACCGAGAGCCGTACAGGAGTGTTGTTAGGGAGGTAAAGTTCCTAATGAGACATGCAAATGAATGAATAATGAATCAGCCGTCCGGATAGCTCAGTCGGTAGAGCGGTAGTTTTTTTTTTTAATATAGGAGTTATGGGTTCGAGCCTGACTACTGGAAAAGTTTTTTTTTTTTACGTTTTAAAGTTAAACTTTACAATATGACACTATTATACAATTATACTTCTAACATTTAGAAAAACTAGCAGTTTCCCATGTCCACTGATCGTTTGTCCTGGAAGGAGTAAACGTTCCACCCCGAACTCGGTTAGGACCCTGGCTCGACTATTTGTCCTGGCTCGACTCAGAATCTGGGATTAGGGAAAAGAGCTAAAGAAATTCCCTTGAAGTACTTTCCCCAAAATTATTGACAATGTTAGTGGCATGGGGTCAAAGGCCACGGTCAAGGTCGGTGTCGCCATAAGCTCAGCCTTTCGTGAAACTGATGAGGGCCCTGATTGGGTGGAAGTGCCAGCGAAAAGGGCGTGACCGGTAACCCAGTATAGATGGTAGTTAACACCCCCCCCCCTCCATCCCCCAACACCCACCTACCCACTCTGGGAGCTATTGGAAAATCAGAGGGGTAGGGGGATGACAGCAAAAGAGGTGGCAAAGTAGTACGTAGTAGTAGTAGCAGCAGCAGCAGCAGTAGTAGTAGTAGCAGCAGCAGTAGTAGTAGTAGTAGTAGTAGTAGCAGCAGCAGTAGTAGTAGTAGTAGTAGTAGTAGCAGCAGCAGTAGTAGTAGTAGTAGCAGCAGCAGCAGCAGTAGTAGTAGTAGTAGTAGTAGTAGCAGCAGTAGTAGTAGTAGTAGCAGCAGCAGCAGCAGCAGCAGTAGTAGTAGTAGTAGCAGCAGCAGCAGTAGTAGTAGTAGCAGCAGCAGCAGTAGTAGTAGTAGCAGCAGCAGTAGTAGTAGTAGTAGTAGCAGCAGTAGTAGTAGTAGTAGTAGTAGTAGCAGCAGCAGTAGTAGTAGTAGCAGCAGCAGCAGCAGTAGTAGTAGTAGTAGTAGCAGCAGTAGTAGTAGTAGTAGTAGCAGCAGCAGCAGTAGTAGTAGTAGTAGTAGTAGCAGCAGCAGCAGCAGCAGTAGTAGTAGTAGTAGTAGTAGTAGCAGCAGCAGTAGTAGTAGTAGTAGTAGTAGCAGCAGCAGCAGCAGTAGTAGTAGTAGTAGTAGTAGTAGTAGCAGCAGCAGCAGCAGCAACAGTAGTAGTAGTAGTAGCAGCAGCAGTAGTAGTAGTAGTAGTAGCAGCAGCAGCAGCAGTAGTAGTAGTAGTAGCAGCAGCAGCAGTAGTAGTAGTAGTAGTAGTAGTAGCAGCAGCAGTAGTAGTAGTAGTAGTAGTAGCAGTAGCAGCAGCAGCAGCAGTAGTAGTAGTAGTAGTAGTAGTAGTAGTAGTAGTAGCAGCAGCAGCAGCAGTAGTAGTAGTAGCAGCAGCAGCAGCAGTAGTAGTAGTAGTAGTCGTAGTAGTAGTAGTAGTAGTAGTAGCAGCAGCAGTAGTAGTAGCAGCAGCAGTAGTAGTAGTAGTAGTAGCAGCAGCAGTAGTAGTAGCAGCAGCAGCAGTAGCAGTAGCTGTAGAAAAAGTGGATTATTAGTAGTAGTTGTAACAGTAGAGGTGCTACTAGTGGTAGTTGTAGCAGTGGTAGATCTGGTAGTACTAACTGATAGATCTAGTAGAATTAAATGATAGACCTAGTGGCACTAAGTGATAGATCTAACAGTATTAAGCGATAAATCTAGTGGTAGTAGGTGATAGATCTAGTAGTATTAAGTGATAGATCTAGTGGCATTAAGTAATAGATCTGGTGGTTTTAAATGATAGTGTATTAAGTGATAGATCTAATAGTGTTATGTGATAGATCTAGTAGTATTTAGTGATGTATCAGTGTTAAGTGATAGATCTAGTAGTATTTAGTGATATATCTGATAGTGTTACGTGATGGATCTAGTAGAATTAAATGATATATCTAATAGTATTAAGTGATAGAAGACACATGACTGAACAACAACCAGTCTCATGTGTGATCAGGAAAAGGAAATGGACATGTTTGTCACGTGATGAGAAGAAACGATCAGAGAATCCCAAAACAAGCTGTTAAGTGGAACACAACAGGCCAAAGAAAAAGGGCAAACCGGGTGAAACTCTGAAGAGGACATTGTTAAGAGAGGCCAAATTAACAGGCATAAAATCCCTTGATGGGGTTGAAAGACTCGCCGAAGACAGGAAAAACTGGCGAACTACCTTGCGAGCCTTATGTGACGTTTAACGGCACGGGAAGGATATAAGATATAAGAAGAAGATTAAGTGATAGATCTAGTGGCATTAAGTAATAGATCTGGTGGTTTTAAATGATAGTGTATTAAGTGATAGATCTAGTAGAATTAAATGATAGACCTAGTGGCACTAAGTGATAGATCTAATAGTATTAAGCGATAAATCTAGTGGTAGTAGGTGATAGATCTAGTAGTATTAAGTGATAGATCTAGTGGCATTAAGTAATAGATCTGGTGGTTTTAAATGATAGTGTATTAAGTGATAGATCTAATAGTGTTATGTGATAGATCTAGTAGTATTTAGTGATGTATCAGTGTTAAGTGATAGATCTAGTAGTATTTAGTGATATATCTGATAGTGTTACGTGATGGATCTAGTAGAATTAAATGATATATCTAATAGTATTAAGTGATAGAAGACACATGACTGAACAACAACCAGTCTCATGTGTGATCAGGAAAAGGAAATGGACATGTTTGTCACGTGATGAGAAGAAACGATCAGAGAATCCCAAAACAAGCTGTTAAGTGGAACACAACAGGCCAAAGAAAAAGAGGCAAACCGGGTGAAACTCTGAAGAGGACATTGTTAAGAGAGGCCAAATTAACAGGCATAAAATCCCTTGATGGGGTTGAAAGACTCGCCGAAGACAGGAAAAACTGGCGAACTACCTTGCGAGCCTTATGTGACGTTTAACGGCACGGGAAGGATATAAGATATAAGAAGAAGATTAAGTGATAGATCTAGTAGTGTTAAGTGACAGATCTAGTAGTATTAAGTGATAGATCTAATAGTATTAAGATTAAGTGATAGATCTAGTACCATTGTGATAGATCTAATAGTGCTGACAGATCTAGAAGTAGTAATAAGTGATAGATCTAGTGGTAGTATGTGATAGATCTAGTGATAGTATATGATAGATATAGTAGTAGATCTGGTAGTATTAAATGATAGATCTAGTGGTAGTATGTGATAGATCTAGTAGTATTAAGTGATATATCTAGTGGTATTAAATGACATACCAAGTAGGTACAACCAATTGAATGTAAGGGAGGAAAAAAAAAAGGTTTCTGGGGTGCTAGGGATATGGCTCTGTAGTCTTACAAAGTCTGGGAAACACTGGTGTACAGTAAGCCAACAGAAACTGAACCCAAGAACATGTTCTCGGTCACAGCTGGTTAAAAAAAAAGGGAAACAAAAAACTGTAAAGCTACGACGCATCCAAAGAACAAGAGCCTGCCTTCTTAGAACTGATTTTAGACTTTACAGAACGTCAGGTTTGGAGTTTCTTGTTTTAGATGTTAAAGGGTTATCGTTCCTTGCACCCAGGGCAAGTCCTGTAGATGTTCTGGTGTACTCCTTTTGGAGGAGGGGGGGGGGGTGATCAGGGCTCAGTGCGCTCACTCCGTAGCGCTGATGAGAAGACTGGCGAATGGGAATGGAAGAGGCGGGGTGACCAGGCCCGAGGACAACGACAGGGGTTGTGTGGGGGTTGTGGGAGGGGCAGCCAGGGTTGTAATCCTAGGGCCTAGGCTGTTCAGATGGCTTATTAGCCGTTTTTTTTTCTTTCTTTCTTTGTCTTATTACTGACAAGAGTTGGGGAAAATATCTGTGGAGGTCTGCCTATGGAGTTTTTGTGTCTGCATGGAGGGTCCCAGTGATCCCAGAGCCCTAACCTGGCTCCTCAAGGCCCTGGGAGTGACGGCCTCCATGCCAGGCACAGTTCCAGACAGTGTAACGGTCTGGGTCAGAGCACACTTCTTCACCCCAAGAAGCTCTTATCGATATTGATTCAGTCCTTTCTTCTTCACACAGCATAAAGAGGACAGACTATGGTGTTTAGTATTCATTCTTGTGGCAAGCAGACTATGGTGTTTAGTATTCATTCTTGTGGCAAGCAGACTATGGTGTTTAGTATTCATTCTTGTGACAAGCAGACTATGGTGTTTAGTATTCATTCTTGTGGCAAGCAGACTATGGTGTTTAGTATTCATTCTTGTGGCAAGCAGACTATGGTGTTTAGTATTCATTTTTGTGACAACAGACGATGGTCTTTAGTGTTCATTCTTGTCACAACAGACGATGGTATTTAGTATTCATTTTTGTCAAAACAGACGATTGTGTTTAGTATTCATTCTTGTCAAAACAGACGATGGTATTTAATATTCATTCTTGTCACAAGTCCTTTATAGATAGGTAGGTAACTTTTAAAAAAACTGTATGCATTTTCTGACATAGGGTTCGGTTTTCCTGCCAGCGCCTTTAATTTGTCCTAGCTCCAGCAGTCTCCTCACAACTACATTGTTCTTCCATTCCAGCTCTTCCTTTTCCTGCAGTCTGTCCAATAGGGCTTTAGCAATGTCCCCCCTTGTCCATTGTCATTCTGCCACTTACTTTAGCCTGTCCAGCAAGTCTGTCTGCCACGTCATTGCCATGTACTCCCCCATGGCGCTTTCTTACATGGAGGAGATCAAAAAGCCCAGTCAGTCAGTCATCTGACCATTTGCCTCACTAACAGCTCTCCTATAGGCCTCTCGATTGTAAGAAAGAAGCCCTACTGTTGATGCATCCATTTGCAGATTATCAACGATGCCTTGCATCCATCTTCGTCTTGGTCTTCCTCTCTTTCTTTTTCTCATTATTTACCCTTTCAAGACGGTCTTCTCTAAATTCTCATGACGTTTAATGTGTCCAAAATATTTAAGTTTTCTCTGTTTAATCTTCCTTACTAGCCAATCTTCTTCAATATTAAGTTCATGTGGTATGGATATATTTATTCTTTTTTATGTCCATGCTATCTGAAGAACTCTTCTGTAGCACTTACATTCAAAGGCATTTATGTGTTTCTCAGCTGTTTTGTTAAGTGTCCAGGTCTCACAGGCATATGTTGCGACGGGAAAGATGCATGCCCTTAAAAATCTTATTTTTGTAATTCTGTCTGTTTCTCCACAGATTCTTCAGTTGTTTTACTTTTTGAAGAGCGATAGATGTCATCCATTTAATTTTTCTCATTGCATCTCCATTATTTTTTAATAATGATCCAAGATGTTCAAATTCCTCTCCACAGATTCTTCAGTTGTTTTACTTTTTGAAGAGCGATAGATGTCATCCTTTTAATTTTCCCTCGGTGCGTCTCCATTATTATTGAATAATGATCCAAGATGTTCAAATTTTCATATATATATATATATGTATATATATATATATATATATATATATATATATATATATATATAGTTATGGTGTTTTCATCTGCTGTGCTGTTTTTGTATGCGATCATTGAAAAAGGCTTTTGCCAAAATATTGGATTGTTGTATGTTCTTCGTTTATACTTGTACGTGCTCATCTTACTTTCTGCCATTTTTCTTTCTGCTCATTTTACTCACTTTTTCTATATATTTACATATTTTGCAAAGCTAAACCACACATCTTCATCTACTAGGACCAGTTTCAACGCGGTCGTCGTTTTCCTTATCTCTGAAATTTCCCCACAAACAGCCACCGTTAGGGCCTTTGGTGCAGTATCGGCCATATCTGTCAGTTCAGTGACCCACTGTCATTCAAATGGACTCCTGAAAAATAAATACTTTTTGTCTGTTTATCCATTGCTTGCTTTCCTTGGCAAAGGCGTTGTGTCGAAATATTGGTTTATTCTTACTGCTTATTCATTACCTTGTGTTCTTCTTGTCTCGTATTACTATCTCTCTCTCTCTCTCTCTCTCTCTCTCTCTCTCTCTCTCTCTCTTCTTTTCTCCTTCTATCCTCGTGAACAACTGCATCATTTACCTCCACGTGAGTCTAGGTCATAAGGAACATGGCGGGTGTATGTGACCTCAGTTATATGAAAGTCATTTAATTGTTTAAATTCTTTCTCTCCTGAACTAATTTACATGCTCTGCCAGAATAACTATTAGTAGTCTGTACATTCGCCAGACCTTTTTTCTCTGTACATCGATAATATTCTAAGAACGATCATTACATAACCAGATATAAAAGTAGGAGGATACAACATTATCAACCTTCGGTATGCTGACGACACAGTACTGATAGCTGAGAACCAACAAGACCTGCAAAATCTCTTGGATAAAGTCGCCAAAGAAAGTGAACAGAAAGGCCTTACTTTGAACATCAAAAAAGACAGAGACTATAGTTATATCTAAGAAACGGAATCCGTCAAAATGCAGTGTAAATTTAATTGGAATTACTCTAAAATTGGCGAACTACCTTGCGAGCCCTATGTAAGGATATAAGATAAGATTCTAAAACAGGTGGAGAAATGTAAATACCCTGGAGCAGTAATAACTTCAGATGGGAAATGCAGAACAGAAATTAGGAACGTAATAGAACAAGAAAAGACTGCATTTCAAAGAATGAGAAACATATTATGCAACACATCCTTAGAAAACGAGTTCTAAAATGCTATGTTGAACTTATCTTGTTATATGAAAGTGAATCATAGACAATAGGCAGGTCTGCACAAAAGTCATTGGAAGCAGCAGAAATGTGGTATATTAGAAGAATGTTGCGAATCCTCTGGACAGCAAAAATAACTAATGAAGAATGTATGAGAAGAGCTGGAGAGACAAAGAAGTCTTGTCAAAAAAGAGAGAGTGACAGTGTACTTTCTTAAGACATGCAATGAGAAGAGGGGGCATTGAAAATATTATAACAGGAAAAATAGAGGGGAGAAGAGCCAAGGGAAGACCAAGAGAAATGATACTGAACAGTCTGACGGGATGGTGTGGGAGATCACCAACTGAGCTGATGACCTTCGTGAAGGATCTGGTACTCTGGAGAAGCATAATAGCCAACACCAATCGGCACAGCACTTGATGATGATGATGAAGACGCCAGAATAAACTTTCATGAGAAGTTTTGGAAAAAATAAACTGGAAGGAAGTTTCTGTATAATCTAAAATTATGGGCTGGGTTAGAAATGCCATACTTTTTCATTTCATTTAGATTTCACCTAAATATAGCTTCGAGCTTTGATTTGCATAGACTTGCAAAATCTACCAACACTGCCAGTGCTGTGTGGTAGCAAAAGAGTTAAAAACCAGAATTAAAGCCACCGAAGTCACACACTGTAACATTTACGAACCTAACCCCACACCTGAAATAACGGACAATTCCGCGCAAAAAGGAAGGTGCTGCCAATTTGGGCATTTCCACTGCAAAATCAGGATATGAGGCAAAACACGCGTCATAGATTGGGTTTATAAGAGTACGTGCTGTGAAAAATAGAGCAACAGCACGACAAATGTAATATCTCTAGCCGCTGCTTGTGGCATTAATCATTTAGAGAAATGACGGTGTACTTTTCAGTGAGGTCAGACGTTTCTGCGTAGGTTGGAACGGGTGTGTATTCACGCGATCAACACAGTTCTTTCTGTTCGTCATTTTTTGTGGGGGGTATCTAAACGTATTCAGTACTGCAGAAAAAAATCACGGGGGTTTTTTAAATACTACACATTTCTGTGCTACGTATTAATAGACATCCCGTTATAATTATATGCATCATCATCTCGAGCCGTTTTCTCAACTGAGGTTGGCTGCAATGAATCGCTAAGTATTGTTTTAGAGCAGTTGGTAACAACAAAGCTTATGCATAGGAAAGTGTTACAGGATATATGTAGGAAAAGTGTCTTTAGAAACTGTTTACAAAGCATTTTTAACATAATAGAGGGAAACAATTGTAAGAGATTGTCTGTGACCCTAGACTTCAGTATGATGAGCCACCTTCTAGTCACCACAGGGCAACCAACATTCTTTATTTTCTTATTTTCACAGACCAGTCATCTCTTTTCTCTTTCTACATATCCCCCCCCCCCTCACCCAAGTGTATCCTTGCTATTCCCTTTCTCTTTTCCGTCAAGTTTTGTAAAGACACAAAATATGCTGTCTAATAGTATATCTACATATGTACGGAGTTTCCGCCTGACGTTGACTGAATGAACACAAAAGACGACCGACCGAGGTACAAATAGCCAAAACGAGCTATTTCTAAATCCCATTCATTTACCTCGGAACTTATTATCAATGTTTATACTAAGATTGCCTGGTTTTCTTGAAGCTCAAGCGAGAATGTGTATGCAATGTTCTTAGACTGGTATATTTAGAGGAATGTGAGAGATTTTCGGTGCGTCGTGGGCTGAACCTGTAGGGGAGAACGATGCTTGTGGTAGGAGTGATGGCGAGGTTACCGGGACCTGCGAACCAAGATCATATCCAACCTCTTCGTGGCGTTCCTTAGAGACTGATCTGTTGGCTCAAGCTGGCAACAAAAGTTGGACTTATGGCCCCTACGAGCAGGGCCCTCTGTCTTGAGAAGTGAAACAAACTACATAACTCTTCAGAATACCTTCCCCGCTCCCCGAATCCAAGCTTTTTCCCTTCAAGCACAATTCCCCTTAAGGTGGCAAGTCTTCTAAACTTCTGGCACAATCTGTCAAGAAAACCCCTTTCTTGGATCAGAAAAGCCAGCGTTACAACCTCAGATGTTAGTAACACTCACGTCAAGGGAGTGTCTGTTAGCACTTGTGTGTCACCTGATTCAACCGCCGTGGCGTGGCTATTGGCACATGGACAACTGCGCATGTCTTCTGCACATGAGCACTGACAACTGCACTGACCACTGCGGATGTCTTCTGCGCATGAGCACTGACAATTGCACTGAGCATTGCCATTTTGAGCACGTTTTTTTGACCAGTATGCCACCATTTTGGAATCCTGCAAGTAAATTTCTAGAAGGCGCAGTTTCAATGTAGGTCACACATCGTGTGCCAATAGCCTCAGCCAAAAAAAAAAAAAAGATTCATTACTGATGGTTTCAACTTTCTACCTTTAGGCATCGTTACTAGAGTTTGCGAAATGTAATATTTTGTACCCTAAGATATAGGAATAATGTATCATGGACACAAATGAAAATATTATTCAGCTAAAAAAAAAAAAAACGTCTACCAGGTATGGCGTTGTACTGACCTGAACAATGAACAAAGGAAGGCCAAACTCGCGGCCACCTTGCAGCCTAAATCCCCACGGTTGGCTTGTGTCGTTTCTTCGAAGCTGGACACACTCTGTTGCTCCGGTCGCCATCACGAAGTTTCTTTTCACACGAGAAAGTTTTAAACTTTGGCACAGAAGATCACTTAGTCACGTTTGTTATAGCACCTTTTTAACCAGAAAAAACAGGATGGCTAATAACAGGACGAAAATTTTGCTATAATGAAATAATAGCAATAAGGATAATAATGAAAAGAATAATCAAACGAATTCAAATTTGTGGGCGTAACGTTCTTATTGAGAGAACGGTGACAGTGAGCTCGAGTTTTCTGAAGTTCTGTAGATCTAGGAATTCAGACAGTCATCATCATCATCATCATCGTCGTCGTCGTCGTCTTTCACTCCCTTGAGAGCACTGGCCACGGATAAAGGCTCTCCAGTCATCCCTGTTCTTGGAATTATTCTCTGCTTCCTTCCACGTGTATCCCTTGTCTCTGAGCACTGTCATAATTTTTCTTCTCCAAGTAAGTCTAGGCCTTCCTCGTTTTCTATTTCCTTGAAGATTCCATGTCAGTGCCTGTCTTGCTATGCTGGTGTCGGGTTTTCTCAAAAGAGTGTGCCAAATCCACCTCCATTTCCTAGACACGATTTGTAGTTTCATAGGTTCTTGTTCCGATCTTTTCCCAGACCTCCTCGTTCTTGATCTTATCCTGCCATTTAATATTTAAAATCCTCCTCGAGCAGTAGTTCACGAATGTTTGTATCCTCTGTTGTATTGTCTTGGTCATTACCCATGTCTCCGAACCATATAGCAGGACAGTCACTAGTGTTAAAGAGCCTAACTTTGGCTCCTGTTTTAATATTCTTTGATGCCCATTCATTCATTCATTCATTTGCATGTCCCTTGCGGAACTTTGCCTCCCAAACAGCACTCCTGTAGGCCTCTCGGTTGTGAGCAAGATGGCCTGCTGCTGTTGCATCCATCTCCAGATCGTCAACGATGTCTTGCAGTCATCTTCGTCTTGGCCTTCCTTTGTTAAATTGGATAAATGTCGTCCTGGCTTTTGGCTATTCATTCACTGGCTACCGTGAAATCAAATGTGAAGCTTCAGAAAAATCAACGATCAATATTTCATCAAACTCTCTCTCTCTCTCTCTCTCTCTCTCTCTCTCTGTCTCTCTCATGCACATATACATATAAACAGCCACACACTTTGAAGGGCCAGAGATGCGGCCTTGTAGAAAGATGCAACGAACCACTATTAAAAAAAAAAAGAAAAGAAATAAGTAAACTTGTCAGAGATGTCGCAGCTTAAATCCTATGGAAAAGATCACCAGAATGCCTCGGACATGTCATGGGAGGAGGACAAGTTCCTAAAGTTGCCTTTCGCTGGAAACTTGTGGGAGAAAAGAAAGAGTGTAACAGTTTGCCATGACGGCGTGTTCAAATGTTAAAAAGGTCGAGACAAAAATCTTTGATCGACGGAAGTGGCATAAGAAAAGGTCAACTGATCTGACTGTCTTGTCTTGTCTTATCTTCCGTCTCCATGGAATTGCGAGCTGGTGTTCTTTTTAAGCCGATGCTGTGGAGATATTGAGGCACAGCATCGTATCGGCGTGGGAGCCGGGATATGGCGGCTACTTTTTCAGTCCCGGAGAGCAACTAAAAAGCAAGGGGGTGTGCAATACTTCTTTAACAGACTCCACTGCCATGGGGACTATGACGATCCCTGCCCTGTTAGCTAGTATATGCCTGTTACTGGGGGTACCAACGGTGAAGTGGGACAGGGTCTTGGTCAGTTATGGGTCGCTAGTTGCCAAAACGGACAGTGCGGGGGTCCCCCCCCCCAAACCGATGTGATTAGAAATACGAAGGATCACACACAACAAAGAAACGTGATCGTCTACGCCCGCTAGCACAGGACCCAACGAATGAATGAACACACATTTCATCTTCACTCATAACCAGTTCTCCGAGAAGACCCCAGTTTTTCAACGTGTACATCTCAGTTCATACACACGCTACGTTGTTTCATAACAATCCCAGTTTAACGAACACAACCACACACGCTCTCTCTCTCTCTCTCTCACACACACACAGACAAACGCTCTCTCTCACACACACACACACACACAGACACACGCTCTCTCTCTCTCTCTCTCTCTCTCTCTCACAGACAGAGAGAATCACGCATCAAATTCATTTACTCAGAACCATACAACTTTACAGAAAGCAAAACCGCATATCTCTGTGCAAAAATCACATGATTATGTACACCCAAAACAAGTTTAAGTTTGCATATGAACCACATTTTCACGAACTCCTGTGTTTCAAAGCAACATCAAAACCTGCACGAAAAATTTCACCGAAACAGAACTGATAAATCTAAGCAAAATATAGGGCTGATGAAAATTAGAGATGGAAGTTAAATGAAACAAAACATTAGTTATTCCAGATATTTCCTATCACAGTAAACTCCGAGCTCTTAAACCACCTTAACTCGCGTGGCTCCCTGTGCTAAATGAAACCAAAACTTGCGCAAGTTTCAATCTCACACCTGTATCTATATGCACTGGGGAAAAAAAAACCCCCGCGAACACAGGTAGCTAGATTCACCTGTATCCTGGCGCGGTTAGCTATACGCTGTGCTGGTTCGCAAAGAGTGAAAAATAAACATTATACGTATACGGAGAATAGATGTCGGGGAACGCGTACGTCTCAATATTCGCGACACGTAAAAGGTAACTCCCCGTTTTCCTAAAACAGCACAGCTGTTGTTTTCGAGTGTTTTCGCCCCTCTTCTTGACAGTTATCTCCTCTTTACAACAGCCTGTTCCATGGCGTAGAGATATAGAGAAGATATGCTGTTGCTGTTCGTTAATTCCTTGACCTGTTCGAAGATTGTGAGACATAATTTGGGATATGGCGATCGTGCCTATATTTTCTTGGACGTGTTGACGAAAGAGAGGATGATATTTTCTGTAGAACTCTTGGATGTTTTCCATTACTTCTCTAGCTGTGAGCAGTGTCAAAGCTGTAAATTAAAGACAGATGCACTGATAACACACTTTTTTTTTTCATCTTCACATATCCGTCCCACACATGGACTCCTTCTTTCTGAATCTTTAGGTCCCCACAGCACATGGAACTTCTTTAATGTTTTTTTCCCCACAAATGCCTGTTCTTTGCCGTTATTTCATTTCCTGTCCAGGTGACTCATCATCATCGTCAGGTGCCGTGCCGACTGGCGTTGGCTATTATGCTTCTCCAGAGTACACGATCCTTCATGCAGGCCATCAGTTCAGTTGGTGATCTCCTGTCACACCATCCCGTCAGACTGTCCAGTATCATTTCTCTTGGTCTTCCTCTTGATCTTCTTCCTTCTATTTTTCCTGTTGTTATAATATTTTCAATGCCCCCTCTTCTCATTGCATGTCCTATGAAAGTACATTGTCTCTCTCCAGGTGACTACTACTCAATATCATCTCAGTCGTTCTTCTCCATGTCCTTTCTCATCTTTCCATGAGGTGTCCATTTCAATGCAATTTTTTTTTGGTGGCAATGTGTTACTAATCACCTGGAGCACACGCCACAGGCATCGCAACCTTCTCTTCCTCGATA
The DNA here is from genome assembly GCA_009760885.1 of Achatina immaculata. NCBI lineage: Eukaryota > Metazoa > Mollusca > Gastropoda > Stylommatophora > Achatinidae > Lissachatina > Lissachatina immaculata. The sequence goes on from CM019696.1 coordinate 33,719,786, forward strand.
ATCGAAGCCAGTGACTTCATTTGCAGTCCTGCCAGCAAGGTGCTATCTCTTACGGTGTTTGGCCAAAATATTCTTCTACTTCTTCGTAAACATTTAGTCTGGATAGAATTCAGCTTGTTTTCTATAGTTTTGGTGAATTTTCCAGCATTCCCTTCATTTTAATAAAATATTTAAGACATTATTTTCAAATATCCTGATTTCCGTTTCCTTCTCTGTGTTTTGGATTTCCATATATTGTAAAGGGGGGGGGGGGGCTGCTAGCGTAGTGGTTAGAGCACTCGTATAGCAACCGAATGGTCAAGTGTTCGAATCTCCAGCTGAGCGAGCGGGCTTTTTTTTTCTGACCAATACAGCCCCGAGGTCGACCCAGCCTCGTAAAATGGGTACCTGAGGAAATCTGGGAAGGAAAGGCAGCGAGGAAAGGAACTGGCCATCCTACCCCATACGCTAATGGCCCAGCATAATGAGGTCTCTAATGCTTCATCCCCTACGGCATTTGCTATGGGACTATCTTTACCTTGTAGCTTATATATTGTGCAGAATTGCGAAAGCCGTGTTTCCTATAGCTAACATGTTATTGATGCCTTCTTCGTTGCCTCCATCTTCTGCTGCTCTACTGCCAAGATATACGTGTCCTTGACTTTTTCCACTGTCGTATTGCCTGTTCTCAGTACATTGCTTGCTGTTCATTATTTGTTTCATTAACTTCGTCTTTCCTACATTTACCTTTAGTCCTATTTAACCAGCATTTTGGGGTTAACTTATTTGTTTTGTCGTGCATGTCTTACTTGACAGCAGACAAAAATGTCCCACCCCCCGCAAGGTCAAGACCCTACAGCACATTATGAAGGGTCCGTGTAGTCCTCTATTAATTAATTAATTAATCAGTCTCGGTCTCTCTCTCTCTGTGTCTCTCTGGCTCTCTCTCTGTCTGTCTGTCTCTTTCTGAACCTTTAGGTGCCTAAGGCACATAACGCTTCCACATGGGGGTTTCACAAACGGATGTCTTTAACCTTTGTTTTTCCACTCTTGCCCAGTTGAGCCCTCTGTTACTCAACATCCTTTCTGTTGTTCTCATGTCTCCTTTACCAACCATCTCCTGCTAATACAAACAATGTTGGGGTCTCATGCTGCTCACATCATTTCAGCGAACCCCCCCCCCCCCCCCCAAAAAAAAAAAAAGTTTAAATCTTGTGATTAATTTCATTAGAGGCTACTTCTTCCACTAGTGATAGTAAAGTTATTAGAGGTTACTACTTCCACTAGTGATAGTAAAGTTATTAGAGGTTACTACTTCCACTAGTGATAGTAAAGGTATTAGAGTTTACTACTTCCACTAGTGATAGTAAAGTCATTAGAGGCAACGTCTTCCACTAGTGATAGTAAAGTTATTATAGGCAACTTCTTCCATTAGTGATAGTAAAGTTATTAGAGGCAACTTCTTCCACTAGTGATAGTAAAGTTATTAGAGGCAACTTCTTCCACTAGTGATAGTAAAGTTATTATAGGCAACTTCTTTCACTAGTGATAGTAGAGTTATTATAGGCAACTTCTTCCACTAGTGATAGTAAAGTTATTAGAGGCAACTTCTTTCACTAGTGTTAGTAAAGTTATTAGAGGCAACTTCTTCCACTAGTGATAGTAAAGTTATTATAGGCAACTTCTTCCACTAGTGATAGTAAAGTTATTATAGGCAACTTCTTCCACTAGTGATAGTAAAGTTATTATAGGCAATTTCCTCGACTAGTGATAGTAAAGTTATTAGAGGCAACTTCCTCCACTAGTGATAGTAAAGTTATTAGAAGCAACTTCCTCCACTAGTGATAGTAAAGTTATTAGAGGTTACTTCTTCCACTAGTGACAATAAAGTTATTAGAAGCAACTTCTTCCACTAGTGATAGTAAAATTATTAGAGGTTACTACTTCCACTAGTGATAGTAAAGTTATTAGAGGTTACTACTTCCACTAGTGATAATAAAGTTATTAGAAGCAACTTCCTCCACTAGTGATAGTAAAATTATTAGAGTTTACTACTTCCACTAGTGACAGTAAAGTTATTAGAGATTACTACTTCCACTAGTGATAGTTAAGTCAAAAACAACACATTGTATGACCGGCGCGTGGAGATAATCTTTTAAACTACAGTGAGCAGGGGCTGTTATATGTTTAGAGTCTCTTATTCCAAGTGGTAGACTATAAAACTGCACTAGAATAAGTATTTCTTAGAAGAAGAATAAGAAGAAGTAGTAGGAGGAGGAGGTGAAGAAAGAAGAGGAGGTGAAGAAAGAGTAGAAAGAGGAGGAGAAGAAAGGAATAGGAGGATGAGAAGAGGGAAGAATAAGGAAGAGGAGGATGAGGAGTAGGAGAATGAGGAGAAGAAAGGAAGGAGAGGATGAGAAGAAGAAGGAGGAGGAGGAGAAGAAGAAAGAAGAGGATAAGGAGGAGTAAAAAGAGGAGTAGGAGGAGGAGAAGAAGAAGAAGAAAGAAGAGGATGAGTAGAAAGAGGAGTAGGAGAATGAGGAGAAGAAAGAAAGGGGGATGAGAAGAAGAAGAAGTAGAAGGAGGGGGAGGAGGAGAAAGAGGAGTAGGAGAATGAGGAGAAGAAAGAAAAGGGAGGATGAGAAGAAGAAGAAGGAGGAGGAGGAGGAGTATAAAAAGGAGTAGGAGAATGAGGAGAAGAAAGGAAGGGGAGGATGAGGAGAAGAAGAAGAGGAAGGAGGAGGAGGAGGAGGAGAAGATGAAGAAGAAGAAGCAGAAGAAGAAGAGGAGGAGGATGATGAGAAGAAGAAGAAGAAGAAGAAGAAGAGGAGGATGAGAAGAAGAAGAAGTTCTACACATGTTTTTATTCAGAGAAGTAAAAGGAGCAAGCTAATAAGTAAAAAAAAAAACGAAGGAGAGAGAGAGAGAGAGAGAGAGAGAGAGAGAGAGAGAGAGAGAGGATGGGGGTATGATAAATTCCTGCCTGTAATGTGTAACATACAGCCTGGCACTTGCGGTATGACAGATACAGCCAACTATCTTACGTAACATATATTTCAGTGGTTCTCATAATTTTTTTGTTTGTTACCACAGACTCTCCATCTAAGATCTAGATGAATTAAAAAAAAACAACTGTTTATTTTCGTACGTGTGTGCTTTTTTTTTTTGCTTTTTGTGGGAGTTTCCCCACTACATTATAGACAGAAATAGTGGGCAGGTTTGCGTGTGTGTGTGCACGCGCGCGAGTGTGGGCTATTTAGCTTAATTGTCTTGGCTTAAGTCTACAGAGTGGTGTTAGATGCAGTGTAGAGAGATTGAAAACAAAAGTGTCACTCGGTTTTCGCTAGTAATAATCACTCGGGTAGTAGTCATTTGGATGTCCCTTGCGGAACTTTGCCTCCCTAACAACTCTCCTGTAGGCCTCTCGGTTGTAAGCAAGATGGCCCTGCTGCTGATGCATCCATTTGTAGATCATCAACGAATCACTCGGGTAGCCTGTATTTTTGTCGGGCTGAAAATTCCAGGTCTGTCAAAGAACTGTCAATCACAGCGTTTATAACGTTCCTGTATTTCCATCCTCCTATACAGGTCTAGGCCATCAGTGACCGGTTACCTACAGCACCTGCCACGGCGAGTGCGGGCCTGACCCTATCTGGATTCAAACTCAAAAGTCTTCCAAGTGGCACTGCAGCCTGGAGTGCAATTAAGCCGCAGAATAACTTCAACTTTGGCAATCAACAATCATTTTGGCAATCCTATATGGATCAGCTGTTGCCACCATATCTTAGTATATACCTAAATACATGATTGAATCAGAACGTACAGGGACTTTCAAAAGCCCAGACTTGGTGTTTGGGGAAAAAAATAGCATAGAAGGAAAACAGGTAAAAACGAAAGACCTCCTGCTGATGATGAGATTACTGGATGCGACCATGCCTCTTTGTCTAGATGGGTGTACACAGGAAACTGGACGTAGACAAGAAGAAAATCATCAGGGAGGGATTGATATTTTGTGTTTTTGTTTTTTTTTCCCCCATTCGCTTTCAAGCAATTCTCTATCACGTCAAGGGGCTTATGCATTACAAGCTGGGAATCGCTGGCAACAGGCATTTCTTGAGTTGTATCCAAAACGATGAGAGAGATTCCTGCTTTATGCAGGAAGTGCTAAACTCGAGAATGTAGTGTATTCAACATATGAGCTCCAGAAAATGATACAGAACAGACACGATTGTGCTGTGGTGATTGCACAGTCATCAGGTCAAGACCCTATCCCACCTCTCCTGTTGGTGCCCCCCCCCCCCCCCCCCCCAGTAAAAAAGGTTGCCTTTTCGCGATTACTAATAAAGTGGAGTCTGTGCATGTTTTTCTGGACCAACCCAGGCTGTACTTGCCAAGCCAGGCTGTACTTGCCAACACAGGCTGCACTTGTCAACACAGGCTGCACTTGCCAACCCAGGCTGTACTTGCCAACCCAAGCTGTACTTGCCAACCCAGGCTGTATTTCTATATCTCCACTGCACCAGCTGCTAAGTGCTGTCACGTTCACGGCTGCAGTGAGATGAAACATCTTCGTAAGTGCTTGGCGTTTATAGCGAGGAGACTTGTCAAGGGAGTTACTCAACTACTTCCCTATGATCTTGGCTGTAGGGAAAATACCTAAACGCTTTCCTATATCTTGACTCTATGGAAAATACCTAAATGCTTTCCTATATCTTGACTCTATGGAAAATACCTAAATGCTTTCCTATATCTTGGCTCTAGGGAAATATCTAAATGCTTTCTTATATCTTGGCTGTAGGGAAAATACCTAAATGCTTTCCTATATCTTGGCTGTAGGGAAATACATAAATGCTTTCCTATATCTTGGCTGTAGGAAAATACCCAAATACTTTCCCATACATCCACAACTAAAACAAATTTATTGTTGGTATTTATGTAGTTACACATTTCTGCTAATTTGTAGCCAAAGCTATGGTGACTATCTTCAAAAACACGCTCAGAGTTGGACTGGTAGTTGGCTGCAATTGTTTGTTTTAATTCCTGGACTAGACCCAAGAAACAATCTTCATGGGGAACTTCACACCAGGTGAAATAATCAGGCCATTAAGATAAAAACATTTGTTTGCGGCAAGAAGCGACAAGTTTCTAAATACAGGTATACCTTGGAGAAATAGTGAGTTCGCTTCCAGACTACCGCAATAAAAGCGAATGTCGCAATAAAACGAGACACGACCATTTTCCTTCCCAGTATCTGTAGGAACTTAAAATCATGTTTAAGGTATATTAAAAGACAAGGTAAAAAAAATGTAATGAGGCATGAATTTAAATATCACGATGGTGTAGTGGTCAGTGCACTTGCCTGCCGATCAAATTGTCCCTAGTTCGATTTCGTACTCGGGTGGAATTTTTTTTACGAACACAGGCTCAAAAAAATGGTACAAAGTTTTCCCCTTGGAAAACAAAGGCAGTGAGGCTGGAGGCTGGCACCCCTACCTCAAATGCTGTAGTCGTCTAGGCATGTGAAGGCATTAACACTTTGTGGATGCTATTTGATATACATAGTGTGTTTTTTTTTACAAATGTACTTTATTGCTAAAATTGCTAATTTTTATCAACTGAGTTGTCCTATTAGTTGTCCTATTAGGACGTTGTCCTATTAGGTAATCAGCGAATCATAGCTGATATGATAGAGTCAGAGTTAGCGAACCATAGCTGATATGCTTGCGTCAGGGTTAGCGACCCATAGCTGATATGATAGAGTCAGAGTTAGCGAACCATAGCTGATATGCTTGCGTCAGGGTTAGCGACCCATAGCTGATATGATAGCATCAGGGTTAGCAACCCATAGCTGATATGCTAGCATCAGGGTTAGCTACCCATAGCTGATATGCTAACGCCAGGGTTAGCGAACTTTAGCTGATCAAAACCCTGTCCCACCTCTCCGTTGGTACCCCTAGTAACAGGCATAGCCTGGCTAACAGGGCAGGGATCGCCATAGTCCCCATGGTGGTGGAGTCTGCTAAAGAAGTATTGCACACCCCCTGTTTTTAGCTGTACTCCAGGACTGAAAAATAGCTGCCATAACCCACCCCCACGCCGATACGATTCTGTACTTCAACACCTTCACAACATCGGCTGCAAAAGAACACCAGCTCGCAGTTACAGGGAGATAGTACGAGACAGGACAAGATCAAACGAGTCCGTGAATTGTACTCTTTTTTTAAAAAATGTCCCTCAAGAACTTCGTCTTTGCGTTCACAAACATGGCGAGCTGTTTAACGCGGGAGGCCTAGATCTGGGTCTGTCTCGGCGCTCGATGTGCCTTTCCGGCTGAGCTTCATCTTTACTAGCCTTTGATTTGAACTGAGAGATGAGGAACTCTTGCTTCCACACTTAGTGGTCAACTTACGGTTATTAACAGGTCTGTGTTTGCATGCTAAGTGATTCAGTAAGTATGGTCCGAAGCATGTTCTGTACGCAGGCAGTGGCTTCGCTGCAGAGATCAACGATCGCCAGAGCCGCCTTCATTATGTCCCCTGGGCAAGCCGGCGCAACCGGGGAATTGAAAGATCTGATAGGTTGGCTGGCTCGTCCATCATCGTAGATGAACAGCCACTGGATCGAGCTGATATTGTTAACGCGCTCGGAGAAAAAAAGCCACAGTGGAGGGCTTCGAGGGGAGCGAATCCACATCGCTGCTTGGACTGAGAGAGCTAGAAGTACAGATTGGCTCTGCCAGGAAACGGGAGACATGATGACCTGTCAGCCAACACAGGACAGGCACTATAAGCTGCAGGACAATCACTGATATGTTTAGGGGTGGGGAATGTGACCACTTATGGAAGTGACCGGATTGCGTGATGTCATTAATCAGAACCATTAACCATAAACAAAGAAGAAAGTTTGAGAGACATGTGGGAGATATGTGACATGGAGACATGATATCTGCAAGTGTGACAGCCAAAATGGTGTCGACTGACAATCTCGTTGTGACATTACTGTCGAAAACCGTCGGAATTTGAAGATTCATTCATTCATTCATTTGCACGTCCCTTGTGGAACTTTGCCTCCCTAACAGTACTCCTGTAGGCCTCTCGGTTGTGAGCAAGATGGCCTGCTGCTGATGCATCCATTTGCAGATCATCAACGATGTCTTGCAGCCATCTTCGCCTTGGTCTTCCTCTTTCTTTTCCCCATTATGTACACTTCCAAGGCAGCCTTCTCTAGAATATCAAATTTGAAGATACTTTCTGGAAACTACAAACATTAATAATCTTAGGAAAGGTGGGGGGGGGGGGGGGGGAGGCGAAGCTCAATAAAAGGAGGTAATCCTGTATTAATTACTTCCCAAGTTCAGCTTTCGGTGAGAGCGAAAGGGGGGGGGGGATCTTTGCAGGGAGAGGTTGAAGGACATCTGGAGCTTATAACCTGGATGCCCTTGAATACGCGAGTACTGCGGGGTATACATTTCGCCTGCAAAAACATGTTCATGTCTACCTGTATGCAACAGGCAGGCAGTGTCAGGACCGATTACTTCATTTCTGTACCACGGTTTCTGTTACTTCCCCTTGCTAATGGCGTGTTCAGATTACTGTGGAACTGAAACGTTTTTATTTCTGTTCTTTTCGATACTGTTCTTGTGTATGTTCAGACAAGAAATATCACGATGGTGTTCATTCATTTGCATGTCCCTTGCGGAACTTTGCCTCCCTAACAGCACTCCTGTAGGCCTCTCGGTTGTGAGCAAGATAGCCTGCTGCTGATGCATCCATTTGCAGATCATCAACGATGTCGCGATGGTGTAGTGGTCAGAATAAACTAAACTGTTTGTCTATGTTTCTCTGACTTCAAAACTAAACTGTTTGTCTATGTTTCTCTGACATCAAAACTAATTTGTTTATCTGTTTCTCTGACTTCAAAACTAAACTGTGTGTCTATATTTCTCTGACATTAAAACTAAACTGTTTGTTTATGTTTGTTTCTCTGACATCAAAACTAAACTGTTTGTCTACATTTCTCTGACATCAAAACTAACTGTTTGTCTATGTTTCTCTGACATCAAAACTAAACTGTTTGTCTATGTTTCTCTCACATCAAAACTAAACTGTTTGTCTATGTTTCTCTCACATCAAAACTACACTATCTATGTTTCTCTGACATCAAAACTAAACTATCTATATTTCTCTGACATCAAAACTGTTTATCTATTTTTCTGCAACATTAAACTGCTGGTTAGCTACGTTTCTTTGACAAGCAAGCTGCAGGTGTCATACTATACATCCGTATAGTTTAGCTGGACTTCTCTGACATCTAAACAGTTTAAAGTTCCCTGACATTCAGACTGCTGTTTATTTAACATTTCTGACATCCAAAATTATATTCATCTAACATCTGTGACACTCAAACTGCTTGTAAAATAATCTAATTAAAATATTTAGATTACTGTTTATCTAATTTCTGTCACATCCAGACTGATACTTATCTAATTTCTGTGACATCGAAATTGATGTTTATCTAATTTCTGTCACATCCAGACTGATACTTATCTAATTTCAGTGACACCCAAATTGATGTTTATATAATTTCTGTCACATCCAAACTGATGCTTATATAATTTCTGTCACATCCAAAATGATGCTCATCTAATTTCTGTCACATCCAAAATGATGCTCATCTAATTTCTGTCACATCCAAAATGATGCTTATCTAATTTCTGTCACATCCAAAATGATGCTTACTTAATTTCTACGACATTCAAATTAACGTTTATCTAATTTCTCTGGCATCCAAAATGTTCTTTAACAAACTTTCTATGAAAACAAACCTCTAAAGTTCAAGCTTCCGCTAAGTAAGGCTTCTCTTTACATACAAACCCTTCTGTGTAACACAAAACATGCCTGACATCGACCTGCTGTTTATCTCCCCTTGATGTGTGTGATTTCAACGATGTTGTTCATGGATATGAAACTGTTGGTGGAGATACCCATCCCCAGTGTTGTACCTATTCCTGGCATCCAGCATCGTGTAAACTCTCTTTGTATTCGGCAACTGTTCGACTTCATGTAGTCTGCATTGTCGTTATGAAATATGGAAGTCACAAATGTTGACGGTTATTATGTTTAGTTTCATAAAGAGTGATGATCGCGGTATTTAGGTTCAAAACTTTGATAGCCATTATATTTGTAGGCATGAGAGTTTATGGTCATTATCTCCTTCTTCTTCTTCTTCTTCTTACCATTATCATCATCATCGTGGTCGACGTTATCATCATCTTCTTCCTTCCTCTACGTTTTCTTCACATCATCATCATCATCATCATCATCTTCTTCTTCTTCTTCTTCTTTTTCTTCTTCTTCTTCTTTTTCCTTCCATCATCATCATCATCATCATCTTCTTCTTCTTCTTCTTCTCCTTCTTTTTTCTTATTCTCTCATCATCATCATCATCATCATCTTCTTCTTCTTCTCCTTTCTTCTTCTTCTTCTTTTTTTCATAATCATCATCATCATCTTCTTCTTCTTTTTTCTTCTTCTTCTTCTTTTTTCATCATCATCATCATCATCATCATCATCATCATCTTCTTCTTCTTCTTCTCCTTTTTTCTTCAGATAAAGGGCAGAATGTGAGGCGGGCCTGCATGCCCAATTCTTTACCCTTTAAAAATAAAGATTATTCATTCACTCATTCTTCTTCTTCCTTCATCTTCTTCTTTTTCATCATCATCATCATCATCATCATCATTATCTTCTTCAGCGTTCAAGTTCTAGGTCATGTTGGATTAGAAGCCCGGTGGCCAGGATGTAGTCCACAATCCCCCCCCCCCCCCCAGGTCTTCCCTGTCGCCCCACAGCTTCTGCCCTATGTCCGACCTCTATGGTCATGCCCTGGGGTCGTAGGTCTGTGAAAGTTTGGCTGCCTCGCAGAGCACGTTCTGGAGTCTCTACTCCGCCCCTGCTGGGGCATTCGTCTGTATGTGAGATCTTGTATGTGACATCTTGAGTCGGTAGAGATGGCACAGCAGCCTGCAATGACCAGTTCTTAACCGGAACAGGATCGTTTGTTGCTTCATCATTTATAAAGTCATAAATGTTGATGGTTATAAATGTACAGATTCACAAATGGTGATGGTCATAAAATCATAGATTCACAAATGCTGATGGTTATAAATGTATAGATTCACAAATGTTGATAGTCATAAATTCATAGATTCACAAATGTTGATGGTCATAAATGCACAGATTCACAAATGTTGATGGTCATAATGTATAGATTCACAAATGTATATATTAACAAATGTTGATAGTTATAAATGTATAGATTCACAAATGTTAATGGTCATAATGTATAGATTCACAAATGTTGATGGTCATAATGTATAGATTCACAAATGTTGATGGTCATAATGTATAGATTCACAAATTTATATATTCACAAATGTTGATGGTCATTAATGTACAGATTCACAAACGTTAATGGTCATAATGTATAGATTCACAAATGTTGATGGGTCATATTGTATAGATTCACAGAGGTTGATGGCCATAAATGTACAGATTCACAAATGTTGATGGTCATTAAAGTATATATTCACAACTGTTGATGGCCATAAATGTGTCGATTCACAAATGTTGATGGTCATAAATGTATAGATTCACAAATGTTGATGGTCATAATATCTAGATACTACGCAACAAAACGTTCAGAACTGACTCATTCAGACTTTGCAAGACCAGCTGTTTAACATCTGGCGCGTTTTCGTGCGCAAGTTTTGAGTACAGCCTACACTTCGATTGGCTTAGCTCCAGCATGTCGGCATGTGTCTTGTGTGGGTGTTTGTACTGTGATAGATATGGAAAGAGAGAGGAATAGAACTGACTTAATTAACAGTTCTTGGGGTATGTTTGTAAGGAGAAGGGGGGAATGGGGGAAATAACTAATAACGTTCTTTAGAAAGTAAAACAAATAAAGAATCTGTGGAGAGGAGCAGACAGAACCACAAAAATAAGATTTTAAGGGCATGCATCTTTCCCATCGCAACATATGCCTGTGAGACCTGAACACTTAACAAAACAGCTGAGAAACACATAAATGCCTTTGAATATAAATGCTACAGAAGAGTTCTTCAAATATCGTGGACACAAAAAAGAACATATATATCCATACTACAAGAACTTAATATTGAAGAAGGCTGGCTAGTAAAGAGGATTAAACAAGGAAAACTTAAATATTTTGGACACATTAAATGTCATGATAATCTAGAGAAGACCGTGTTGGAAGGGTGCATAATGGGAAAAAGAAAAAGAGGAAGACCAAGGCGAAGATGGCTGCAAGACATCGTTGATGATCTGCAAATGGATGCATCAACAGCAGGCCATCTTGCCCACAACCGAGAGGCCTACAGGAGTGCTGTTAGGGAGGCAAAGTTGCGCAAGGGACATGCAAATGAATGAATGAATGATTGAATGAAGGAGAAGAACTGGAGAGAGAAAACAATTTTGTCAAAAAATAAGAGAGGGACAATGTACTTTCACAGGACATGCAATGAGAAGAGGGGGCACTGAAATTATTATAACTACAGGAAAAATAGAGGGAAGAGGATCAAGAGGAAGACCAAGAGAAATGATACTGGACAGTCTGACGGGATGGTGTGAGAGGAGATCACCAAATGAGCTGATGGCCTGCATGGAGGATCGTGTACTCTAGAAAAAGTATAATAGCCAATACCAGTCGGCACGGCACCTGATGATGATGATGATGTAATTGATATCAGTGTAAGTAGATTTCTATACATCGCTATTATCTTCACTGTGGGGGGGGGGGGGGAGAGAAGGAAATAGAATAGAAGATGATTCTAGATCTGGCAATCAGCGATCCACAGCTGACATCCTTGGGTCAGGACTGGGGAATCACAGCTGACATCCTTGGGTCAGGACTGGGGAATCATAGCTAACATGATAATGTCAGGATTGGGGAATCATAGCTGACATGATAATGTCAGGATTGGGGAATCATAGCTGACATGATAATGTCAGGACTGGGGAATCATAGCTGACATGATAATGTCAGGACTGGGGAATCATAGCTGACATGATAATGTCAGGACTGGGGGAGTCACAGCTTACAAAGACACGGCCGCACCTCCGCATTGTACCCCCAGTAACAGACCTAGCCTGGCTAACGGGGCAGGGATTGCTACAGTCTCTCTTTGTCTGGAGGTGGAGTTTGTTCAAGAAGTATTGCGCACATCCCACCCCCCCCCCCCACACACACACACAACCAACGCTTCACTCAGGATGTAAAATAGGCGCCGTAACCCGCTCCCAGTCCGACACGATGCTGTGCTTCAACACCTTTACCGCATCGGCAGTTCCTCGGAGCTGCTATAGAAGAAGAAGAAGAAGAAGAAAGGAAAGCAGTAATTAGATTTACATTACACAACCATCAACTTCATTCCATGGCGTTTGAACGAAAAAGAAAAGTAGACTAGGAAAGCTCTGTTTTGGACGTTACCAACCCTTACCCCCCCCCCCCCCCCCCAGCTATCACGTGACGAGCCAGCCATTTGCTGCACACCAGGCGTGCTGGAGGCCTGAGTGAGTGAGCTGCCACTCTGCTGAGCTGGCGTGTGTACGAGTGTGTTCTAGGACGCCCCTGTTTTGATGCAAGAGAAGCAAAAAAAAAAAAAAAGGAGAAGCTGAGGAAAAGATTCTCATCCTGTAGCCCGTGAGGGGTTCGTGGGTGGATACTGTTAGCTAAGTCTGGATTCTAAAAATTGTTTCTAGTTTTACACGTCACAGAAATCCAAGCCTACAATTTCTCAGAATACCAACATTAGGGGAAATAAATTTTTTTTTAATGAAAAGCAAACATGAAAGGGGTGTTTTAACTCTTACTTCAAAACAACACTGGTAGGCTTGGTAGAGCTTGCAGACCTATGTAGAGCCAGCAGACTGTAGGTGGTAGGGAATGGATATCGTTGAAGCACTCATCGGATTCCTCATCCCTAAGTCAGAGTGTCTCTGTGGAACTACATCAAAGCCGTTGGGCCTGACGTGGAGAAGTGGGTTAAGTACAGCCACCAGAGGCTGGAAAACAAAGTTTTGGCTAGGCCAGCCTACACCACTGTCTTCATGGCAGTCCGAGCAAGACCACAGTCTGCCCTAGCAAGGAAAGCTGCTGAAGTCTGAGGTACCCAGCCAAAAGACGCATCGCAAAAATCACGGTACCACGCATTACTGCTAAATGCAGAAGAAGAAGAAGACCTGTACAAAAACAATGCTCAGTGCGATATTTAGAGCAAAGTCGAAATGAAATGAAAAATAGAAAACTTCTACCTGAACCATAATTTCCTCGCAGTTTCTATCTACCAAAATTTACCATCAAAATGCATTCTGACGGAGCATGGAAATTAATGTGGTGGTGAAAGAGTTAACAACAAACGAAGAGGCTCTCAGAGAAATGTTTTCTTTGTATAAGAAAAAGACACAATTTCTTGCCTGTGCTGTGAGAAGACAGAAGCTTGAGAACTTGGACAAGCATTGAGAAGACAGAAGTTAGATAACTTGGACAAGCATTGAGAAGACAGAAGTTAGAGAACTTGGACAAGCATTGAGAAGACAGAAGTTAGAGAACTTAGACAAGCATTGAGAAGACAGAAGTTAGAGAACTTGGACAAGCATTGAGAAGACAGAAGTTAGAGAACTTGGACAAGCATTGAGAAGACAGAAGTTAGAGAACTTGGACACGTCATGAGAAGACACAAGTTAGAGAACTTGGACAAGCATTGAGAAGACAGAAGTTAGAGAACTTGGACAAGCATTGAGAAGACAGAAGTTAGAGAACTTGGACAAGCACTGAGAAGACAGAAGTTAGAGAACTTGGACAAGCACTGAGAAGACAGAAGTTAGAGAACTTGGACAAACACTGAGAAGACAGAAGTTAGAGAACTTGGACAAGCACTGAGAAGACAGAAGTTAGAGAACTTGGACAAGCACTGAGAAGACAGAAGTTAGAGAACTTGGACAAGCATTGAGAAAACAAAAGTTAGAGAACTTGGACATGTCATGAAAAGACAGAAGCTAGCTAAATAGCTCTGTAATGACTAGTAAATTCAATGGGAAAAGAATGAAAAGGATGGCAAGAGAAAAATATCAGTGAAATGAGTGAACTGTAGGGGGGGGGGGGGGGAGAGGGGGGAACGACAAAAAAGCATTTAAATGGATTTAAAACACAAAGAACTGTACAAGATGAAGAACTATGCTTGTACGGCACGGCACGTAATGGATTAAAACTGGAGGGCAGAAAGGCAGCGGTCGGAAAATGTCATTGACTTCATGGAGCCATGACCGGTTTAAAAGTTGAGAACCACTCAAGTAAAGGAATTTATCACCCATCTTGTACGTCTATACATTGTTACAGTTCATCTGGGTTTCATTACGTCTTCAAAGCTGAATATCGCTGGCGAAGAATCGTGAGTGATTTCACAACAATTTGAGGCAACACTCCGGAGGAGACGCGGTCATTGACTCAGGCAGCTGACTGCTTGCGTCAGGGGTGGCCAACAACGGCTGATCAAGACCCTACACTACATCTCCAATGGTGCTCCCAGTAACTGGCCTAGCTTGGCTAACATGGCAGGTAATCGCTGTACCCCTCATAGCGATGGAGTCTGCTAACGAAGCACTGCACATTTTCCTGCTTTTGTAGCTCCACCCCTGGTCTGCAAAAACAAACAAACAAACAAACAAACAAACAAACAAACAAAAACAGCCAAGCGCAGCCCTCTCCTTATTGGATAAAATGCCGTTCTTCAACACCGACACCGCGTCGGCTGAGGAAGAACATGGGCTCTCAGTTTTTGGAGGGGAAAGAACAGGGACAAGAAGAAGCAAACATACAACGATGAGACGAAATGACACAACTGCACAATATTCTAAGACTTCATTTGTTCACTGTTGCAGAAACTTGGACACCAAACACGAGGATGACGTAAGAAAGCCGAATCATAAAAACAGAGGATCAAGTAAGAACGGTAAGAATTCCTCTTCAATCTCCCTGGAGCTGAGAGTAGCTGTTCTTTGCACTCGATGCTGTGTCTCAATGTCTTCGCCACTTCGACTGCAAAAGAACATCAGCTCAGAGCTCTAGGGAGACGGACGAACAAGAACAAGACTGAAAACTTTCTTCCTTTCCCTCACAACGCCCCACACAATCATTAAAAAAAACATGCAGCCGAAATAGTTGTTAGGAGATCGTTGGACTGAAGATCTAAAGGTCCCTGGTTCGATCCCGGGTTGTTTTTCTAGCAGTATTACTGCATCGAAAGTACATGTTCTTGTTAGATCACATAAGTCCAGTATTGCAACACGTGGAGTTTTTGTTGTTGTTTGGTCAAGTTAAAATTATGGACGAAGAAAGATACTGGGAGAATGATAAATCACTCCTCTCCCCCCCCCCCCCCCGGCTTTACAACGTTCCTGTAGGGCAAACATTCACCCAAGCAGGAGACGGCATGACAAAAAAAAACACGCGGCAAACGAAGAACTAGCTGGTGTGGTGTCTTTCCCTTCCCATTATATACCCAATGAGTAATGCCACTTAAAAAAAATGGATTTAAATAGATTCCTTTCTTCATTTGCTTTTGCTGTCTGTCAATCAATCAAGTGCCGTGCAGCGTGGCGATCATTTCTCTCCACAATTCCCTGTCTTTAGACTTGATTATGAGATCCGCCGGTGACTTTGTTCCTAACCACACCGACAGCCCATCCAGTAACTTCTCTCTCTGTCTCTTCTTCCCTCAATTTCTCCAGTTGCCACAATGTGTTCCAATTTTCCTCTTCTCAGAAAATGTCCTACAAATCTCGCTTGTCTGCCTCTGATCTTTGCTGTAATTTGCTTTTTAACTCAGCCTCTCTTAAGACTTCTTCGTTGGTTTTCTTAGCTGTCCATGGTACCTTCAATGTCCTTCTTATAAACCACATTTCCATGACCTCCATTTCTCGCTGTACTCTCTTATTCATGGATCATGTTTCATATCTATAAAACAAAATTGGCTCGATGTAACATTACGTACTCGGAATCTTGTTTCCATTGATATGGATTAGCTGTCCATGGTACTCTTTAACATTCTGATAAGAAAACATACAACAAAGCTACAACTATGAAATGCTAAAGAAGAAGAAGAAGAAGCCACTGACTGTTTCCTTGACTTCCTTCCAAGTCTTAGAACTGTCAGAAAATTTTTTTTCTCTCTTCCAAATTCATGACAGGGGAAGTAACGTAACATTGTAGCTTGTCCCCACGGAATGATCTCCCTTATATAAGGGATTCACACACAATATATGCACCGTACACCTTTTTCCACAGTCCTAGTAGAAAGAACAAGTCTATTGTCTGTGAATGGTCATGATTCTGACAACAAATGATAGGCTGGTGTGCTAGACTGGCGTTATCCTCATCAAAAAAAGCATAACATACGTACATAAACTCAAACTGATTGTCAGACTTTCCACCTCCCCCAAAATTTCATCTTCTTCTTCTTCAGCTTTCCGAGCCATTAAGGCTCATTGCTGCAGATAAAGTTCGCTTCCATTCCTAATCTTCTCTCTTCAGTTGGTGACATCAATTTTTTTTATATCCTCTTCTATGCTGTCTTTCCATCTCTGTCGTGGTCTACCCCTTGGTCTTGTTTCCCTCATCTCTTGTGCATACATCATTTTCATTTGTCTGTTCTCTTCCATTTTTTCTACATGCCCCATCCAGCGTAGTCTCAGTTTTGAGACATTTATAACTCGTTGGATTTAAATAAGCTGTTCAGTTCATTGTTCTTTCTAGCTCTCCATTCTCCACTGTTGGTATCCTTTGTGGGTCCAAAGATTCTTCTTAGGATCATGTTCTCAAAGATCTGCAATTGTTGCATATCTTTCTTTGTTATACTCCATGTTTCTGATCCATACATGACACCTGTTATAGTTTTTTAGTTTGTTATTTTGGTGTTTTGGGACAGGAGTTTGGATTGTAACAAGTGTTGCAAGGTGAAGCATATTTTACTCCCTATCTGCACTCTGATTTTAATTTTCTCGCTTACTGTGTTTCTTCTGTTGAAGGTTGTGCCTAGATATTTGTATGTTTCTGCTTTCCTAATAATCATATCTCCAGCATTTATATAATCTGGATCATTCTGCCTCTGGTCTCTTGATATCATCATATACTCTGTCTTATCTTGGTTAATGGTCAAGCCCACTTTTAGTGCCACATCTCTCAGGTGTATGCAGGTATTGATGACGTCTTGCATAGTTTCCCCCACCAGGTCAATGTCATCAGTGTATTTTAGCTTGTTCTTCTGTACCGCTTTCTTCTTTCACTCTTCTGATTACTTTTTCTAGTACTAGGCTGAATAATAATGGAGATAATGTATCACCTTGTTTTAAACCAATTCTTACAGAGAAGGGTTTGGAAGACGCCCAATAAGGTAATCAGTGACCCATAGCTGATACGCCAGCATCAGTGTTAGCGACCCATAGCTGACCAAGACCCTGTCCCAACTCTCTGTGGTACCCCCAGTAACAGGCATAGCCTGGCTAATGGGACAGGGATCACCATAGTCCTCATGGTGGTGGAGTCTGCTAAAGAAGCACTGCACACCAACTGCTTTTTTATCTGTACTCCGGGACTGAAAAAGTAGCTGCCAAAACCCACTCCCACACCGATACGATGTTGTGCCTCAACACCTTCACAGCATCGGCTGCAAAGAACACCAGCTCGCAGTTATAGGGAGATAGCACAGGTACAAGTACAGAAGAAAGGTTCTGACTTTCTTCCTTTATATATTACTATATTTTGTGCATCCTCCATACATATTCTGTTCAGATTATTAGGTATCTCAAATTTTTTCATAATTTTCCATAAGCTGCTCCTATCTATGTTGTCACATGCTTTTTTGAAGTCAATGAAGATATTATGTACTTATTTTGCATATTCCCTAGTGAGTGGAGAGAATCATTACTGATTCCAGTATTAAAAAACCGGTGATAGGACCAAGTGTATACAAAATACTATCTATTATACTTTTAAATAGACTAAAACCATACATATCAAAATTAAAAAAAAATTTTTGTTCACAGTTGTCAGACGTGGGCAGTAATGGCCGTCATATATCTAGTCATATGAGGCTGATCTGGAGAAAAGTTACAGCAGTCATACATATATTCATACGAGGCTGATCTGGCTAAAAGTAATGGCAGTCATACATCTAGTCAAATGAGGCTGATCTAGCAAAAAGTAACAGCAGTCATACATGTAGTCATAAAGGCTGATCTGGCTAAAATTAATGGCAGTCATACATCTAGTCAAATGAGGCTGATCTGGAGAAAAGTAACAGCAGTCATACGTGTAGTCATATGAGGCTGATCTGGCTAAAAGTAATGTTGGTCATACATCTAGTCATATGAGGTTGATCTGGCTAAAGTAATGGCAGTCATACATCTTGTCATGAGGCTGATCTGGCTAAAAGTAAGGGCAGTCATAATCTAGTCATATGAGGCTGATCTGGCTAAAAGTAAGGGCAGTCATAATCTAGTCATATGATGATTATCTGGCTAAAACTAATGGCTGTCATAATCTAGTCATATATAGCTGATCTGGATGAAGGTAACAGCAGTCATACATCTAGTCATATGAGGCTGATCTGGCTAAAAGTAAAGGCTGTAATAATCTAGTCATATGAGGCTGATCTGGCTAAAAATCACTGCAATCATATATCTAGTCATATGAGGATGATCTGGCTAAAAGTAACAGCAGTCATATATCTTGCCATATGAGCTGATCTGGCTAAAGGAATGACTGTCATAACATTGTCATATGAGGCTGATTTGGCTGAAAGTAACGACTGTTATAATCTAGTCATATGAGGCTGATCCAGCTGAAAGTAACGAACATTTTACATCTACACTTATGATGCTGGTTTGGCTGAAGCAGTTTTACAAAAATGAAATTGATAATATAAAAAAAAAAAAAACAAACCCCAGAACACTCAAGGTAACACTCACTGCAGAAAACATACAGACACACAAATCATTTGTCTGACCGTATTTGTGCTGGAACTCCATGTGAGCCATATATCTTAACATATGAGTTCCCCCCTCCCACAAATTCTTTTTTAAGCCTTTAGCTGGCAGCCACAGGTGGCATCACCATAAGTGCTGCCACAGGTAAGAAGAGAACAGGAACTGGTAAAAAGAAGTAACACAAAAACCAGAGAAAAAAAAATATTATGACTGGTTATAATAAAATGTAGCACATTCTCATATATTATAGACTCAAAATATTTTTACAGAGAAGTTATATCTAAGTTTCTGTTTGTTATATATATTATTAATTATTACTTTTGATGTGATCTAAAAATAAACAGCACACAAAAACCATGATATTTAGGCCCTGAAGTTTACAAAAACCATCTACAAAATGAAGGCTGCTCAAATTGACACTTACATCCTTACCGAGCCATCACTTATCACACAGGGCTCGTAGTGTGTCAGTCTCCCCCCCCCCCCAGTCTCTATTCTCAGTGAGCTTCTCAATCTCATCATGGGACCTGATGCCAATCATCCTAGCCTCTCCTCTCAGTATTCTCTTTGGGGTCTCTTGAGGTCAGTCTCTTTTTCTTTTTTCCAGATGTCTCCCCATCTGATGGCTTGCTTTGTGACTTGTCTGCCCACTCTACACATGCCAAAACAGTTTCCAGGCTCTAAAACGCTTCCTGGAAATCTCTGCTCTCTTCAGAGAACAAAGAGTCAAAACCCGGTAATAGGAAATGAGAATGTATGGGAAAACTGTGGGGGCAAGCATAAAGAATCCTGCTAATGATTGGATTCATGGCGGTGACCCATCTACATGACTGAGAACATAAAAGTGAACAAAGAGAAAGCCAACACAGATCCAGACTATATTTTGGAGAAGCCTTGACCAGACTGCTTCACATCCCAATCTTTGGGGTGGACTGTAGAGCCTACAAAACTACTGTAACACATTAGCTTCAGGAAGACAATGGCAGCTCAGACTTCAACATCGTGACACTTTTGGAATGCCCATGTCCTTTGATGAATACTTTATGCTGTATCTTACACTTTTCTATCTTTTCACAGATTAAACTGGTACTTTGTGGTGCAGTGGGTAAAGAGTAGGCTTCTGCTCATTTAGAAGAGAGCAAGGTTCTTCTTCTTCTTCTCATCTTCTTCTTCCTCATCCTCTTCTTCTTCCTCCTCCTCCTCCTTCTTCTTCTTCACAGATCCACTGACTTACTTGTATTATTTTTGTACCAGGCCATGCAAGTGTCCAAGGAAATGAAAGAGCAGATTAGTTGGCCAACTCAAATGTCTTGAATGAAGGGTAGATAACAGATGGAGCAGGCATCATCAGCTAGTGGAGCAAAGAATTTCACTGACAACTGTGAATCAGCATCGTTGTTTAAGAAAGAATGATGAGCAGGGTACTGGAACTTGGAGTCATGAAAAACAAATGATTCATCAAGAGTTCCAGACATGTGGTCAACCAACAACAACAAAATGAGTGTAATCAGCTACTGCTCACTGCAGAAGACTTTGAAGTGAAGACTGGAGAACTTGCGTACGTGTCAGGAGCAAACGGATGATGGTCCTGGCTGCCTGCCTGACTGGCTAGCTTCTTTTTTCCATCATTTTCAGATGCTGACTTGTATGCCTCTGAAGTAAGTGATGGTCAGATGGGGTTTGCGTACATCCCTGAGTGGCTTCTCTTGAAATGGTACAGCTGTTGGCGACATCTGTTTTATCCATTTCTTGTATGTTGGACACTCTTGTAGGATATGCTCTCCCACAATTTACCAAGACCATGCATGCAGATGTCAATCAGGCAGATCCTCAGCTTTGCTGAAAAGACTGTACCTCAGTCTGTTATGATTGGTGTAGAGCCAAGAAATAATTAGTTCTTCTCTACCGAGTTGATAGCTAGCAAGCGTCATATGGTTTCAGTGGCCAGGGTGTACTCTTGCAAGTTATCTTCATCGCTGATTTAGCTCAGCAACAAAGTGGGCAGTCTCTTATGACTGTGATCTGGTCTGGTTTTAATATGAAGTGCTCTCAGTCAATTTCGTAAAAACTTCATCTTCTCTCTTTCTCTGAATCTTAAGTGCTCAGGGCACATGGGACTTCTGCAAGGGTTTTCCATAAATGTCTGTCCTTTGCCTTTTTTCCTGCTCTTGCCCAAGTGAGCCCTCTATCGCTCAACATCCTCTTTGCTGTCTTTCTCCATGTCTCTTTGGTCTACCCTTACTTCTGTTCCCCTGTGGTGTCCATCTTAGTGCTATTTTTGGTAGTGAGTTGTCAGTCATCCAGAGCACATGTCCCAACCATCGCCAGCGTCTTTTCTCAACAATTGCAGTCAGTGGCTTCACCTCCATTTCTTCATCTTCCAGGGATGGAAAAGTGACAGGCATGATACTGATCACATCATCCTCTAGTGCAGGGGTTCCCAAACTTTTTCAGGTTACCGCACACCTGGTAGCGTAACTTTCTGTTGCAGCATGCCTGTGTTCTTAATGCTGGACTCTCGTGCATTTAGCCATATATTTTTAGCATTTTCAAAGTTTAAACATGTAAATATAGTAGACTAACAAAACCGTTTGAAAAACTATGCTCTTGGTGCATTAACAGGGCAAGAAAAATACACTGACACAATATACCATAAATGTCTCAAAGGTGACAAAGGAAAATATGAGCACATAAATTATGATAATTTGGCCTCTCTTTTTAAAAAAAAAAAAAAAAAAAGAGAACGAAATGGTAAATAAGACTTGAAGAACGGCCACAGTAGTTCTGACTATATTCATAAAATGTCTTAACCTTCTGGATATGAAAATCATTAAAATAAAAACACTGAATATTAGCAAGCCATCTGCTACAGGGAACAGGCATCCTAAAGCTACAGGGAACAGGTATCCTAAAGCTACAGAGAACAGGCATCCTAAAGCTACAGGGAACAGGCATCCTAAAGCTACAGGGAACAGGCATCCTAAAGCTACAGGGAACAGGCATCCTAAAACTACAGGGAACAGGTATCCTAAAGCTACCGGGAACAGGCATCCTAAAGCTACAGGGAACAGGCATCCTAAAGCTACAGGGAACAGGCATCCTAAAGCTACAGGGAACAGGCATCCTAAAGCCTACAGGGAACAGGCATCCTAATTTCATAAGATCACTCTAAAATGAACTCCCATGTCAAATTCAAGTTTATTCTCAACAGAATGACACTTTTCACAAAAGTTTACTGAATTTAGATGCAAAAAAAAAAAAGACGCAGATTTGGGAAGTAAAACTTAAATGATTTTGTGACAAAGCTTTTTACACCACAGGATCAAAAAATTAATATCACAAAACTCTTAATGCTGACAGGACTAAAAGAAGCCCTATTTAAAAAAAAAAAAATGAAGTTTATAAACAGTGCCATTTTTAAGAATCATTAACTGGTTTTTACTGTTTTACTGAAAGTACTTTTTTCATATGGTGATTTTTTGTGCTTGATTTTAAAATTGTACAGCCCTGGAGCGATTATATTCAACACCTGATGGACTATGACAGCTGTCAGTCCCCAGATCCGATGCGCAGCTCCTGTGTACACTGGAAGAGTGTAGCCTGACCCCTCACGAAAACGAGTGGACCCGACATTGACCGGGTCACACAGATGTTGCAGGGAGACACAGAATGCTTCCTCAACTTCATCATGGTTGATGTTCAAACTGGCAACATCAACTTCTCCAGTGCTGGCCAGGACTGGGTAGATAACCCTCCTTCCTTCCTGCTGGATGAAATTTGGAAAAGCACACGGAAAGAATCTTTCAAAACTAACATCATAAGTTTCATAAAAACAACAGTGGCATCTACATGAAACATGTGACCCAATTTGTTGACAAAAAAGCAAAGAAAGAACCCAACAATGGATGTAATAAAAAAAGTGACCAGTCAACCTCTATACACCACACAGATTGGTGGACATCACATTTACTAATAAGAGACAGGATTGGCTGAATCGATAGAGACACGACCTCTTGTTCTGTATCTCAGACTTTGGGAGCGGGATTTGAACATAACCTCCAGCTCATAAGGGTCCCCACCAGCGCTGCAGAGATTGTACACTGTGCTGAGATCTTCTTTCTCAGTGACAGAACAAACAAAACTAGTTTCTACACTGAGCTACTGTAAACAATCATGGTTTCTACACTGAGCTACTGTAAACAATCATGGTTTCTACACTGAGCTACTGTAAACAATCAGGGTTTCTACACTGAGCTACTGTAAACAATCATGGTTTCTACACTGAGCTACTGTAAACAATCATGGTTTCTACACTGAGCTACTGTAAACAATCATGGTTTCTACATTGAGCTACTGTAAACAATCACGTTTCTACAATGAGCTACTGTAAACAGTCATCACTGGTTTAGCTCTGTCCAAAGATACTCCAACCAGTCCAGCTGTTAAGTATCTAGCTCTCCCTGGAGCTAAGGGAAGAAAAGGATCTGGATGTGGTAATGACTATCTCATTGTTTATGATGCCAACAGATCAAGGAAAATATAGCCAACATACCCCCCCAATATCTTGGCAGGAAACTGTGCTCACTTCCTTTGGCACATTCGTAAGTGAAGTTATAAACCCAACCCACTAAATAACAACCCACAAGTGTCCTGTATTTGAACTTAAAAAAAAAAAAAAGATGGTCAGGTTACATGACATCTGCTAAGTTAAGTCTGTCTTTATCCAATGACTGGAAAATGGATGCACAAAAAAAAAACAAAAAACATTGTCCTCATATATGGCTGGTTACATGGTAAATGAGCTGCGACATATTCACAGTTTGTAGTTCAAATATGTAAGCAAATCAGAGACAAAGTGCAAAGAACAAACATCCTGAGAGGGCTATGCCGCCAACTACCTTATCAGAGAAGTATGCCCCCGTTTGATTAACTCATAAAAAAAGATGGAAAGACACTTCTGCTTTAGACAAAGAAACACCAGGCAAAATCTGGGGAACAACTCTTGTAACAGAGGAACATAAATAACATCACCCCATCTCACACAGCTAAGCCAAAAAACAACATTCATACACTAATACAGGAAGCTACAAAACTGACCGGCACAACCCACCATCTAACAACCTGATACCACAACTACTGCATCACAAACAACCCTCCATCTTCTGACTATGCCAACTGCGAGCACACTGGTATCGCCTCAGCCTGTCACAACTCCCCCAACTGTACATGTGAGACAGGTCCTCAAGAAATCCTGCGGTCAGTTCTGCTCCTTCTGATCAGCAACCAAAATGACATTCTGGCCACAAGAGCCCAAATGCACAACCTCTAAAAGATGACACATTTATCCAGATAATAAATACAGACACTCTAGGGCTAGAACCATAGAATGCAGAAGAAGAAGAATCAGGCAAAATGTAATGAAAGATTTGTCATACTTCAAGGACATGTCACTCTTTGCCCAGAAATGTCACAACGATGTTGTTTCTACTAGTTGATTTAACAGTCTCCAACAAATCTGCCTTAACAATAACCTACTTATCCAGGTACTGGATTCACCTGGCCTAATATAACCAGCTTACTCTTACTTTAACTCTAAGGTATGACAGGATTACCTCTACCTTTACTCTTACTTCAAAGGGTCCATAATTCTGTGGTTAAAAGTGTAGAAAAAGAGTCTATTAATAGCAATATATCTGACATTTTCCAACAGATCTAACTTAAAAATAACTTACTGATCCAGGTAACGAATTCAACTGGCCCCAAATGTCGAAGCTGGCTGGATCTATTCCAAGCTCTTCCTGTGTCTCCCTTAGCGCTGTCTGGATATAATCAGTGTCACCTGCATCCACATTTCCACCAGGGAAGCTAGGAGATCAGAGAGGATGTGGTATTATAAATACTCACAAAAAAACCAAAAAAAAAATGGGGAACAGAGACATCTTTTATGATGCTAGGGCAGGTCAGACCTGAGCCCATGTCAAATCATACTTCTACAAAGTGTGAACTAGGATATATCACTAGAGATCTGTGCCATCACACTCAAAGTGGAGCCTGTTGGGATAGTTAAGCTTGTTATGAAGGTACCGACTAGAGATTACTTGTTGCATCTTTCTCAGAAAAAAACAAAACAAAACACAAACTCTGTTGCTTTCAATTTCTTTTTCATCTGCTTGTCAGACAAATACCAAAATACCAGCATCAGCATCAAGAAAGGGCCATCATCAAGACAAGTGTTAGCATCAGCATCAAGAAAAGGCCATCATCAAGACAAGTCTTAGCATCAGCATCAAGAAAAGGCCATCATCAAGAGAAGTCTTAGCATCAGCATCAAGAAAGGGCCATCATCAAGACAAGTCTTAGCATCAGCATCAAGAAAAGGCCATCATCAAGAGAAGTCTTAGCATCAGCATCAAGAAAAGGCCATCATCAAGAGAAGTCTTAGCATCAGCATCAAGAAAGGGCCATCATCAAGACAAGTCTTAGCATCAGCATCAAGAAAAGGCCATCATCAAGAGAAGTCTTAGCATCAGCATCAAGAAAGGGCCATCATCAAGAGAAGTCTTAGCATCAGCATCAAGAAAGGGCCATCATCAAGAGAAGTCTTAGCATCAGCATCAAGAAAGGGCCATCATCAAGACAAGTCTTAGCATCAGCATCAAGAAAGGGCCATCATCAAGACAAGTCTTAGCATCAGCATCAAGAAAGGGCCATCATCAAGACAAGTCTTAGCATCAGCATCAAGAAAAGGCCATCATCAAAACAAGTCTTAGCATCAGCATCAAGAAAAGGCCATCATCAAGAGAAGTCTTAGCATCAGCATCAAGAAAGGGCCATCATCAAGACAAGTCTTAGCATCAGCATAAAGAAAGGGCCATCATCAAGGCAAGTGTCAGCATCAGCATAAAGAAAGGGCCATACTCAAGACATGTACCAGAATCAGCATAAAAAACGGCTATCATCATCATCATCATCATCGAGTGAAAGAGTCAAAACTGAGCAGCAATTTGCAACAAAAGTAACAAGTGTAAGGACATCACACATCATCTAACTATCATGGTCAGTCCTATGAAACCCCCTGAAGAAGCAAAGAGTTCATAACCTTCTGACAATTACAGGCCCTCACTGAACTTTCCTGTTTCTGCATACCCCTCCCCCAAATTATTAAGCACAATGAGAATTAAAAAAAACAAAAAAAACAAATGTCAACAGTTTGGTTGTAATTTACATCATGGATAGCTAAGCACAGAACAGTGAAATAAATTTCTGATTTAACAACACATTTTTATTTTTAATTGTTCACAGATCAATTCCCACACACCTCCATCATTTGCATTCCCCTCCTTCCACCCATATCATCTAGTTCCCATAACCCAAGAGTCAAAAATCCATAGCACTGATGATCATGACACAGTATACCACAAAGGGCTCAATGTCTCCAATTAAAGGAAGACCACTGTGTTCCTCAGTTGCTATCACCTCTGGAAATGCCATAAATGCTTTTTAAAAAGTGAAGTGACTTTAAGAAAAGCTTAATAAAGCTGTAAGAAAATGTCTTAAATCTGAAGTGCTCAAAAAAAAAAAAAAAGTCAAAACTACAAGGTAAAAGGTTTTGTGAAGTTACTGGACATGAGAGGGAAAGAGACACACACCATTCAAGAAAAAAAAAAAGGGGGGGGGGGGGGATAAATTGAGAGAACTGTCTGAAGAAGACACAAAGAAAAGACAACAAAAATTCTGAAACAATGGACAAAAATAAAACAAAACAAAACAAAGCAATAACACACAGCAAAATATAAAGCATTAAATTTTCAGAAACTTTGAATGTACATCACTACTTCTGTCACATGAATTCCCCAGAAAACAATGCTGACGGAGCTTCTAAACAAAGCTGTTTTCTTAAAACTTTGGTTAAGCTGTCCTGAACAAAGCTGATTCTAAAAAACTTTGATCAAGCTGCCCTGAACAAAACTGATCCTTAAAAAGTTTGATCATGCCGTCCTGAACAAAGCTGGTTCTAAAAATATTTGGTCAAAGACAACTGCCACCATAATCAATGCTGAATCTCAAACACTCAATCATTTCACTTCACTTTTACTCCAAGTTTATTTTGCCAGATTTTCTTACCTTACCTGCCCTCGATGCTTCCTCAGATGTGAAGATCGCAGTGTGAAAAGCAGCGACGGCTCACTGCGAACATAACACAATGGTACAAGCACGGCTGCATTTGTGTGGCCTGGTTTAAGAGGGTACTCCTTGGAAGTGCGGACAGGAATTTCACAAGTGAGCTTCCGCTGAGCTCGTAATTTGTTCTCCTCTAGAAGTTGGAAAAATATTTTTAAATAGAAGCCATTTATGATTATATTCATAAACAAAACTTTCTTATGGAATGGAGATTTTTTTTGTTGCTATTTTTATGATTGCCTCCCATGTCAGTCCTGTGTTTGCTATCATTTTCTTGCTGTATGTTTCCATGTCTCTTTGGGTCATCCCACAAAGTAGCATAACAACAACAAAAAATTACTATGTGAAAGAAGTAGCATACAGACAACTCTTGGCATAATCCAATAAACTGAGTTAAAAGATGGGTCCTTAACATCTATTTTGGTGAACAAAGGAAGGGGAGAGTGAGACTGAGAGCTGTCATGATCAGCTGAACCCATGAAAACTCATAGTTCTTGTTCTTTGCTACGCATTTTCTTCTTCTTTTGCAGTGGATTTCATATGTCCACCTATCCAGGCCACATCCATGAATCTCACCATTCTCAGTAATCAAAACATAAGACACTAATTATTCCTGTGCAAGAGGAACACAATCTTGCTTTTTGAGCATCCGGACTGGCTAATTAGAAGTGATCAAGACCCCACAACAGTTATCTCATGCTGTTTCCAGAAACAGGCTGTCACTTCAGTCTGGCCATCACGTTAAAAGGACTGATATGTTCCACCTAGTAGTGGAGCTTTCAGAGAAGTGTGCTACTGTAGGGTGGTCTTGATGTCACATGAAGCAAGAAGGTTCATTGCACTGAGTATGTCAGTTGTGATGTGATTAGCTGTGGTATCCAATTTTCAAGGGTCTGGAGAGCAGACTGAGAGTATGAAAAGATAACAAGGTTTTCTGAGTGTGTGAGATTGTTCTTCTATTTGGCAGTAACATCTATCAGGGTTGAGACAGGAGGGTTGTTACAACCTTGAGGCAGGAGGGATGTTACAATTTTGAAGCAAGAAGGTTGTTAAAACACCGAGGCAGGAGGGTTGTTAAAACATTGAGGCAGGAGGGTTGTTAAAACCTTGAGGCAGGAGGGTTGCTAAAATCTTCAGGTAGGAGGGTTGTTAAAACATTAAGGCAGGAGGGTTGCTAAAACATTGAGGCAGGAGGGTTGCTAAAATCTTGAAGCAGGAGGGTTGCTAAAATCTTGAAGCAGGAGGGTTGCTAAAATCTTGAAGCAGGAGGGTTGCTAAAATCTTGAAGCAGGAGGGTTGCTAAAATCTTGAGGCAGGAGGGTTGCTAAAATCTTGAGGCAGGAGGGTTGCTAAAATCTTGAAGCAGGAGGGTTGCTAAAATCTTGAGGCAGGAGGGTTGCTAAAATCTTGAAGCAGGAGGGTTGCTAAAATCTTGAAGCAGGAGGGTTGTTAAAACCTTGAGGCTGGAGGGTTGCTAAAACCTTGAGACAGGAGGGTTGCTAAAACCCTGAGGCAAGGAAAACATCAAATAACATTACACTGTACCAAATATTTAATAAAAAGAAAAGAAAAAAAAACCGATATCAGAACCACAGCTAACAAACAACAAAGTGCCCACGGACCAAACGCACCACTGAAAATGTTCTCAAATCTTAGCTGCGGTACTGTAACTTTTGCAGCATCTGTACTGAGCTGGAGACGGCACTGGCAACACAAAGGTACTGAAAACATCAGCGGAATTCTGGTCTGTGAAGTAATCCATGACAACAAACCTGACATTGTTATCAGACTTTGTATAATATGCTGGAGGGGGGAAACAAAAATAAAATATTTATCAGTATTTTCCTTTTGGTATAGCAATATCAGTATTAATCTAGGTCATGGATTAGAACAGTGGTTTCCAACTTTTTTACATCCAAAGACCACTTTCCCAACTACATATAAGTATATATTACCACATATATCTCACACTCTCCTGGCCCCTATCTCCACACCCTCTTCAATACCAACCAGTCAATCTGGTATCACATCCCCCAAGTCTTCATTTAAAAATTCACAAATTTTCACATGTGCTCTAAGACACAGCTTTATATTAGTCACAGCTAAGTGATTCTCTTTTCATTCTCATTTGTTATATATCACTGAAGTGATTTTATAATTTCTCTTATTTTTTTTTAATTTCTAAATCCTGCATGTTTTTGTATGATTAAAGTGAAAACCAAAATTTTACAACTATGTGCTCATTAACTAATAAAACTGTGCCTACTTGTGTTTTAAGCAGTCAAATAGCTTGGATGTAAGAAGTTTGATAGCCACAGAGATATTCACTGGGCAAATACTATTTTGAATTGACTCAAAGATATAGTGGATACTGCAATGAGAGAAGAACAAGCAGGATTTCGAAAAGGGAGAAGCTGTCTCGACCAGATCTTTACTCTCAGAATAATACTTGAAGAACATATTGAAAAGCAGAAACCATTAATACTGAACTTCATAGATTTTAAAAAGGCATTTGATAGCATACACAGAGATTCATTATGGAGAATTTTATGTCTATATGGAATACCATCTAAAATTGTCAACATCATTAAGGACTTATACAATGGATATGGTTGTGCAGTCAAGACAGAAGAAGGGATGAGTGAATGGTTCCAGATTGAAACAGGCGTGAAACAAGGATGTATACTGTCTCCTTTACTTTTTGGGATTACAATAGACTTCATAATGGAAAAATGCTGCACAGGTAACACAGGTACTGACTGGGTACATGGGACCCAACTAGAAGATCTTGATTTTGCTGATGACATAACTCTTATCAGTAATAATGTGAATTCCATGCAAGAAAAAACAGATAGCCTGTCTTCACTGGCTAGCAAAATAGGACTTGAAATTAACAAGGACAAAACAAAAATAATGAAAATTCCCATCAATCAAAATGGAAAAATACACACAGAAGGGACAGATATTGAAGACGTCAATCAATTTGCATACCTTGGCAGCTACATAGACCAGGATGGTGACACTAGAAAGGAAGTTAGGATCAGAATTGCAAAAGCAGCATCAATCTTCAAGAATCTTGAGAACATATGGAATTCAAAAGTTATAAGTACAAAAACCAAGTTAAGACTATTCAATTCAAATGTAATATCCACCCTCATTTATGCATGCGAAAGCTGGAAAACAACTAAAGAAATAGAAAAGAAATTAGACTCTTTTGGGCTACCGCCTCTCACCCAGCGGGGATGCACTGATATCCTAAACACGTCGAGGTGTTCCGGTGAGAAAGTCCAACCCTAGACTAAACTGGTGCAATGAAAACCACGGTGTCATGCAATCCCGCTTCTGAGACCCACCAAGAATACAGGCTAAAGCACTGTGATACTCTGAACCCCTTGTGGTCCTTTCGTGGATCTCGTGTGGTCTATTTTGGACCACACAGGGGACCACGGGACCTAACGAGGACCACAGGCGTGAATTCAGTAGGTTCACAGTGCTGTTTTTGGTGGTAGAAGTGAACGAAGAAGTAGAAGAAGTAGAAGACTCTTTTGAAAACAAATGCCTAAGGAAAATACTCGGCATCAAGTGGAATGAATTCAAGAACAATGCAGAGATAAGACAGATGACTGAACAACAACCAGTCTCATGGGTGATCAGGAAAAGGAGATGGACATATGTTGGTCACTTGATGAGAAGAAATGATCAGAGAATCCCAAAACAAGCTATCAAGTGGAACACAACAGGCCGAAGAAAAAGGGGCAGACCGCGGGAAACTCTGAAGAGGACATTATTAAGAGAGGCCAAGTTAACAGGCATAAAATCCTTTGATGAGGTTGAAAGACTCGCTGAAGACGGGAAAAATTGGTGAACTACTTTGTGAGCCCTATGTGACGTTTAACGGCACGGGAAGGATATAAGATATAAGAAATACTATTAACATCTACCAGAGGACAGCCTACAGGAAGGAGTTGGCAGTAAAATATGGTAATTCCAACTATAAATGTCATGTTAAGAGCAAAGGAAGAAATGTAAATCAACACAGAACTGGCTTCATCTCAGGGGACTATATTAATTAGATGATAGGAAGCACCTACGGACTTGTCCAGAACACAAAAAAATTTGATTCTAACTAACAAACCTGGCCACATATACAGATATGGGGGAGAATGAAGAGGTTCTTAGTGAGGCTAGGCAAAATAGAGAATGCAACGCTGTTTTATCCAAACAAATGGAGATGAGCTGGGTTCAAAGATGCCGTCCATTTTGGCAATCAGCAACCCATAGCTGACACATTAGCGTCAGGGCTGGTGAACCATAGATAAGAACCTGTTCCACCTCTCTGTTCATACCCACCCACCCTCCCAACAAGCTCAGTCTGGCTACTGAGCCAGGGATTGCCACAGTCCCCAGGGACTGCCACAGTCCTCCAAGGTGGTGAAGCCTGTTAAAAAAACTGAGAAAACATTTCATCATTAAGATTACAGGTTTAATGAAAGCACCCAAGAAGCTCAACTCTACTGTTTTATATGGGTACCATTAAAAAAACAAAAGGCGTCCAATTTATCCAAGTCACAGACCTGAAGTTACAGAGAGTTAAAAGGAAACACCAAAACACCTGGAGCCAGAGAACAAACAACAGATACCCACTTGACCCCATACTAAGACCAAACAAACCACAAACCTGACACTGAAGACTAAACTCTCATCTACATAAATAAAGGCTCCATCAACTACCCAATGCACGTGCCAAGATGCCCCCCCCCCTTTCTCCAGATTCCTGATCACATACTATAAACCAGCACTACATACAGAGACCTCAGAGCCCAGGTAAGGCCCCCAAGACAGAAGCATGGAGGAGAAGCTCTGTGGTTCCTATGAAGACCTGCTGACAGCAGGATTCATGAAGATGGTCCAGCTCCCTGTCTGGAAAGCTGAGCCTACAAAACTGAACACAGAAGTAGTAGTAGTAGTAGTAGCAGCAGTAGTAGTAGTAGTAGCAGCAGCAGTAGTAGTAGTAGTAGTAGAAGAAGAAGAAGCAGAATAAGTAACACTGGAAGAGGCTGCCCATGCAAGAGATGGAGAGAGAGGAAATTACAGACACAATCTCATTATATGAACCAAATTGCCGAGCCCCATCAAGGTGTCAATTTGTCCCCTCAACAACTGAAAGGTATATGAGGAAGGAGACAAGACATGACAAGACAAGTTTTTAATGCCCCAAAATAAACCCCCCCAAAAAAATAAACACTCATTTAAAAGTCCTGTAGTGCTAAAAGCACTTAACCATGTTGATAAAGGTAAAAATCAAACAAAATCATTATCCTTGTACTGTGGAAAAGTTCATGGATTCTCCTACTTCCTCCTCTGTGTACAGCAACTAATAACATAAATTCTATATTGATAGACACAAAAAGCCCCAAAAGTTAACGAAACCGCACAGTTCCTTCTGTTCTCTCAACAACAGGACGTTCATGTCTGGCATAGCCACCCAGCTCTTTCCACTTCAACGTCTCGCTCGACGAGTGGCCTTTGTAACAAACAGTTTATGGACAGAAGTATATAAAGCTGAATATATAAATACACACAAAGCCGCAGGAGTGAAGCTGTAGTAACAAAATACTAGACGATTTAAGAAAAAAAAAGTAAGAATGGTTTTATTCATTTAACCTAGTACACAACTGTAACGTTTCGGTCCATGCGTTATTCAAATAAAACACACAGGACGAAGAAAATGGGAAAAAACATGGGGGAGGGGAGAGGGATTTTAGCTTTTCTGAACGAGGACCACAGGCGTAAATTCAGTAGGATCACAGTGCGGTCTTGGTGGTAGAAGCGAACGAAGAAGAAGCTTTCCTGAATCAATAGTCTCCATTGTTAACTAATAGTCATTTATGTATAATAACATCGCTTTTTCTTTGCCTTGGTTTTCCTTCCAACAAAGGCCCAAGTACAAATCGATCTTTTGTCCATTATACGGACCCCACATCTTACCGACTCGTCATTCTTGTTGAGCGACAGAAAAACACGAACACCTAGACTAAACAAATGTTATGACATCTTATAAATCAGCAAAACCACCTACCTTTTATTAAAGAAAAGAATTAATCTTAAATTGGCGAGACAACCTACATCTTGTTTGATGCTGCTAGCAGACGTGTAAAGGTCGTACTCGAACTTCCCACAAGCGACTGTGTGGATAACGAAATCGAATACTAAATTAAGTAGTTATTTGAGTACAACTACTCGTCTAATTCATTCATTCATTCGTTCATTTGCATGTCCCTTACAGAACTTTGCCTCCCTAACAGCGCTCCTGTAAGCCTCTCGGTTGTGAGCAAGATGGCCTGCTGATGCATCCATTTGTAGATCATCAACGATGTCTTGCAGCCATCTTCGTCTTGGTCTTCCTCTCTTTCTTTTTCGCATTATGTACCCTTCCAAGATGGTTTTCTCTAGTTTATCATGACGTTTAATGTGTCCAAAATATTTAAGTTTTCTCTCTTTAATCCTCTTTACTAACCAGCCTTCTTCAATATTAAGCTCTTGCAGTATGAATATATTTGTTCTTTTTTGTGTCCATGATATTTGAAGAACTCTTCTGTAGCATTTACATTCAAAGGCATTTATGTGTTTCTCAGCTGTTTTGCTAAATGTCCAGGTCTCACAGGCATATGTTGTGATGGGAAAGATGCATGCTCTTAAAAATTTTATTTTTGTAGTTCTGTCTGTTCCTCTCCACCGATTCTTTATTTGTTTTTCTTTTTGAAGAGCGATAGATGTCCTCCTTTTAATTTGCCTCATTGTATCTCCATTATTAGTTAGTAGTGATCCAAGTATATATCTATACTACAAGAGCTTAATATTGAAGAAGGCTGGCTAGTAAAGAGGATTAAAGAGAGAAAACTTAAATATTTTGGCCACATTAAACGCCATGATACTTTAGAGAAGACCGTATTGGAAGGATACATAATGGGAAAAAGAAAAAGAGGAAGACCGAAACGAAGATGGCTGCAAGACATCGTTGATGATCTGGAAATGGATGCAGCAGCAGCAGGCCATCTTGCTCACAACCGAGAGGCCTACAGGGGTGCTGTTTGGGAGGCAAAGTTCCGCAAGGGACAAGCAAAGGAATGAATGAATGAATGAATGAGTGATCCAAGATATTAAAAATTCTCCACCTCTTCCAATTTTTCCTGAGTTATATATATTTCAGCTGCCTTATTTGTTTTGTCATTTATCATCAGTTTAGTTTTCTTCGCAGTCTCTTCTTCTTCTTCTTCGTTCGCTTCTACCACCAAGACCGCCCCGTGATCATCATGAATTTACTCCTGTGGTCCTCGATACGTCCCGCGGTCCCCCAAAGGACCATACGAGATTCATGAGAGGACCACAAGAGGTTCAGACTATCGCAGGGCTTGAGCCTATATTCTTGGTGGGTCTCAGAAGCGGGAAAGCGTGACACCGTGGTTTTCGTTGCACCAGTTTAATTTCTTCGCAGTAAGATAGAGGTTTTGCTCTTCACTATTCTTACAGACTGACATAATTAGTTTTTCCATTCCTTTTTGTGTTGTGGACAGTAATACTGTATCACCAGCACATCTAATCTCTGGTATTTCATAACCTCCAAATTGTATAGACATCGTAATATTCTTTGTCTACGTCTTCTCTAACATTCCTCATTATATTTTCAGTATACAAGTTAAATAAGTAAGGCGACAATATGCACTCCTGACGGACCCCTTGTTTTATGTCAAACCAAGTTGTTGTTTCACCATTTATTCTTACTGCTGCTTGTTGGTCTAGATACAATAGTGATGTTAATTGTATCAAATGTGTTGGAAATCCCATTTTTTCCCCATTATTTCCCAAAGTTTCTTGTGTTGTACACAATCAAATGCCTTTGAATGGTCTATAAAAGATAAATATAGATTCACATTAAATTCTCTGCATTTCTTTATTATTAATCTTATAATGAATATATGATCTCTTGATCCTCTTCCTTGTCTAAAACCAGCTTGGACCAGACTAATTTCTCCTTATATTTTCTTACGAAGTCTACCCATTAGATTTTTAATAGAAATTTACTGGTATGACTAATCAGTGCAAACGTTCTGTAGTTTGTGTATAATTTCAAGTTACCCTTTTTTGGGCAATGATATGAATACAATTATGTTAATATTTAACAGGATTACTGATTACTGTAAATATAAATAGTCAGAAAACATTTTTGTTAAATGCAGGAGTAGCCGGATTCATTTAATCTTTTCGTTCTTGAATTAATTTCCATGCTGTGCCGATATAAACTTTGATGAGAAATTTTGGTTTAAAAAGCTGAAGGGAAGTTACTCTGCATTTTAAAACTATGAGTTGTGTTAGAAATGTCCTACTTTTCACTTTACTTAGATCTGCCTGAAGATCTCTCTGAGAATTGATTCGCATAGGTGTGGAAGATCTTTCTGCACTGTCAGTGTTGTTTAAAAAACAGTTAAAGAGTTAAGGAAATCACACAGCTATGAAGTTTCAACGTTCACTTTAACATATAAGACGGAGAAAATAGAAGGTAAAAGTAAAAGGTAAAATTCCGTTTCTATGCCATTAAGGCATATGGGGAATGTTGTGTTAGGCCTATATTTTCATAGACCTTCAGCACATGAAAGCTGTGATGTAGAAAAAAGAAGGAATAGAAAAAAAGTTTTAGGCCTATATTTTCATAGATCTTCAGCACATGAAAGTTGTGATGTAGAAAAAAGAAGGAATAGAACAAAAGTTTTAAAAAAGACAGATGAGTTGAGAACTGCGGTAAAACTAGTTCTAGCTGAGCTGAGACAGACGTGTTTGATGCAGTTGTACATAACAGGAGAGAGAAGAGGCAATGAGATTAGCGAGTAGGAGTGTAAAACAAAACAGTAACAAAACCAATATTTCGGCGATATGCCTTTATCGACAAGAGAAGTAAGGAAGCTACAAATAAACACGAAATTAACTCTTAGATAGTAGAGATTCTCTTGTATAGGACGTCAAGCAAGTTCATTCATTCATTTGCATGTACCTTGCGGAACTTTGCCTCCCAGACAGCACTCCTGTAGGCCTCTCGGTTGTGAGCAAGATGGCTTGCTGCTGATGCATCCATTTGCAGATCGTCAACGATGTCTTGCAGCCATCTTCGTCTTGGTCTTCCTCTCT
This sequence comes from Achatina immaculata, assembly GCA_009760885.1. NCBI lineage: Eukaryota > Metazoa > Mollusca > Gastropoda > Stylommatophora > Achatinidae > Lissachatina > Lissachatina immaculata. The sequence goes on from CM019696.1 coordinate 33,756,190, forward strand.
TTCTTTCTCCCATTATGTATCCTTCCATTACGGTCTTCTCTAGATTATCATGACGTTTAATGTGTCCAAAATATTTAAGTTTTCTCTCTTTAATCCTATTTACTAGCCAGCCTTCTTCAATATCAAGCTCTTGTAGTATAGATATATTTGTTCTTTTTTGTGTCCACGATATTTGTAGAATCTGTAGCATTTACATTCAAAGGCATTTATGTGTTTCTCAGCTGTTTTGTTAAGTGTCGAGGTCTCACAGGCATATGTTGAGATGGGAAAGATGCATGCTCTTAAAAATCTTATTTTTGTGGTTCTGTCTGCTCCTCTCCACAGATTCTTTATTTGTTTTACTTTTTGAAGAGCGATAGATGTCCTCCTTTTATTTCCCTCACTGTATCTCAATTATTAGTTAGTAGTGATCCAAGATATTCAAAACTCTCCACTTCTTCCAGTTTTTCCTCATTGATGCATATTTCAGCTGCCTTGTTTGTTTTGTTAGTTGTCATCAATTTAGTTTTTTTCGCATTAAGATAGAGATTTTGCTCTTCACTATTCTTACGGACTGACATAATTAGTTTTTTCATTCCTTTTTGTGTTGTGGACAGTAATACTGTGTCAACAGCATATCTAATCTTTGGTATTTCAAGCAAGTAATGTATATAAAAAAACCCGAGGAAATTAACAAATGAAAATGAAAAAAAAATGAAAGTACAAAGTTTAAAAATGGGACTTTGTTGACTCCTGGACGACTGTAATAAAGGATTGCGAGAATAATAGTGTATGCTCTATTGTAACATAAGGTCATCTCCTAGATCAGTGGTTGTAAACTTTGGCCTTCGATACATTTTCAGGTCTGAGAACGGGTGTGGGTCAGTCAGTCAGTTATTTGCATGTCCCTTGAGGAACTTTGCCTCCCTATCAGGTCTCCTGTAGGCCTCTCGATAATGAGCAAGATGCCCTGCTGCTGATGCGTCCATTTGCAGATCATCAACGATGTCTTGCAGCCATCTTCGCCATGGTCCTGCTTTCTTTCTTTTCCCCATTATGTGCCCTTCCAAGACGGTCTTCTCTACACTATCGTGGCGTTCAATATGTCCAAAATGTTTAAGCTTTCTCTGTTTAATCCTCTTTACTAGCCAGCCTTCTTCAATATTAAGTCCTTTTAGTATGGATATATTTGTTCTTTTTTAGTCCGTGATATCTGAAGACATCAACATAGATAGGAAAGATCTGAAACTCATCAAACACATATACTGGCAGAAATCAGCAGCAATGAAGGTTTAGAACCAAATAGGAGCATTCCAAGACATAAAATTGGGAGTGAGACTAGAATTTTTCTATCTCCTGATCTATTCTCCTTGTACAGCGAAAACATAGTGAGAAATATAGAGAGCTTGCTAGGAATATCAACGGGCGGGTACAACCATAACAACTTAAGATATGGAGACGACACAGTTCTGATTGCTAAAAGTGAAGGAGAGCTACAGGCTTTTCTGGACGTCGTGGTTTGTGAAAGTAAAAGTAAAAGTCTCAGCCTGAATAAAAATAAGACTGAAGTGATGGCCATCTCAAAGAAAAGAATACCACCAAATGTAGCATTACCATCGATGGCACAGAACTGAAACAAGTTGATAGATTCAAGTACTTAGGAACAATTATAACAGCTGATGTAAAATGTTACAACGAAATAAAAAAAACAAGCGTGCTCAGGGCAAGTCAGTATTCCAGGCATTGAGACACATCTTGTGCAACAGATCCATATCAATGGAAACAAGATTCCAAGTACTTAAATGTTACATCGAGCAAATTTTGTTTTATGGATGTGAAACATGGTCCATAAATAGGAGAGTACAGCAAGAAATGGAGGCCATTGAAATGTAGTTCATAAGAAGGATATTGAAAGTATCATGGACAGCAAAGAAAACCAATGAAGAAGTCTTAAGAGAGGCTGGAGTTAAAAGGCAAATTACAGCAAAGATCAGAGGCAGACAAGCGAGATTTGTAGGACATTTTCTGAGAAGTGGAAAATCGGAACACACTGTGGCAACTGGAAAAACTGAGGGAAGAAGAGACAGAGGAAGACAGAGAGAGAAGTTACTGGATGGGCTGTCAGCGTGGCTAGGAAGAAAGTCACCGGCGGATCTCATAATGAAGTCTAAAGACAGGGAATTGTGGAGAGAAATGATCGCCTACGCCACACGGCACGGCACTTGATTGATTGATTGATATTTGAAGAACTCTGCTATAGCATTTACATTCAAATGCATTTATGTGTTTCTCAGCTGTTTTGTTAAGAGTCCAGGACGCATGCAATTAAAAATCTTATTTTTGTAGTTCTGCCTCTTCCTCTCCACAGATTCTTTAGCTGTTTTACTTTCTGAAGAACGATAGATATACCCCTTTTAATTTCCCTCACTGTATCTCCATTGTTAGCTAATAATCCAAGATATTCAGATCTCTCCATCTCTTTCAATTTTTCCTCATTTATATATATATATATATATATATATATATATATATATATATATATATATATTTCAGCTGCTTTATTTGTTTTGTGTCAGTTGTCATTAATTTAGTTTTCTTCGCATTAAGATAGATATTTTGCTCTTCGCTGTTCTTACAGACTGGCATAATTAATTTTTCTATTCCTTTTTGTGCTGTGGACAGTAATACTGTGTCATCAGCATATCTAATCTCTGGTATTTCAAAGCCTTCAATTGTTATGGCATCGTAATATTCTTTGTATACATCTTCTCTTACATTCCTCATTATATTTTCAGTATACAAGTTAGATAAGTACATACGACTGTGGGTGCCTCATTAAAAATAAAGTAATAAACAGACCTCATTTGATGCTAATTTTTTTTTTGACAAGCCAGTCCTTTTGCTGGTCAGCGGACCCCCAAAAATCTTTCCGTGGACCTCTCAGGGGTTCATAGACCCCAAGGTTAAGGATCACAGCCCTAGATAAGTCAGTTAAAAATTAAAGAATGCTGTTTTTCACTGGTTGCCTCCCTTTACCCAGGCACGGTGTCTATTTATTAGGAGTTACCTTTCTTTACTCGGAACAAAACAGCCGAAATCAAATCAAGCCCAAGAAAGGCAAATGCAGTTTTCGTACAGCTGTATAACAATACGTTGATAGATTCAAGTACTTAGGAACGATTATAACACTTGATGGGAAATGTCACAACGAAATAAAAAGCAAACGTGCTCAGGCCAAGTCAGCATTCCAGAAAATGAGAAACATCTTGTGCAACAGATCCATATCAATGGAAACAAGATTCCGAATACTTAGATGTTACATCGAGCCAATTTTGTTTTATGGATGTGAAACATGGTCTATGAATAAGAGAGTACAGCAAGAAATGGAGGACATGGAAATGTGGTTTATAAGAAGGATGTTAAAGGTACCATCGACAGCTAAGAAAACCAATGAAGAAGTCTTAGAAGAGGCTGGAGTTAAAAAAGCAAATTATAGCAAAGATCAGAGGCAGACAAGCGAGATTTATAGGATATCTTCTTGAGAAGAGGAAAATTGGAACACATTGTGGCAAATGGAAAAATTGACGGAAGAAGAGAAAGACAGAGAATGACAGAGAGAAAGTCACCGGCGGATCTCATAATTAAATCTAAAGACAGGGAGCTGTGGAGAGAAATGATCGCCTACGCCACGCGGCACGACACTTGAATTGAATATAATGGCCTTAACAGTGAGGGAAAAAGTGTGTTACAGAACTGAATAAGAGTCCGGGTTGAAGTAAGGTACAGAACTGGATAAGAGTCCGGGTTGAAGTAAGGTACAGAACTGGATAAGAGTCCGGGTTGAAGTATGTTACAGAACTGGATAAGAGTCCGGGTTGAAGTATGTTACAGAACTGGATAAAAGTCCAGGTTGAAGTATGTTACAGAACTGGATAAGAGTCCAGGTTGAAGGCGCTGTCCGTTCTGACAACCAGGGACCCATAGCTGACATGCTAGAGTCAGGGTTGGCGAACTATAGCTGACCAAGACCCTGTCCCACCTCTCCATTTGTACACCCAGTAACAGGATCAAACTGGCTAGCAAAGCAAGGGTCGCCATAGTCCCCATGATGGCGGAGTCTGCTAAAGAAATATTGCACCACCACCACCACCACCACCACCACCACCACCACCACCACCACCACCCCCTCCTTCTTTTTAGCTGTACTCAGGGGACTGAGAAAAAAATAACTGCAGTAACCAGTGCCCAAAGCGACACGATGCTGTGCCTCATCAACTCCACCACATCGACTGCAAAGAGCGCCAGCTCGCCGTTCCAGGGAGATTGAAGAAGAAGAAGAAGAAGACAAGAGAAGGATAAGAGTCAAGAGTTGCTCTGTGCTTTGCTTAAGATTGTAGTAAATCATTTTATTCACTCATTAGTTGCAACCCTTAAAAAATGACGGGCAAAGAAAGGAAAATGTGATGCTTACTTTAAAAAAAAACCCAAACAATTTACCTAATTTACTGAACAGTAAAAACTGTCTTCCCTTGAAGTCTCATTTATCTTCTGATAATTCCCTTAAAAAAGTCTAAAAATATTCCAAAACCGGAATAATGTCTTTTCTACTTCAGCGAAAATAAACATGAAAGTACAGGTCCTTACTTCTATATCATCTAAGAGACAAGTCATTGATTGTTGTAAACGGGAGGGGGAGGGAACTATAAAGAGGAAAAAAAGAGAGCTTTTTTTTTGGGGGGGGGGGGCAGTTATCATTCGCTTCAGGGGTCCATGATCTGACAAAAAGTTGGGAAACACTGGTTTAGGGCAAATAAGAGCTAATACACGAAGGTTGATTGATAAGTTCTCGGCATGAGGTACAACAGATTATTTGTGGAGAACTTTTTTGGGTTATTTCTCAATATAGTCCCCTTGCAAGTTTATGCACTTAGTCCAGCGATCCTGGAGCATATGGATCTCTTCTTTGTAAAAGTCAGCATCTTGTGCCAGTAGAAAGTGGTCTACAGCATGAATGACGTCATCACCTGAAGTAAATTTGCGACCACTGAGCTCCTTTTTGAGTTTGGTAAACAGGTAATAGTCTGAAGGGGCCAAATCTGGGGAATAAGGAGGTTGTTCAAGAAGCTGGAAGCCGCATTCATGAATAGCAGCCATTGCCACCGCCGACTTGTGAACTGGAGCATTGTCTTGATTAAAGATGACTCCTCTCGACAACTTCCCTGTACGCTTTTCTTTCAATTTGACGCGCAGTTGCTTCACACGATAAGCGTAATAGGCCCTGGTGACCATTCTGCCCTTTTGAAGATAGTCTACCAATAGCACACCTTCTGAATCCCAAAAGATGGAAGCCATAACTTTGCCTGCAGAAAGAACCACCCTTGATTTCTTTGGAGGTTGGGATCCATGATGTTTCCACTGCTTTTACTGTTCTGTGGTTTCTGGTTGAAAACGATGAACCCAAGTCTCATCCATATTCACAAATTGCTGAAGAAACTTTTCAGGATCTGAAGAAAAATGGACAAGATTGTCTTCTTAATATGTTGAGACGCTGTCGTTTGTGATCAGCTCCAAGAAGTTTCGGGACCATCGAGCAGAGACCTTTGTCATTTGAAGATCATTGTGAATAATGGCATGAACACGTTCCTGTGAGATGCCCAACTCAGTAGCAATGCACCGCTCAGTTTGTCGTCGATCCTCCATTATCATGTCATGGATTCTGCCGGTGGTTTCATCGGTGGTTACCGTTCTTGGTCTTCCTGGACGGGGATCATCTTCCAAACTCCCCTTTCCATGTTTGAATTGAGCTGCCTATTTCTTCACTGTGCTGTAAGAAGGGGCACTCTCCCCTAGAGTCTCTACCTTATCCTCATGGATCTCCTTCGATGATAAGTCCTTGATGCAGAGGTAGCGAATGACTGCTCGATGAGAAATTTTATCCATTTTCTCAATTTCTGCCATCCCTTACCAATTCATTAGCCTGTAAAAAAAATTGGCTACAGTTAATTTCTTGAAATTTGGTGTTTAATCTTACACTAACCTGATCTACAAATGCACTGAATATCAACTGTGCGTTTCAAGTATTTATACCTTAGGCCGGGAACTTATCAATCACCCCTCGTATCTCTATAGGGACCGTCTTAACAGCATTTTAGACCCTGGGCAGAGTAATGCACTGAGGGCCCTACACACAGTGACCATGATTTAACCCACGAAAAGAAGGGCTACACTGATAATATTTGAATCGCAGGGGCAACTAACTATATAGTATAGACATGCATGTTAAGATGGTACTGGTCTCTACCTTTGTTTCTGGGGTTTTTTCTAATTCAAGTTTTTCTTGAGTGTCGTATGTAGAGTTTTGAAAGATTATGAATGCGGCTTTGAAAACATCTGGGGCGTCTGTCTGGCGAAGTGGTTAGTGCACTAATCTCTCATGGCGAAGATCGGGAGTTCGAATCCGGCCGGAGGCACTCCGTTTACACAGCTGCAGAAATGTGTACCTGACTTCTTCTAGAGTTGGGGAAGGAAAGGCGGCCAGGCGTGATGCTGACTACATCACCCTCTAGTGTGCTGGTAGGTCTAGGAAAATATGGGCACTAACACTATACCCCTTGGCATGAGAGGATTACCTTTAGGTACCCTACTTTTGAAAACATTTGCAAGTTGATTTTCACTGAAACTGAACTTTTACTAGAGGCTAGAATGGAGGAATTAATAGTGACGTAGTTTCTCAAACCGATGACTTGTATCTTCGTTGCTGTCGCCTCCTCCTCCTCCTCCTCCTCCTTTTTCTTCTTCTTCTTCTCCTTCTTCTTCAGCTTTTCGAGCCATTAAGGCTCATTGCTGCAGATAATTGCCTCAATTCCTCTCTATTTCTAATCTTCTCTCTCCAGTTGGTGACACCAATTTCTTTTATATCCCTCTTCTATGTTGTCTTTCAATCCCTGTCTTGGTCTACCACTTGGTCTTGTTTCCCTCATCTCTTGTGCATACATCATTTTCGTTTGTCTGTTCTCTTTCATTCTTTCTACATGGCCCACCCAGCGTAATCTGTTCAGTTTCAAGACATTTATAGTTCGTTGGGATTTAAATAAGCTGTTAAGTTCAGCATTCTTTATAACACACAATAATTAGTCTAGGAGTATATATATATATATATATATATATATATATATATATAAAATCACAAGGAGCCACTGCAGTAAAGCTGTGATACTAAAATGTACGTATAAACTAGGAAAAAAAACTCGCTAAGTAATAAAGCTGTTCCTACTTTTTTTCACTTGTGTTTTTTCTAGCTCTCCATTCTCCACTGTTGGTATCCTTGGTGGGCTCAAAGATTCCTCTTGGGATCTTGTTCTAAAAAATTTGTAATTTTTGTTCATCTTCTTTGTTGTACTCCACTGTTGTGATCCATACATGACGGCTGGTCTTATTATAGTTTTATAAATCCACGTCTACTAAGTTCGGTCCAGAGAATTATTTGTGAAAATAGAATGTTTACATTGTCGGCGAGACAAGAAATGTCATTTGTCAGTGGATGAAGGAACAACAGAGTCACAGTGGATGAAGTAACAACAGAGTATCAGTGGATGAAGGAACAACAGAGTATCAGTGGATGAAGGAACAACAGAGTCCCAGTGGTTGAAGGAACAACAGAGTCCCAGTGGATGAAGGAACAACAGAGTCCCAGTGGATGAAGTAACAACAGAGTATCAGTGGATGAAGGAACAACAGAGTCACAGTGGATGAAGGAACAACAGAGTCACAGTGGATGAAGTAACAACAGAGTATCAGTGGATGAAGGAACAACAGAGTCCCAGTGGATGAAGGAACAACAGAGTCCCAGTGGATGAAGTAACAACAGAGTCCCAGTGGATGAAGGAACAACAGAGTCCCAGTGGATGAAGGAACAACAGAGTCACAGTGGATGAAGTAACAACAGAGTATCAGTGGATGAAGGAACAACAGAGTCACAGTGGATGAAGGAACAACAGAGTCACAGCGGATGAAGGAACAACAGAGTCCCAGTGGATGAAGGAACAACAGAGTCCCAGTGGATGAAGGAACAACAGAGTCCCAGTGGATGAAGTAACAACAGAGTATCAGTGGATGAAGGAACAACAGAGTATCAGTGGATGAAGGAACAACAGAGTATCAGTGGATGAAGGAACAACAGAGTATCAGTGGATGAAGGAACAACAGAGTATCAGTGGATGAAGGAACAACAGAGTATCAGTGGATGAAGGAACAACAGAGTCCCAGTGGATGAAGTAACAACAGAGTCCCAGTGGATGAAGTAACAACAGAGTCCCAGTGGTTGAAGGAACAACAGAGTCCCAGTGGATGAAGGAACAACAGAGTCCCAGTGGATGAAGGAACAACAGAGTCACAGTGGATGAAGGAACAACAGAGTCACAGTGGATGAAGGAACAACAGAGTCACAGTGGATGAAGGAACAACAGAGTCCCTGTGGATGAAGGAACAACAGAGTCCCAGTGGATGAAGGAACAACAGAGTCACAGTGGATGAAGGAACAACAGAGTCACAGCGGATGAAGGAACAACAGAGTCCCAGTGGATGAAGGAACAACAGAGTCCCAGTGGATGAAGGAACAACAGAGTCCCAGTGGATGAAGTAACAACAGAGTATCAGTGGATGAAGGAACAACAGAGTATCAGTGGATGAAGGAACAACAGAGTATCAGTGGATGAAGGAACAACAGAGTATCAGTGGATGAAGGAACAACAGAGTATCAGTGGATGAAGGAACAACAGAGTATCAGTGGATGAAGGAACAACAGAGTCCCAGTGGATGAAGTAACAACAGAGTCCCAGTGGATGAAGTAACAACAGAGTCCCAGTGGTTGAAGGAACAACAGAGTCCCAGTGGATGAAGGAACAACAGAGTCCCAGTGGATGAAGGAACAACAGAGTCACAGTGGATGAAGGAACAACAGAGTCACAGTGGATGAAGGAACAACAGAGTCACAGTGGATGAAGGAACAACAGAGTCCCAGTGGATGAAGGAACAACAGAGTCCCAGTGGATGAAGGAACAACAGAGTCACAGTGGATGAAGGAACAACACAGCAGCAGCTCATTGTTCTATGACTATGGAACTTCACAAGAAGCGACCTTTAAAAAAAAAAAGCTTTTCATTCAGTTTCAAGAAAAATGTAAGACTACTAGTTGTAACCAGTTTCGAAAATGACGAGGGAGAAAAATTAACTAATTATTTTCATGCAAGAAGATAACTAAGCAAGCATTCTGATATGTCTTTCTTTCTTTCCTTCTTTTCATGAAGTGCGAAAATAGACGAAAGAAAGAACTGATCAGAAATTCAGACAAAATCTGTCATTTCTCTTCAACATGTATATTTTCTGCATATTTTTTCCCCTGAGAATAAACCCTTTGATTTTAGTTGATTATAAAAAGTGATCCGTGGTTTGAAAAAAGTTTGAGAACCGCTGTTCCAATCACTCATTTTCTCTACCCGAAATTAGCCGGCTTCGACAAGCATGCCTCATTCGCCTGGAATGGTCTTCGGGGTGGAAAGAGGGGAGATAAAATATGTACCCCATGTTTCTCGAAGTTCCTTCCCCTCTCTTGCTTGTTTTAACCATTATGTTTCCTTTCTCCTCATAAACACGGATTGATTGGATGCAAATATTCAGCATGTGCTACCTCCCCTTTTCTATGCATTCTTACTTTTCTCCATTTTATTACTTTTCCTCCCTTGTTTTGTTTTTCTTTTTTATTCTCGCGCCTTCTGTTTTCTTTCCCTTTCTCTCTTGTCAGAAAACGCGCGAGACTTGTGATTTATAAGGTTCCAAGAAACAAACGCTGGAGATGTTTGAAGAACTTGGTGTAGAAAATTGAACGGAAGGAGAGAGAGAGGGAGAGAGAGAGAGAGAGAGAAAAGAGAGAAAGAGAAAGAAAGAGAGAGAAAGATAGAGAAAGAGAGAGAGAGAAAAGAGAGAAAGAGAGAAAGAAAGAGAGAGAAAGATAGAGAAAGAGAGAAAGAGCGAGAGAAAGAGAGAGAGAAAGAGAGAGAAAGAGAAAAAGAGAGAAAGAGAGACAAAGAGAGAGAGAGAGAAAAAAAGAGAGAGAAAGAGAGAGAAAGAAAGGGAGAGAAAAAGAGAGAGAGAAAGAAAGAGAAAGAGAGAGAGAAAAAGAGAGAGAAAAAAAGAGAGAGAGAAAGAGAAAAAGAGAGAGTGAGAAAGAGAGAAGGAAAGAGAGAGAGAAAGAGAGAGAAAGAAAGAGAGAGAAAGAGAGAAAGAGAGAAAGGGAACTGTTAAACTTAGCAACAGGAGTGGGGATGGAAGGCGACAAAAGAGGACAGATAATGAATGATATCAGGTTTTAACGAAGGACACATATTTCATATTTGTTTAAAGCCAGGTCCTGGATCGTGACTTATATGTCCTCTCATTAAGTGAGGTGCCGGGACCCATTCCGTTACACGTTTTTTTTTGTGTGTGTGCTCTGTCTCAGTACATCTCCTCTTTCATGTGGCTTAAATACCACGCCTTCTCCTCACCCTCACGCCCCTCCCCCCCTCACGCCCTGGTCGATGCATTCATCATGGACTGCTCACACAAAAGCTGGGCAACAAATATCATCAATAAATCAGTCACAAAAAGTGATTAAATGTTTGAATCTTGAGCCCCGTACATGGCGCAGTGGTTAGCGCGTTCTGTCTCTCACAGTGGCTGAGGTTCGACCGGAGGTGCCCTGGTCACCCAGGTGTAGATGAGGATACCCGGAGCTCTCTGCAGCTGGTTCAGGAAAGGCAGCCAAGCGTGGTACTGGCCATATGACCCTCTAGTCTGTTGACAGATCAGGGGAGCTAACACCATATCCCCAGGGTACTGTCATCACCAGGTGCTGTGCCGACTGGTGTTGGCTATTATGCTTCTCCAGAGTACACGATCGTTCATGCAGGCCATCAGGTCAGTTGGTGATCTCCTCTCACACCATCCCGTCAGATTGTCCGGTATCATTTCTCTTGGTCTTCCTCCTGATCTTCTTCCTTCTATTTTTCCTGTTGTTATAATATTTTCAATGCCCCCTCTTCTCATTGCACGTCCTATGAAAGTATATTGCCTTTTTTTGACAAGATTTTTTGTCTCTCCAGCAATTCTCATACATTCTTCATTAGTTATTTTTGCTGTCCAGGGAATTTCCAAAATTCTTCTAATAAACCACATTTCTGCTGCTTCAAATGATTTTTGTGCAGACTTGCCTATTGTCCATGATTCACTTCCATATAACAAGATAGGTTCAATATAGCATTTTAGGACTCGTTTTCTAACATTCATTGACAAGGACGTGTTGGATAATATGTTTCTCTTTCTCTGAAATGCAGTCTTTGTTTGGCCTATTCTGTTTCTAATTCTTGTTCTGCATTTCCCATCTGCAATACTAATACTAATACAAGGGTGTATATTGTCACCTTACTTATTTAACTTGTATACTGAAAATATAATGAGGAATGTTAGAGAAGATGTAGACAAAAAATATTACGATGCCATAACAGTTGGAGGTTATGAAATATCAGAGATTAGATATGCTGATGACACAGTATTACTGTCTACAATAAGGAATGGAAAAGCTAATTATGTCAGTCCGTAAGAATAGTGAAGAGCAGAAAACCTCTATGTTAATGCGAAGAAAACTAAACTGATGACAAATGACAAAACAAATAAGGCAGCTGAAATATATATATATATATATATATATATATATATATATCTTATATCTTATCTTATATCCTTCCCGTGCCGTTAAACGTCACATAGGGCCCGTAAAGTAGTTCGCCAATTTTTCCTGTCTTCGGCGAGTCTTTCAACCTCATCAAAGGATTTTATGCCTGTTAACTTGGCCTCTCTTAATAATGTCCTCTTCAGAGTTTCACGCGGTCTGCCTCTTTTTCTTCGGCCTGTTGTGTTCCACTTGATAGCTTGTTTTGGGATTCTCTGGTCATTTCTTCTCATCAAGTGACCAACATAGTCCATCTCCTTTTCCTGATCACCCATGAGACTGGTTGTTGTTCAGTCATCTGTCTTATCTCTGCATTGTTCTTGAATTCATTCCACTTGATGCCGAGTATTTTCCTTAGGCATTTGTTTTCAAAAGAGTCTAATCTCTTTTCTATTTCTTTAGTTGTTTTCCAGCTTTCGCATGAATAAATGAGGGTGGATATTACATTTGAATTGAATAGTCTTAACTTGGTTTTTGTGCTTATAACTTTTGAATTCCATATGTTCTCAAGATTCTTGAAGATTGATGCTGCTTTTGCAATTCTGATCCTAACTTCCTTTCTAGTGTCACCATCCTGGTCTATGTAGCTGCCAAGGTATGCAAATTGATTGACTTCTTCAATATCTATCTCTTCTATGTGTATTTTTCCATTTTGATTGATGGGAATTTTCATTATTTTTGTTTTGTCCTTGTTAATTTCAAGTCCTATTTTGCTAGCCAGTGAAGACAGGCTATCTGTTTTTTCTTGCATGGAATTCACATTATTACTGATAAGAGTTATGTCATCAGCAAAATCAAGATCTTCTAGTTGGGTCCCATGTACCCAGTCAATACCTGTGTTACCTGTGCAGCATTTTTTCATTATGAAGTCTATTGTAATCCCAAAAAGTAAAGGAGACAGTATACATCCTTGTTTCACACCTGTTTCAATCTGGAACCATTCACTCATCCCTTCTTCTGTCTTGACTGCACAACCATATCCATTGTATAAGTCCTTAATGATGTTGACAATATATATATATATATATATATATATAACTGAGGAAACATTGGAAGAGGTGGAAAGTTTTGAATATCTTGGATCACTACTAATAATGGAGATACAATGAGGGAAATTAAAAGGAGGACATCTATCGCTCTTCAGAAAGTAAAACAACTAAAGAATCTGTGGATAGGAACAGACAGAACTACAAAAATAAGATTTTTAAGGGCATGCATCTTTCCCATCGCATGCTTGTGAGCTGAGAAAAACATAAATGCCTTTGAACGTAAATGCTACAGAAGAGTTCTTCAAATATCATGAACATAAAGAAGAAAAAATATATCTATACTACAAGAGCTTAATATTGAAGAAGGCTGGCTAGTAAATAGGATTAAAGAGAGAAAACTGAAATATTATGGACACATTAAACGTCATGATAATCTAGAGAAAACTGTATTGGAAGGGTGCATAATGGGAGAAAGAAAGAGAGGAAGACCAAGACGAAGATGGCTGCAAGACATCGTTGATGATCTGCAAATGGATGCATCAGCAGCAGGCCATCTTGCTTACAACCGAGAGGCCTACAGGAGCGCTGTTAGGGAGGCAAAGTTCCGCAAGGGACATGCAAATGAATGAATGAATGACTAATATAATAATTGGAGATGGGAAATGCAGCGCAGAAATTATTATTATTGATCGGCTGGATTTTTTTTTCTGACCAATACGGCCCAAGGGTTCACCTAGCCTCAGAAAATTGGTAGCAGAGAAATCTGGGAAGGTAAAGCGACCAGGCGTGATACTGACCACATCACACTTTCATGTGCCGGAGGTCATGGAAAATATGAGCCTTACACCATATTCCCCAATATGCCTTAATGGCATGGAAACGGAAAGTCAACCTTTTTATGTTATATTATATTATATTATATTATATACAGATTGGGGGAGCAACCGAGAGATAACGTTGGTTATGGTCACCATTCTATGATGGTAAGCAGATGATCTCAATGTAGGGACAATGGCTAAGATCACTGACTAGTACAGTCAATGCCCAGAAGGAAAGCAATGATAAACCACCTTCTGGAAATATACCAAGAAACCCAGACACGGAAGGTAGTCTTGGAAGGGTACATAATGGGAAGAAGAAAGAGAGGAAGACCAAGGCAAAGGTGGCTGTAAGACATCGTTGATGATCTGCGAATGGACATCAGGGGCATCTTGGTTACAACCGAGAGGCCTACACGAGTGCTGTTAGGGAGGCAAAGTTCCGCAAGGGACATGCTAATGAATGAATACTGGAACCCAGTTTTATACCCGATTACTAAATTTCTGTGAGAAACCCTTGACAGAGGGTCACTAGAGTGACAGAACGGTTGCCAGGGCTACCGTACCATAACTAGCCAGGATCCTGTCCCATTAGCTCGCAAAAAAAGGCCCAGCGTGGCCAATGTGGCAAGGATGATTGAGGTTTCAGTGGCGGTGAAATGTACCGAAAAACCTTTTTCTTTTTAACTCGCGGTTTACAATCTGGCCACCGTTGGGTATTTCCTCGCATTCTTTTTCATGCATACGTTGCAACATCTTCACTGCGTCGACTGAAAATGAAAAGTTGCAACATCTTCACTGGGTCGACTGAAAATGAAAAGTTGCAACATCTTCACTGCGTCGACTGAAAATGATGTCCTACTTGCAGCTTCAGGGAAATAGAATAAAAACAGCAGCTGCTTGAATAAAGGCGAATCTTCTTCTTCTTCTTTTTCTTCTTCTTCTTCTTCTTCTTCTTCTTCTGGGTTGAAGACACTGTCCGATGAGGCAATCAGCGAACCATAGCTGATATGCTTGTGTTAAGGTTAGCGAAGCATAGCTGACCAAGACCCTGTCTCACCTCTCCGTTGGTACCCCCAGTAACAGACCTAGCCTGGCTAAAGGGGCAGGGATCGTCATAGTCCCCATGGTGGTGGAGTCTACCAGAGAAGCATTACATACCCCCTGCTTTTTAGCTGTACTCTGGGACTGAAAAAAATTGCTGCCATAACCGGCTCCCACGCCAACACGATGATGTGCCTCAACATCTTCATAGCATCGGCTGCAAAGAACACCAGCTCGCAGCTACAGGGAGATAGCACATGACAAGTCTCTACTTCTTCTTCTTCTTGTAAGCTGCATGCTCCGAGGCAACTAGACAAAGAGATGGAATGCCTTCTCCCTTTCTCGGTTTTCTTTCTTCACGAACCTTCGTAAACTGACCTTTAGACCTCTACTGCCACAGATTTCATAAATTCTGAGAACCGCTGGCAATATCCTGGACTTCTCTTCAGACTCATTCTCATTCTTCCACGTCCGCAAGAAGCCCCAGCTGAAACTTAAGCACGGACTTCCTCTTAAAACAAGAGCAGGGCCTGTTAATTATTGTTATTATTATTTTAGCTACAAGATACCAGAAACCATGTCTTTAAAAAAACAAAAATCATCTTATCATCTATCACTGCTGAAGCTTGCGTCAAACCATCACCTTATCAGAAAGATTGACAAATTTAAACCTGAAGTTATTCTATCCTTGCCTTGGATAGATTTCATCCGAAGATAATTCATTTTTTAAAAAGCTGATTCTGAAATAATATCGTTTACCTCGAAGTTTGTCTACGGGTGCGTCCGGACGATTATTTCAGATAATCGCGGTGCTACGATACCCATCTTTGACAAGTCAGGCAGTATTTGTAATTTATTTCTTTGGTCGATTACTTACCCAAAGCGTCATGCAGACATTGAAGCGTCCATATTCATGATTTAGTGCAAATCTTATTTGCTTTCTTTAGGGGATCGTTACTATTTTTAGATGTTAACTTTGCTACGGCTTCAAGTGCTGTTAGATTACCAGAAAGCTTCGTTGTTGTCTCTACAGCTGTTAGATTTGCCGAAGAGCTTCATGGTTGTCTCAAAAGCTGCTAGACTGCCATATTACTTTATCGTGGTCTCAAGACTTGCTAGATTATCAAATTACTTTACCGTGGTCTTAGAATCTGCTAGATTATCAGATTACTTTACTGTGGTCTCAGGATCTGCTAGATTATCAGATTACTTTACCGTGGTCTCAAGATCTGCTAGATTATCAGATTACTTTACCGTGGTCTCAAGATCTGCTAGATTATCAGATTACTTTACCGTGGTCTCAAGATCTGCTAGATTATCAGATTACTTTACCGTGGTCTCAAGATCTGCTAGATTATCAGATTACTTTACTGTGGTCTCAAGATCTGCTATATTATCAGATTACTTTACCGTGGTCTCAGGATCTGCTAGATTATCAGATTACTTTACCGTGGTCTCAAGATTTGCTAGAGAATCCAATAACTCTTCGTAAAGAATTGTTGAGGCCATAGCAGAGATCTGATTGTAGCAAGTAGGCAGCATTTATGCGGCACAGTCACGACGGTCATTGGCGATTTGTTACAGCTGATATGTAGGTAGGTAAAGCCATTGTCTCCCTGCCATTAACGCATATTGAAGTAGGTGTTAGGGCCCCATATTTCCAAGACCTTCGGCACATGAAAGTCTGATGTGGTCAGTATCACACCTGGCCGCATTTACCTTCCTAGATTTCCTCTGGTACCCGTTTTTAGAGGCTGGGTGGACCCCGGGGACTTTTTTGTTATGCACCAGAAAAAATCCACCCCCCCCCCACCTCTATTGGGACTTGAACCTGGTACCCCAGGATTAGTAGATCGAGTGGTTGACCACTCAGCTAGCCAGGTCGACTGTTACAATTGCACATTATAAAAACTTACAGAATCCAATGGCGGCAATGGTGTCTGTTGAGGTGCAGTTGCCTGGAAAAGCCAGCAAGGGGGTGTTCGACCACCTCGTGGGTGTTCAACAGAAAAAAACTGGGAAGCTCCATTCTGGCTGTGGTCCCCGCGGTGGTGAAGTCTGCAGTGAGGTTGCTTTCTTCTGTCCTTGGTAGTGGATCTAGTCCAATTTATCAGGCAAGCCGCTGTAACAATAACATTGCCCTTGAAGCACGACATTTGCTTCACGGTATCATCATTATATAATTTGAAAAAGAAAGAGGAAGACCAAGGGGAAGATGGCTGCAAGACATCGTTGATGATCTGCGAATGGATGCATCTGCAGCAGGCCATCTTGCTCACAACCGAGAGGCCTACTGGAGAGCTGTTAGGAAGGCAAAGTTCCGCAAGGGACATGCAAATGACTGACTGACTGAATATCATCATGAGGTTTAGTTCAAAGGAACACACGTTCATAATTCTACTCAAGTCTAAACTACACCATGGGAAACATAAATCTCATACAGATTATAAATGTGGAAGAAAACATTTATTACATTTCTTTGATTACAACATAATTCACACGGTTTATTCATTACAATTCACGTTTTCAAAAACCAGTAACGCCCTTCTAGATAGATTTAGGCTCGCATTGTTGGTCACGAATTTATCACATGTGGTAAATTCTACAATAGTATCAACGATGTCTGTTGTAGTATCTAGACTTAGTAAACATGAGCGGGCCAATCAAGACCGTACTCTGCTTTATCACGTGATTCTTCTAGAACCAATAGTCTCTGCTTACCCCTAGTATCCACGGAAACGGAGCAACAACAAACTATATTTAGTACATGCTTTCCACTTATAGGGGATTTCTGTAGGATTTCCTGGCAGCTTTTGTTCACGATGTTCTAGAGAGATGATGGTATGCCGAAGACGCCTTTCATTTCAAAGGGGGAACCGACGCTTTCCGTTCTTTTCGCAGCGGATTTCAGAAGTAAGTTTCTCAACAGGTGCTATCTATGCTGGAGAAATACTTCTGGTTCTACCTTTATGTGAGAAATACTTGAGGTTCTACCTCTGTGTGAGAAATACTTGAGGCTCTACCTCTGCTTGAGGCTCTACCTGTGTGTGAAAAAATACTTGAGGCTCTACATCTGTGTGAGAAATACTTGAGGTTCTACCTCTCAGCGAGAAACACTTGAGGTTCTACCTCTGTGTGAGAAACACTTGAGGTTCTACCTCTCAGCGAGAAACACTTGAGGTTCTACCTCTGTGTGAGAAACACTTGAGGTTCTACCTCTGTGTGAGAAACACTTGAGGTTCTACCTCTGTGTGAGAAACACTTGAGGTTCTACCTCTGTGTGAGAAACACTTGATGTTGTAGCTATGTGTGAGAAACACTTGATGTTGTCCCTTTATGTGAGAAACACTTGATGTTGTACCTCTATGTGAGAAACACTTGATGTTGTACCTCTGTGTGAGAAACACTTGATTGTTGTACCTCTGTGTGAAAAACACTTGATTGTTGTACCTCTGTGTGAGAAACACTTGATGTTGTAAATCTGTGTGAGAAACACTTGATGTTGTACCTCTGAAGGAAAAAACATTTGAGGATCTATCTCTGTGGGAGAAACACTTCAAAAATACTTGAAGTTCTACCTCTGCAGGAGAAATACTTGAGGTTCTACCTCTGCTAGAAATACTTGAAGTTCTGTCTCTGCTGGAGAAATACCTGAGGTTTTATCTCTGCGGGAGAAATACTTGGATTTTTACCAATACGGCATGGGTTGTAATGACACACTGAAGCACCCCTTTGGAAGAGAATAATATTTTGACCAACTTTCTACGCTTGTGATGAAGGTAATGCCACCCACGCATGTATATTTCGCATATCCTCACCTACCAAACAGGGCACAGAGCATTGATATCTGCGCAGTGGCCAAAGTTAACCATGCACCTCCAAGATTGCCACCCTTCTGATGTATCTAAAACTGTACTTCTAAAAGGGCTAGTCCTGCTCCCTTCTGCCGCCTGTGATATAGGCATCTGTCTAGTTAACTGTGTGGTATTACCAGCCTTGATAGTTCGATGTTTCTGTGGAGTATATGCTAGGGTTCCAAAGGCGTGCTCGAAGGAGGTTTGAAGAAAATACTGGCAGTCTCAAAAAAGGTGCTTTATGTCCATCCTAAAAGGGAGATGCGTCCCTGATTCGTCAGTTCTGAAAAAAAAAATGAAGAGAGACTTGTGAACCAGATAGAGGCTAGACCAGGTTGGAAAAGGAATGTGTGTTTGTGTGTGTGTGTGTGGGGGGGGGGGAGTGGGGGTGGGGGCGTGATTTATGGTCAGGTCCCATGGGTGGGTCAGTTCAGGGTCGGAAGCAGCAGAAGATGACACTACTACTACTACTACTACTACTACTACTACTACTACTACAACAACAACAACAACAACTACTACTACTACTACTACTACTACTACTACTACTACTATTACTACTATTACTGCTACTAATATTACTACTATTGCTACTATTACGACTACTACTACTACTACTACAACTACTACTACTACTACTATTACTAATGCAACTACTATTACTAATACTACTACTATCTTTACTGCTATTACTACTACTACTATTAGTACTATTATTACTGTTATTACTGCTACTACTATTATTATTACCACCACTATTAATACTATTTCTACTATTACTATTACTGCTACTACTATTAATACTTCTACAACTACTACTACTACCATTACTATTACTAGTACTACTACAAATACTACTACTACTGTGATTGCTGCTACTACACTACAAAAACAACAACAACAACAACAACAACAACAACAACAACTACTACTACTACTACTACTACTACTATGATTGCTGCTACTACACAACAACTACAACTACTGTCCAATACTACAACTACTAGTACCAATACTACTATTACTACTACTACTACTACTACTACTACTACTACTACTACTACTACTACTACTACTACTACTACAACAACAACGATTGCTGCTACTACACTACAACAATAAGAACATCAAAAACAACAACAACAACAACTACTACTACTACTACTACTACTACTACTACTACAATTGCTACTGCTATACTACAACAACAATAACAACTACTAATGCTACTACAACTATTACTAGTACCACCACCACTACTACTACAATGATTGCTGCTACTACACAAGAACAACAACAACTACTACTACTCCTATTACTACTATTACTACTAGGATTGCTGCTACTACTACACAACAATTACTATTACCACTACTACTATTACTACTACTACTACTAGTACTACTACTACTACTACGATTGCTGCTACTACACTACAACAACAATAACTACTACTACTACTGCTGCTACTACTACTACTATTACGAGTGCTACTACTACACTAAAACAACAACTACTACTACTACCACTGCTGCTACTACTACTATGATTGTTGGTACTACACAACAACAATAACTACTACTACCAGTACTACTACTACTACTACCAGTACTACTACTACTACTACTACTACTACTACTACTACTGCTACTACTACTACTACTACGATTGCTGCTACTACACTACAACAACAGCAACAACAACAGCAACAACAACAACTACTACTACTACTACAATTGCTGCTACTACTACTACTATTTCTACTACGATTGCTGCTACACTTCTACTACTACTACTACCACTACTACTAATACCACCGCTATTGCAACTACCATACTCCTCCTCCTACTTCTATTACTACTACTCTTACTACTACCACCACCACTACAATTACTACTATTACTATCATCACTACTATTACTACTACTACTACTACTGCTACTACCACCACCACCACTATTATTTCTACTACTACTACTACCACCACCACTACTATTACTACTACTACTAATACTGTCACCACCACTATTATTACTACTGCAACTGTTACAACCACCACTATTATTACTACTACTACCACCACCACCACTATTATTACTACTACAACTGTTACAACCACCACTATTATTACTACTAATACCACCACCACTACTATTACTACTACAGCTGTTACAACCACCACTATAATTACTATTACCACCACCACCACCACCACCACCGCTATTATTACTACAGCTTCTAGTACTACTACAGATGCTACTGTCAATAATGCTATTCATAAGCCATCTACTAATTCACGCATAATCCTGTACGTACATGTTAAATGACAAGTTAATTAATTTCATACAACATACTTTCGTTGCATCATTCATTCCATTTAAATTTTTAAAAAACGCAGCAAGTTACATCTTGCGTACGCCGACAGCGACCAGTCAGTTTTAAAATGTATAAAACAGTTTGATTCTGGACGCAAACCTTCAGATTTACATCAATGTTTTCCACGAGAAAGGCTCTAAATCTTACCCGAAGCTGCTACACGAGTTTTGCTCCCTTGTTGAATGTTTTCGCAAAGCAGCAAAAACTCGGGAGAGAGAAAAAGTCAAAACACACAGGAGAAAGGAATTGATGGATGGTGAAGCTGATGAGTTCTTTAGCGCCATCTCCTCTACTGTCATTCTCGCGAGATAACGCGTTTGAGGGAATGCTCCGAGATTTCAACGAGAGCAGGGGGGGGGGGGGGGAATTTCTGCGGCCGTGAGAATACATCGTGGGTTGGTCGGGAGATGGTGTCAGCTGGAGGTACCGGTGTACTAACAGACAGGCTTCCTGCAACTGTATCCTAACTTTGATATTTAAATTTAACTTTAAGACTAAAAAAAAAGAAAAAAAATTGCAGCCATATCCTGGAATTTCATAATTTTCAAACTGTTTTAAATGCCAAAAATAAGCATTGCGTCATTTTCTCGAAAAAACATGAAGAGCGTGATGAATGATAACAAAAAATGTTCGTGTGTCATGGGTCTTGTTCACAGCGTAAGAGTTAATGTAGATGGATGGTGTGAATTTCTAGTTTCATCATCATCATCATCATCATGCGTTATATTAATTAATTAATTAATTAAATAGCATGTCTCTTGTAGAACTTTGCCTCTTGAAAGCCACTCAGCTGTAATAAAGATGTCCTGCTGCTGATGCCTCCTTTCGCAGATCATCAACAATCTCCTTTTGCCACTTTCACCTTGGTCTTCCTCTCTTTCTTTTCACTTATTATGTACCCTTGCACGGACTATCTCCACATGGAACATTATCTGAAGCAGATCTTCCGTTTGTTCTATCCATTTCTCTAAGTGGGAACTCTACCACGCTGATTCCCATCTATATTTTGATGGTGTCCGTCCAAACTATTTCTCTTGTTGTCCCCTATTTCTCTTGCTGTCCCCTAACTGTTTCTCTTTCAGTTTTCCTTCATGTATGGTTATCATCATAGCATTATGTCCCTTTGATATTTGCATATTTCACTTATTTGAGCATTATGTCCCTTCGATATTTGCATATTTCACTTATTTTGAGCATTATGTCCCTTTATATTTGCATAATATTTCATTTATTTTGGGTATTATGTCCCTTCGATATTTGCATAATGTTTCATTTATTTTTGGGTATTATGTCCCTTTAATATTTGCTTAATATTTCACTTATTTTGTTTCAACATCTGTTATTAATTTTCCTCATGGTTTTATTTGGTGAAGTGTTTCTTCCTTTTTATTGTCATCTTATCAGTCCGAGAAATACACTCGCCCTTCTTCGTTTTTCTTTTCTATATTCTTTCTGACCGGTCCATATTCTTAACTGACATTGACAAGTGCAACGATAAAGAAGATGGAAGTAGCAGAGATGTGGCTTTGGAGAAAGATATAACAAATGCCCCCGGACAGACAGATAAACCAAACGGAGAGGTCCCCAGAGAAGTTTCAGAACAAGAAAAGTTAGTTTAAAATTGTCAGAAGATGACAGTCAAAAAATGTGTTAAAGATGTCGTGAAAGGATGGAAGTTAGATAGGAAAACCTAAAGGTGAAAGAGAAGCAGGGGGGGAGTCATTTGATTTGAATGAAAACACCAAAAGACTGCAAAAGACGACGAAACGTGATCGCCAACTCGTTTTCGAGATGTAAATAGTGATGCTGATGCTGACGATAAATGATAATGTTAAGGATGATGTAAAAGTGTCAAAAATGCGGTCGTGGTCAACCTTATATTCATATATGACTTCGAAATCCTCGTTTTGCTAAAATTAGTAAACTCCATTATGGCAATCCGTTTTATCATGTACAAGATTTCCTTGCTGCTTCGCGGAAGTTGTGGCTGTCCTTCACTTTATTTGTGTAATTTCAGTTTCTATGACCACAATTGCTCTTGATGCATTTGTGTACAAACAAGAATCAAATGTAATACTCTGCCAGTTAAAAAAACAATTATTTTCATTTTATTGCAGAGTCTGACAGAAGGGCAGATAATGTGATCAGAGGCGGGCAAATTAGCAGATAAACTGATATACATAGCGAGACAAACAGACAAAGAGACAGACGGACTTATAGATATATAAGACAGATATAAGACAGATTGACTGGAGGACGGACGGACGGACGGACAGAAAGACAGACAGACGGACGGACGGATAGATAGATAGATAGATAGATAGATAGATAGATAGATAGATAGATAGATAGATAGATGGATGGATGGATGGATGGATGGATGGATGGATGGATGGATGGACATAAAGACGGACGGACGAATGGATGGATGGATAGACAGACAGACGGATGGTTGGATAGACAGACGTACGGATGGATGGATGAATGGATAGACAGACAGACGGATGGTTGGATAGACAGACGTACGGATGGATGGATGAATGGATAGACAGACAGACAGACGGATGGTTGGATAGACGGACGTACGGATGGATGGATGAATGGATAGACAGACAGACAGACAGACAGATGGTTGGATAGACAGACGTACGGATGGATGGATGAATGGATAGACAGGCAGACAGGCGCATGGTTGGATAGACAGACGGACGGATGGATGGATGGATGGATGGATGGATGGATGGATGGATGGATGGACGGACGGACGGATGGATGGATGTATGAATGGATAGACAGACGGACAGACGGATGGTTGGATAGACAGATGGACGGATGGATGAATGGATGGTTGGATGAATGGATGGACAGACGGACGGACGGATGTATGGATGGATGGATGGAGACAGATATCGGAAGAAAAAAGTAGCAAATGGAAACGAAATTGATGAGATATACAAAAGAAAAGAGGAAGGAATATGAGAAAAAAGAGAAATGAAGAGAGACAGGGTGAGAGAGTAGAAGAAATGTGCTGTTACGGATCATATGTCTGAGCTAGCACCCTATGCCAGACCTCATCTTAAATACGTCACACTCATTTCACAGCCAGCCTGCTCTGTCACGCATGATGAACTCCCCTTCCAAGTACCGTAACTCTCCTAGCGAACATCCAACTAGCGGAAATCTTTCTTTCTTTCTTTCTGTTTTTCTTTCTTCCTTTCTTTCAGAGTGTTTCTTTTTCAGTGAATGTCTTTGTTTTTCTCCTTAAGTGTTTTCTCTCTCTCTCTCTCTCCTTTCTTCTGAGCAAATTTTTCTATTCTCTAAGTGGCTTACTTTCTCTCTGAGTGGTTCTTTCTTTCTTTTTACATGTGTTTCTTTCTCTCTGGGTGTCTTTCTCCCTCTGAGTGTCTTTATTCTCTTTGAGTGTCTTTCTCTATTCAAGCATCTGTCTCCTCTTTGAGTGTCTTTCTCTCTCTAAGTGTCTTTATCCTCTTTGACTGTCTTTGTTCCTCTAAGTGTCTTTCTGAGTGTCTTTCTCTCTCTAAGTGTCTTTCTTCTCTCTGAGTGTCTTTCTCCCTCTAAACGTCTTTCTTCTCTCTGAGTGTCTTTCTCCCTCTAAATGTTTTTCTTCTCTTTGAGTGTCTTTCTGAATGTCTTTCTTCTCTCTCTGAGTGTCTTTCTCCCGCTCTACAAGCATGTTTCTTTCTTTCTGATTATCTTTCTCTCTGTGTCTTTCTTCTCTCATAGTCTCTCTTCCCTCTCCATAAATATGTGTCCCTATCTCTGAGTGTCTTTCTCTCTCGCTTTAAATGTTTTCCTTGATTAAGGTGTCTCATTTTAACATTATTTAATCTCTCCTTTGTTTCTTCTATGGTATTCTCACATCGTTTCGTATACGTCTGTAGTTTCCTGTTAGTTTCTCCAGTCCTAGTTAACTTTCTACTTCTCCAGACGTTTACATGTTCCCTCCATCTTATCTTTTTTTTCTGCTCTAGCTTCTAATTCTTCATCACCGCCCTTATCATCAGTTCATTTTCATCCGTACTTTGTGGATTGTTGGATTCAATTCTGGCTTTTGCTTCATTACCTCTCTCTCCCCCTCTCTCTCCTTCACTCTCTCTCCTTCACTCTCTCTCTCTCCTCTCTCTCTCTCCCTCCCTCTCTTTTTCTAACCTCCTTCTTTCGTCATGGAATCTCATCTTAAATTTGAAGATTATTTTACCGGAGTCTAAACATCGTAATGATGTGTACACATAATGTCTGATGTCTCCATATAAAGTCTGATGTCTCCATATAAAGTCTGTTGTCTCCATATAAAGTCTGATGCCTCCATGTAAAGTCTGATGTCTTCATATAAAGTCTGATATCTCCATATAAAGTCTGATGTCTCCATATAAAGTCTGATGTCTCCATGTAAAGTCTGATGTCTCCATGTAAAGTCTGATGTCTTCAGGTTACCCAGTGTTTCCCAAACTTGTTCGGGCTCCCGAGCCTTTTCTCCAAGACCATATCCTTAAGGCCCCCTCTATTCCCCCTCCCCCTCCACCTTTCGTTATGTACTGTTCATACAATGGCCAATTAAACTGGGATATGCATTTACATAACTGAAAACATCAGCTTGCAAACTAGTTTATTTAAAAATATAAAGGAGCACATTTATAACTCGCCTGCTGTGTTATTTTCTCAGCTTTTAATGTAATAAATGAGTTTCATGTAGGGACACAAGTTTCTCAATATCAGGTTTGAAAGTGCTAAGAAGGAGGGTGTTACCGCCTCCCGCCTACTGCTTCGTTTTCTCACAACACCTCAACCCCCCCCCCCTTTTTGGTACTTTCCAGCGCCCACAGAGGGGCGTTATATCACACTTTGGGAAACACTGTTATAAGCTCTGATGTCTTTATGTAAGGTCTGATGTTTTATGTCTGAGGTCTTAACATAAGATCTGATGTATTCATGTAATGTGCGACGTCGTCACATAATGTCCGATGTCAAATGTCTGATATCTTCGTGTAAAATCTGATATCTTCACATGAAGTATGATTTAAATCTTACATCGAAGAGTTCAGGAGACAGTAATTAGAGATCTTCTGTTTGTAAACAATGCGATCATTGCCACAATCATTGCCACAATCACTTCCACAATCACACAATCATTGCCACAGTCACTGCCACAATCATTGCTCCACTCATTGCCACAGTTATTGCCGCATTCATTGCCACGATCGTTGCCACAATCACTGCCAGAATCACACAATCATTGCCACACTCATCGCCACAGTCACTACCACATTCATTGCCACAATCACTGCCACAATCATTGCCACACTCATTGCCACAATCGCTGCCACATTATCACAATCACTAGCCGTCATCTTGACACATTCTTCAGTTCTAGAAAGTCATTCAGCATCGATTCACCTATTCCTACCCGCTATACGTTTTCGATGTAGACCAGTGTTTCCGAAAGTGGGAGATAACACCCGAGGGCGTTAAAAAGGATCGGGGGAGGGCGAAGGGTCAGTAAGGGGCAGTTATTCACTGACTCCAGCCATTAAAACCTTCAGGTTCCTGGTTTAGTTATTCACTGACTCCAGCCATTAAAAACTTCACGTTTCTGGTTTAGTTATTCACTGACTCCAGCCATCAACTTCACGTTTCTGGTTTAGTTATTCACTGACTCCAGCCATTAACTTCACCTTCCTGGTTTAGTTATTCACTGACTCCAGCCACCAACTTCACTTCCAGGCTCTTTCAAACCTAAAGCTGGCAACACACTGATACGGAAGTCAAGCGAGACCTGCGTGACACTTGGCATGAAGAGTTGTTGATGGAATGGATCTACAATGGTCTGTAGCAGTAGGACCGAGACATGCCCTACCTAGGAAACACATTAAGAACCCTCGGATATAACAGCATTCACGTACAACACTTACGACGCATCCTCCGCATTTCATGGCATAGAGCAGCGGTTCTCAAGTTCGGGGACCCCCTGCTGTTTCAAAACCTAGGCCATGGACTCCCTGCTGTTTCAAAACCCAGGTCACAGACCCCCTGCTGTTTCAAAACCCAGACCACGGACCCCCATACTTGGGGAAAGTTTCATATCTGTATGGTAGCTATGAGCTTTGAGAGCGCAAGATTATTTTCCCCAGAAAATATGGGTAACCCCTTCAATAAGTACACGCTACAATGCACTTAAAAGTACGGTACAAATTTGGTGAATTTTCACAATAACAATAATGTAGTTAAGAAAAAAAAAATAGACAGCAATATAACACTCCTACTTGTTCTGACAAATTAACAGAATATGAAATGTGGGACAGCTAAAGCAATCAAAATCCGGTGAGAGAAATTATGCCTCTTTTTTCCTGAACAATGAGAGAATGAAGACGCTGTCCAATTGGGTATTCAGCGACCCATAGCTGAGATGTGAGCGTCAGGGTTAGCGGACAATAGCTGACCAAGACCCTGTCCCACCTCTCTGCTGGTACCCCAAATAAGAGGCCTAGCCTGGCTAATGGGACAGAGATCGCCATAGTCCCCATGGTGGTGGAGTCTGCTAAAGAAGCACTGCACACCCCCTGTTTTTTAGCTGTACTCCGGGACTGAAAAAGTAGCCGCCGTAACCCGCTCCCACGCTGATACCATGCTGTGCCTCAACATCTCTACAGCATCGGCTGCGAAGAACACCAGCTCGCAGTTCCGGGGAGATAGCACAAGACAAGATTCCGAACAACCACTTCCACATCTGGCCTCGTATTTAAAGTTTTTAATCTCAAATCTGGATTAACTTTAGACCGATTCCTGTGCTTGCTCATCATGTAACAATATGTCGTAAACTTTTGTTACAAAAGTATGTGGAAGAAAAGAAAACGAGACGCTTCAATGCAGAAAAAACGTGAAAAAAGTTCTCTCCTCCATATAGGATTCACTGAAATATTTTCACATTTCAGTGAAAATGTAAAAAAAAGAGGGCTTTGAGTTTTTGTCACAGAACCCCTACGACAGGGTCCCCGGACCACCAATTGGGAACCACTGACGTAGAGTACAGTCCTACTGTCACGTATGTAATTGATCAAGAAATTACACTAAGTTCAAACTCTCTTGGCTATGTATAGAGATTAGAAGATGGATTCTGTTGCACAGATATTCTCCATGAGCAACTAAGTTTTGAGAAGAGAATTTACAGATATTCAAAAAAAGCATAGAGGACATCAACAGCAGACTTACTAGAGCAAACCAGGCTTTTTCAATGCTTTATTCTATATGGAAATCTAAAAAAACTAAGCATGAATACGAAAATCAGGATATTTAAGAGTGTACTACTTTATGAAAGTGAATGCGGGAAAATGACCAAAACCATAGAAAACAAGCTGAATTCTTTCCAGACTAAATGTTTACAAAGAAATAGAAGAATATTTTGGCCAAACACCGTAAGAAATAACATCTTGTTGGCAGAGATGCAGATGAAGCCACTGACAACAATTATTGAGGAAAGACGCTGGCGATGGTTGGGACATGTGCTCCGAATGACTGACAACTCACTACCAAAAATAGCACTAAGATGGACACCACAGGGGGACAGAAGTACGGATAGACCAAAGGAGAGGATGTTGAGCAATAGAGGGCTCACTTGGATAAAAACGGAAAGGAAGGCAAGGGACAGGCGTTTATGGAAAACCCTTGGGAAAGCCCCATGTGCCTTGGGTACTTAAGGTCCAGAGTGGGAGAGAGAGAGAGAGAGAGAGAGAGAGAGAGAGAGAATCTAATTTCAAACTTCAAACTGTTTCTTACCTACGACGGGTTCTCACCTACGACGAGTTCTTACTTACGATGGTTTCTTACCTACGACGGGTTCTCACCTACGACGGGTTCTTACTTACGATGGTTTCTTACCTACGACGGGTTCTCACATACGACGGGTTCTTACTTACGATGGTTTCTTACCTACGACGGGTTCTCACCTACGACGAGTTCTTACTTACGATGGTTTCTTACCTACGACGGGTTCTCACATACGACGGGTTCTTACTTACGATGGTTTCTTACCTACGACGGGTTCTCACCTACGACGGGTTCTTACTTACGATGGTTTCTTACCTACGACGGGTTCTCACCTACGACGAGTTCTTACTTACGATGGTTTCTTACCTACGACGGGTTCTCACCTACGACGGGTTCTTACTTACGATGGTTTCTTACCTACGACGGGTTCTCACCTACGACGAGTTCTTACTTACGATGGTTTCTCACATACGACGGGTTCTCACCTACAACGGGTTCTTACTTACGATGGTTTCTTACCTACGACGGGTTCTCACATACGACGAGTTCTTACCTACGACGGGTTCTCACCTACGACGAGTTCTTACCTACGACGGGTTCTCACCTACGACGAGTTCTTACCTACGACGGGTTCTCACCTACGAGGAGTTCTTACCTACGACGGGTTTTCACCTACGATGGTATCCCCGTTACTTTCTCACCATAACATACCAGCTATCCCCGTTACTTTCTCACCATAATATACCAGCTATCCCCGCTACTTTCTCACCATAACATATCAGCTATCCCCGCTACTTTCTCATCATAACATATCAGCTATCCCCGTTACTTTCTCACCATAACATATCAGCTATCCCCGCTACTTTCTCATCATAACATACCAGGTATCCCAGCTACTTTCTGACACTAACATACCAGCTATCCCCGCTACTTTCTCACCATAACATACCAGGTATCCCAGCTACTTTCTCATCATAACATATCAGCTATCCCCGCTACTTTCTCATCATAACATACCAGGTATCCCAGCTACTTTCTGACACTAACATACCAGCTATTACCGCTACTTTCTCACACTAACATACCACTCGAAACTAAGACAACTAATTAACAGCATATTTATACCAACATTGTGCTACCAATACCAAACACGTGCACTAACCAAGAAACAGTAAAATAAAATATCTGCATGTGACGTGAGATGCCAAAGAAAAACTACAAACGTCATTAGTAGGGATAAGGTAAGAAGTGATAAAAAATGATTTGTAGGAACTACACCGTGCCTAAATATGTAGAGAAACAAAGAATTCATTTGTTTGTTCACTTAATGAGAATGAAACACATACAGTCTCGAGGACCTTCAACCAGAGAACTACAGGAAAGATCAAGAGGAAGACCCCAGGAAAGGTGGCTAGATGGGGTTATGGAAACGCACATGACTTACGGCTTGAACATCACTGAGGCCACCCCAAAGACGCCATCTGCATCTACCCTCGACACCTGACAATACAAGGGGAAGGGAAAAGTATATTGCATGGCACATTCACGGAAAATCATTAGTGAACTTTGCCCTTTCCAACCATATTTCGCTTTGGATTCAGTTACAATATTTCTACGTCAGTTCCCGTTCCTGGCTTTTCTCTTGCTCTCTTTAAACTCCACAGGTCCAGAAGTCTTCGAGCTTGTCAGGTCAAGGACTGTAGAAGTGACAGCACAATAGGCAAGGGAAGAAGATGGCCAGTGAGAACGGAGTTAAGTTCGGACATTCACGTGAGAAAATGCGGTTGACCAATACCTGTTTTCATTCATCCGAGTCGCTTGCCAGTGGTTTCCAAACTGTTTTACAGTCAGGGACCACTTTTCCAACTGTATTGAAGTTTAGCACCGCCACTGTTTGTTCATCTTTTGCACGCATGCATGTATCTGTTCATCTTTGTACGTGTCTCTCTGTCTGCTCATCTTTGTACTTGTCTCTCTATCTGTTCATGTTTGTACATGTCTCCCTGTCTGCTCATCATTGACATGTCTCTCTATCTGTTCATCTTTGTACATGTCTCTCTGTTTGTTAATCTTTGACATGTCTCTCTATTCATATTTGTACATGTCTCTGTTTCTGTTCATCTTTGTACACGTCTCTCTATCTGTTAATTTTTTTACATGTCTCTTATTTGTTCATCTTTGCACATGTCTCCCTATCTGTCCATCTTTGCACATGTTCTTCTGTCTGTTAATCTTTGCACGTGTTTTTCTATCTGTCCATCTTTGCACATGTTTTATTGTATCTGTTCCTCTTATATATAATATGATAATGCCAAATAAACCCTTTTAGTACAACATATAGCACTTAACACAAGTCAATAATACACCAGCAGGCCACCTGATGAAGCTCCGTGGACCATTTGCGGTCCGCGGACCACGGGTTGGGAGCCAGTGTCCTAGGCAACGAGAAATAACAAAAATAAGGCAAAAGTTTGGATAAAATCGGGTCATGAAAAGAATAGGCAAAAAAGAAAAAAAAAGGTTTAGGATATAAATAAAATATACGCCATTTTCTCGAAACTGTGAGCTGGATGATGTTTTATGCGGCCGATGCTGTGAAGGTGTTGAGGCAAAATATCATGTCAGCGGGGGGGGGGGGGGGGGGGGGGGGGTTGGGTTGTAGCTGTTGTTTGTGCAGTTCCTGAGTGGGGACTTGTTTTTTATCTGCCTGGAGCAGCGAGCTGGTGCTCTTTGCTGTCGATGCCGTGAAGATGTCAAGGCACGTCATTGTTTCGGTGTGGGAGCGGGTTATGGCAGCTATTTTTTCTCTCTCAAGACTGAGTGGAGGAAAAAATGCAGGAGGTGTGCAATACTTCTTTAGCAGACTCCATCACCTTGAGGACTATGACGATCCCTGCGACGTTAGCCGGGCTAGGTATGTATATGGGGGAAACAACGGAGAGGTGGTGGGACAAGGTCTTGGTCAGCTATGGTTTACCAACCCTGACACCAGCGTGTCAGTTATGGGTCGCTGACTGCTCAGTGGACAGTGTCAAGGCAAGAAAAGGTGCACTGCTTCTTTACCAGTCTGGCCGTTATGGAGACTACCGCGATCGTTCCTGTTAATCAGGTCAGTCTTCTCGCTGAGGGCAATGCCGGAGAGGTGAGAACGTAGTCTGGGTCGGCTAAACCCTGATACAAACATGGCAGCCACAGGTCGCTGACCCCCCTGCATCCGACTGCATCTTAACCTGTGTCAGGAGCGGTAGAAATGACAGAATACAATGGGCAGGAGCGAAGAGGGCCAGCAAGATCGGAGTTTAAGTCTGGGGCATTCACGTGAGAAAATCCGGCTGACCGTAAGCAGTTATCGTGAACCTTCTGGCTGGCTATGTTACCCTAGGAAAGGAAATTAGGAATACCAAGTGCAAAGACCAGAGTTGACGACACAAGGAGAGGAATATCCTTATATTAGGCAATGTCTATAGCACCCCTCCGGACAAAGGCTTTCCAATGATTTCTGTCTTTGACCATGTACTCCCTTGTGAGTCCGTCTGCTTCTGGACCATTTATTGTCAACATTCTACATGTATTATTCGTTTTCTATTTCCTTGAAGATTCCTGTCAAAAAGCCTGTCTTGCTGTATCGTCTTTCTGCTTTTTCAGTGTGTGTCATATCCATCTCCGTTTTCTAGAGTCATGTTTAACAAATGACGTGTTTCAGTCAGTCAGTCATTGGCATGTCCCTTGCGGAACTTTGCCTCCCTAACAGCTCTCCTGTAGGCCTCTCGGTTGTAAGCAAGATGCCCTGCTGCTGATGCCTCCATTCGCAGATCATCAATGATGTCTTGCAGCCATCTTCACCTTGGTCTTCCTCTCTTTCTTTTTCCCATTATGTACCCTTCCAATACTGTCTTCTCTAAATTATCATGACGTTTAATGTGTCCAAAATATTTAAGTTTTTCTCTGTTTAATCTTCTTTACTAGCCAACGTTTTTCAATATTAAGTTCTTGTAGTATGGATACACAAAAAAGAACAAATATATCTGCATTGAAGAAGACTGGCTAGTAAAAAGGATTAAAGAGAGAAAATTTAAATATTTTGGACACATTAAAAAACATGATAATCTAGAGAAGACCGTCTTGGAAGAGTACATAATGCGAAAAAGAAAGAGAGGAAGATTGAAGATGGCTGCAAGACATCGTTGATGATCTGGAAATGGATGCATCAGAAGCAGGCCATCTTGCTCACAACCGATAGGCCTTCAGGAGTGCTGTTTGAGAGGCAAAGTCCCGCAAGGGACATGCAAATGAATGAATGAAGTATGGATACATTATGATGTGTTTACATGGGCAACATATTACAGTACATTACAGTTTTGTATAGAGTATAACGTATAAAGAAATGAAAAAGAACTTGGACGCTAAAGAAGTTCCAGGACAATCTGCGCATTATGGTTGAAAA
Organism: Achatina immaculata; assembly: GCA_009760885.1. Taxonomy (NCBI): domain Eukaryota; kingdom Metazoa; phylum Mollusca; class Gastropoda; order Stylommatophora; family Achatinidae; genus Lissachatina; species Lissachatina immaculata. The sequence continues at coordinate 33,789,240 of CM019696.1, forward strand.
CATGAAAAAATGACAGTGAAAAGTTCCTTGGGCATGAGATGAGAAGACAGAAGTTAGAGAACGTGACAGTCATTGAAAAACCACAAGGAAAAAAAAAGAGGGCGACAAAAAGCTTACCAAGTAGCACAGGAAGATAAGAGCGGTTGGTCCGGTTAGAAATATGGAAGTTAATAAAACGTGTTTTAGTGTAGTACAGTTCTTTAGGGTTGGGTTGGGGTTAAACAATAGCCTGATTTGGGGCAGGTTTAAACAATAGCCTGATTTGGGGCAGGTTTAAACAATAGCCTGATGTGGGCTAGGTTTAAACAATAGACTTGGGCTAGGTTTAAACAATAGCCTGATTTGGGTTAGGCTTAAACAATAGCCTGCTGTGGGTTAGGTTTAAACAGTAACAGGATTTTGGCCAGGTTTAAACAATAGACATATTTGGGTTAGGTTTAAACAATAGTCTGATTTGGGCTAGGTTTAAACAATAGACTTGGGTTAGGTTTAAACAATAGTCTGATTTGGGTTAGGTTTAAACAATAGACTTGGGTTAGGTTTAAACAATAGACTTGGGTTAGGTTTAAACAATAGCCTGATTTGGGTTAGGTTTAAACAATAGCCTGATTTGGGCTAGGTTTAAACAATAGACTTGGGTTAGGTTTAAACAATAGTTTGATTTGGGGCAGGTTTAAACAATAGCCTGATTTGGGTTAGGTTTAAACAATAGCCTGATTATGGATAGGTTTAAACAGTATTCTGATTTGGGCTAGGTTTAAACAATAGACTTGGGTTAGGTTTAAACAATAGTTTGATTTGGGTTAGGTTTAAACAATAGCCTGATTTGGGTTAGGCTTAAACAATAGCCTGATGTGGGTTAGGTTTAAACAATAACCGGATTTTGGCTAGGTTTAAACAATAGACATATTTGGGTTAGGTTTAAACAATAGACATATTTGGGCTCGAGTATTCTGAGACATAATTCTATGAACTGATTTAGTTTAGCTGAATATGAATCTGTTGTTGAGTTAGAATTCGGAGATGTGGGTGTGGGTGTGTGTGTGTGTGTGTGTTAATCTTTAGCTGGATTCTGTCACAATAGAAAAGAAGAAGAAGAGACGTCACCGTCTATCGCTCCTTAACTATCTCTCTCTCTCTCTGTCCTTCTCTCCTTCTTCTCCTCTCTCTGTCCCTTTCTTTCAATTTTTCTCTGCTTCTTTCTCTTTTACTGTCTCTCTCTCTCTCTGTATCATCATCATCATCATCATCATCATCATCATCATCATCATCATCATCATCATCTACCTCACCACCTCTCACTACCTCCCTCATCACCTCTCTCTCTCTCTGTATCATCATCATCATCATCATCATCATAATCTACCTCACCACCTCTCACTACCTCCCTCATCACCTCTCTCTCTCTCTCTCTACTTTTTTGCCGTCTTTATTTCTTTCTCTTTCTCCGTCATCGTTTCTCTTTGCGTATCTATGTTATATATGTGTATATGTACTCTTATGTATCCCTATTTATTCCTCTTAGTCCATGTCTTTCTGCAGTCTTATTACACATCTCTCTGTCTATCTTAGTGTATGTCTATCTCAGTAAATGCCTCCTTGTTTATCTAAGTACACATTTATCTTTTATCTTAGTACTTATCTGTCCATCTGTTCATCTGTGTACACGCCTCTTTCTCTATTTATCTTTCTACACGACTCAGTATTAATTCTTTGCACTTGTCTCTCTATCTGTTCATTTCCCATCGCATCTCTCTATCTATTCATATCTGTACATGTACATCTATCTATTCATCTTAGCACACGTCTCTCTGTCTGTTCATACTTGTAAGCGCATTTCATCTGATCATTTTAGGGCAATCATCCCATTTATTCATCATAGCACATGTCTCTCTATCTCTTCATATTTCTAAATGCTTCACTCTTTGCTCATATTTGTACATGTCTCACTGTTTGTTCATATTTATACATGCCTCACTATTTGTTCATATTTTTATATGCCTAAGTTTCTTTTCATATTTGTATATGTTTGAGTATCTATTCATATTGTACCTGCCTCAATATTTGTTCATATTTGTACATGACTCATTATTTGCTCGTATTTGTTCGTGTCATAGTATCTGTTCATCTTTTTCACGTGTCTCACTATTTGTTCATCTTTACACATATCTCACTATTTGTTCATCTTTACAAATGTCTCACTATCTGTTCATCTTTTTCACGTGTCTCACTATTTGTTCATCTTTACACATATCTCACTATTTGTTCATCTTTACAAATGTCTCAGTATCTGTTCATCTTTACACATGTCTTACTATTTGTTCATCTTTACACATGTCTCACTATTTGTTCATCTTTACACATGTCTCACTATTTGTTCATCTTCACACATGTCTCACTATTCGTTCATCTTTACACATGTCTCACTATTTGTTCATCTTTACACATGTCTTACTATTTGTTCATCTTTACACACGTCTCACTATTTGTTCTTCTTTACATATGTATTACTATTTGTTCATCTTTACACATGTCTTACTATTTGTTCATCTTTACACATGTTTCACTATCTTTTCATCTTTACACACGTCTCACTATTTGTTCATCTTTACACATATCTCACTATGTGTTCATCTCTACACATGTCTCACTACCTGTTCATCTTTACACATATCTCACTATGTGTTCATCTTTACACATGTCTTCACTATCTGTTCCATCTTTACACACATCTCACTATGTGTTCATCTTTACACATGTCTTCACTATCTGTTCCATCTTTACACACATCTCACTATGTGTTCATCTTTACACATGTCTTCACTATCTGTTCCATCTTTACACATGTCTAATTATCTGTTCATCTTACTTCATCTACATAAACCTCTTCCTCAGACTTATTCTTATTCTAGACGCGTTTCGTCAGTCCAGATTAACATACTTTGATCTGAACGAGAACATCTCTTCCTTCATGTTGCCTGCACTTGTCCAATTTCTTGCCGGGCTGTACGGCTCTTCCAATAACCGGCATTTACAAGCGCGGGGGGATAGGGGATAGGGAGAAAGTGAGGGGAATGGGAGATGGGGAGAGAGTGGGAGAGAGAGGGGGAGAGTGGGAGAGAGAGAGGGACAAGGCAGCGGTCTGTTTTCTGACCACCTCTCAAGGTTATTGCGTACACCAGCGATGACAGGAAAAGAAGGAGAGGAAAAGGACGCGGAGATCCGGCCTTGCTTGCCTGGGGGGACACCCGTCCTGGTCACACGCTCCGGGGCCGAGCGGACATCGGAAAAAGAGCGTGGCGACAGGGGAGCTCGTCAACGCAGGGGGTCACAGAGACCCCGAAATGTGTGTACCGTGCTCCGGCCAGGCTTAAAGCGTTGATTAAAATAAAGTTTTAATTCAATACCGTGCATTCCTTGCTCGCGAACGTGCTCTTGTTTACTTGCTGTTAGTTATCTAACGATCTAGGATTACAAATGACGAATGTTCTATACGGGCAGGTCGTAATTGTTCAATATTTCCCTTCAGGAACTGAGTGTTCTATATTTACCGGCATCTGTTGCTTGTTTGAGACCTAAAAGGAAGACATACTCTTCTCTGAGACAGTGAGTCCCGTTACGTATTATATGTAGCTTGTGAATGTTCTATATTAATAGAATATTCTATATCTGTCATTGGTTAATGTGAAAGTTAAATTAATAAATGTTCTATGCTATTGATAGTGTGTGTTCTGTTTTTAACAGGTGTTTGGTGGAAATGTTCGTATTATTTTGGAAGTGCTATAACTGAAAGTGCTTGAATGTTCTAGATCCACGTGTTGCCAGTGAGTGCTCTTTATTAACATGTGGTCATTAAATGTGATATATTCAAATGTGATCAATGGTTTTACATATTCACATGTAGTTAAATGTTGTTCTATATTCACATCTAGTTTGCGGTCTTTCTATATTCACATGTAAATAGTTTTACATATTCACATGTAGTTAAATGTTCTATATTCACATCTGGTCTGTGGGCTTTCTATATTCACATGTAGTCAATAGTTTTACATATTCATATGTAGTTAAATGTTGTTCTATATTCACATGTGATCAGTAGTTGTTATATATTTACAAATAATCTGTGGGTGTTCTACATTATCAAGGTAGTCGGAGAATGTTCTATATTTATGGGCAGTCAGTGAAAGTTCTACACTCTCAGGGCAGTCAGAGAATGTTCTATATGTATGAGTATAAACAGTGTTTTCTGCTCAGTGAATGTTCAGTATCCACGAGTACCTAGTGAATGTTCTGTCTTCACAGTTAGCCAGTGAATGTTCTTCGTCTACAGGCAACTTGTTCGTTGTTGATACTTACAGGCAGGGAGGGCCTTGGAGAGCCAGGTTGGGCCCCGGGGGGGTCGGTTACTCTCGGAGCCCCCCAATCAAAGCACAGAAGTTTCCTCTTAACATACGTACCAAAATGTAAACGGGGCCCCCTGAATACCCCAGTTTGCAGTGGGCCACCCCCCACCCCATCCCTGAGTCAGGATTACTTAAATGTAGTGATATGGTGAGGTAATTATGTACTATTATTAAAGTTTGTCCATAGTAATTAAGTGTTACATGTTTTATATTAGGAGAGTTACTTTTCTGATGTACATGCCTCGTCAATGCAACAATTAGGGCGGCCAAACAAGCGCCAGAAACGAAACCCCCCCCCCCCCCCCAAAAAAAAAAAAATGGGGCCCAGTTTATTGGGGGCGGGCGCGAAATAGCTTAGCATCGGCACTGGATAAACTATAAGCTATCCTATAATCTGAGAAAGTAGGATTAAGTTTTCGATGTATAATCATTTGTTCTTACATGTATACTGTATGAACTGGATGTCCTGTTCTTGTGTGTGCAGTTACTTGTCGCTGATGTTCTGATGGCTCTATTTTTCTTTTTTTTTTTTTTTTGAGGCTAAAGATACGTGGAGATTACTGACAGTGGCTGTATGTGGACGGATTAATGCTAGCTTATATCTGGAGATTACTGACAGTGGCTGTATGTGGACGGATTAATGCTAGCTTATATCTGGAGATTACTGATAGTGGCTGTATGTGGACGGATTAATGAAGCTTATAGCTGGAGATTACTGATAGTGGCTGTATGTGGACTGGTTAATGCTAGCTTATATCTGGAGATTACTGATAGTGGCTGTATGTGGACAGATTAATGCTAGCTGTTGGAGATTACTGATAATGGCTGTATGTGGACAGATTAATGCTAGCTTATAGTTTGAGATTACTGATAGTGGGTGTATGTGGACAGATTAATGTTAACTTGTACATAGAGATTACTGGTAGTGGGTTATGTGGACAGATTAATGCTAACTTGTACATGAAGATTACTGATAATGGGTGTATGTGGACAGATTAACGATAGCTTATATATGAAGATTACCGATAGTTGCTCATCCATCCATCCATCCATCCATCCATCCATCCATCCATCCTCGTCACCCCTATCTGGTCTTAAGACCATCAACAAGGGCTCTCTATCTATTTCTGTTCTGGGGTGTTTCTTATAGAATCCACGTCCGGGTGTAGTCCATCGTTTTGATCTGTGCACCAAGACTCCTTTCCCAGGTATTTCTAGGTGTTCCTTGTTTCCTCTTACCCTGGGGATTTCAGGTGAGAGCCTATCTGGTTAGGTCGACGCTATGTGAGGACAGAGTAATGATTATCTATCTATCTATCTATCTATCTATCTATCTATCTATCTATCTATCTATCTATCTATCTATCTATCTATCTATCTATCTATCTATCCATCCATCCATCCATCCATCCATCCATCCATCCATCCATCCATCCATCCATCTATCTATCTATCTATCTATCTATCTATCTATCTATCTATCTATCTATCTGCCTGCCTGCCTGCCTATAGATAACTTCCTTGTGATGAATTTTAATTTATATGTATAAAATAACAAATTATACTTTAAGAATACTAATAGTTTACACATATGGATTAATAACAGCTTTGTTGTATAGATTAACAATGACTTATGTTCAGATCAACAACAACTAATGCATATAATTACTGATAGTTTAATGATAGCTAACACGTGGTGATTAATGATAGTTTTATCACAGAGAACATGGCACTTTAGAAGCAGAGATTAACGATAGGCTACATGTACAGATTAATGATATTTTATAGACAAATTACTCAAAGCTTATATATATATGGATTAATGATAACTTCTACATTATATATTCACGAAAGCTCCACGTATATGTGGATTAATGATAGCTTGTACATATAGATTCACGAAAGCTCCACGTATATGTGGATTGATGATAGCTTCTACATATATATTCACGAAAGCTCCATATATATGTGAATTAATGATAAGTTCTACATATATATTCACGAAAGCTCCATGTATATGTGGATTAATGATACCTTCTGCATATAGATTCACGAAAGCTCCCCATATATGTGGATTAATGATAGCTTCTGCAAATATATTTACGTAAACTCCATATATGTGTGGATTGATGATAGCTTCTACATATAGATTCACGAAAGCTTAGGACTGGAGAAGAAAGATGGTGTTTATGTGGATTAATGATAGTTTATACATATTAGATTAATTTAGAATTGATACTTGGATCTTTTTTTTTGTTTTGTTTTTGTACGCTCACTTCTGGAATCACGTACGGGAAGTATTCTTTCCTTCACGTTTTTTTTTACGGTAGCTAATTTCGTATAGGAAGCAGAATTTTTTAATCAGCGTTTTACGACATCACGCGGACGTGTATGTTGACCTATATATGTTCTGGTTATGATATATGTTTACATATAGTTGTAGAGAGGTCTTGTTCATTTGTAAAACTGGAAGAAGAAAAAAAATCTGTACAACGAAAAGGACATAAAAAAAATGTTGATCTGTTTTAAGAGAACTGCTCAGGAACATCAGTCTCACGTGTTTAAGATCCGCCATTTGGATGTAGATCATTGTACTGCGTGATAAAGTTGGTTAAGTCATTGTTCGGTGGTTTATGTCAAGGGTTACCAAACTTGGTTAAAGTCAGGGCCACTTCTACTATTGGAGAGCCGTAAGTCAGGATGTTTTCATTATTACATGTGTATTTTGTTACGAAAGGTTTATTTAAATAGTAAGAAAAACATGTTTATTCATTCATTTGCATGTCCCTTGCTGAACTTTGCCTCCATAATAGCTCTCCTGTAGGCTTCCCGGTTGTGAGCAAGATGGCCTATTGCTGGTGGTACATCCATTTGCAGATCATCAACGATGTCTTGCAGCCATCTTCGCCTTGGTCTTCCTCTCTTTCTTTTTTTCCCATTATGTACCCTTCCAACACGGTCTTCTCTAGATTATCATGATGTTTAATGTGTCCAAAATATTTAAGTTTTCTTTATTTAATCCTCTTTACTAACCAGCCTTCTTCAATATTAATTTCTTGTAGTATGGATATATTTGTTCTTTTTTTTTTGTGTCCATGATATTTGAAGAACTCTTCTGTAGCAGTTACATTCAAAGACATTTATCTGTTTCTCAGCGGTTTTGTTAAGTGTCCAGGTCTCACAGGCATATGTTGCGATGGGAAAGATGCATACCCTTAAAAATCTTATTTTTGTAGTTCTGTCTGTTCCTCTCCAGAGATTCTTTAGTTGTTTTACTTTCTGATGAGTGATAGATGTCCTTTTTAATTTCCCTCATTGTATATCCATTATTAGTTAGTAGTGATCCAAGATATTCAAAACTCTCCACTTCTTCCAGTTTTTCCTCATTGATACATATATCAGCTGCCTTGTTTGTTTTGTCAGTCGTCATCAATTTAATCTTCTTCACATTAAGATAGAGGTTCTGCTCTTCGCTGTTCTTACGGCCTGACACGATTAGTTCTTCCATTCTTTTTTGTGTTGTGGACCGTAAAACTGTGTTATCAGCATATCTAATCTCTGGTATTTCATACCCTCCAATTGTTATGGCATCGTAATATTCTTTGTCTACATCTTCTCTAACATTCCTAATTATAATTTCAGTATCATCATCATCAGGTGCCGTGCCGAATGGCGTTGGCTATTATGCTTCTCCAGAGTACACGATCCTTCATGCAGGCCATCAGTTCAGTTGGTGATCTCCTCTCACACCATCCTGTCAGACTGCCCAGTATCATTTCTCTTGGTCTTCCTCTGGATCTTCTTCCTTCTATTTTTCCTGTTGTTATAATATTTTCAATGCCCCCTCTTCTCATTGCATGTTCTATGAAATTACATTGTCTCTCTCTTATCTTTTTGACAGGTTTTTTTGTCTCTCCAGCTCTTCTCATACATTCTTCATTAGTTATTTTTGCTGTCCAGGGGATTCGCAACATTCTTCTAATAAACCACATTTCTGTTGCTTCCAATGAATTTTGTGCAGACTTGCCTATTGTCCATGATTCACTTCCATATAACAAGATAGGTTCAATATAGCATTTTAGGACTCGTTTTCTAACATTCATTGACAAGGATGTGTTGGTTAATATGTTTCTCATTCTCTGAAATACAGTCTTTGCTTAGCCTATTCTGTTCCTAATTTCTGTTCTGCAAAAAATTTCCCATCTGAAATTATTACTGCTCCAAGGTATTTGAATTTCTGCACCTGCTTTAGAATAGTTCCATTTAATTTTATACTGCATGCTGGCGGATTCTGTTTCTTAGATATAACCATAGTCTCTGTCTTTTTAATGTTCAAAGTAAGGCTTTCTGTTCACTTTCTTTGGCGACTGTATCCAAGAGATTTTGAAGGTTTTGTTGGTTCTCAGCTGTCAGTACTGTGTCGTCAGCATACCGAAGGTTGTTAATATTGTATCATCCAATTTTTATGCCTGGTTCTGTGATGATTGTTCTTAGAATATTCTCGCTGTACAGAGAAAAAGGTCTGGAGATAGTACACATCCTTGTCGCACCCCTTGTTTTATCGGTTGATATTTTCCAGTTCTATTTTCAACTTGAACTGCTGCTTCTTGCTGCCAGTATAGATGTTTTACAATCCTCTGGTCTTTTCCGTCTATATTGATGTCTTCAAGCATTTTAATAATTTCATTATGTTTCACCTTGTCGAATGCCTTGGTGTAATCAATGAAGCATAAGTAGAGATCTTTCTGTACTTCTAAAGCTCTTTCTGTCAGTGTTCGTAAAGCATAAATGGTATTGTGTGTACCCTTTCCTTCGATAAATCCAAACTGTTCATCTGCTATTTCCATTTTTCTCTTTTTCCTTGTTCTTCTCATAAAGATTCTCAGAAGTAGCTTCGTTATGTGGCATGAGAGGCTGATAGTTCGGTGGTCGTCACATTCCTTTGCACCTGGTTTCTTTGGTAGTGCTATAAACATGGATTTAATCAGTTCATTGGGAATATAACCACTGTTGTAAATGTCGTTCAGTAACTTGGTTATTTTTTGTATTCCTGTATCCTCTAGTGCCTCTATTTCTTCTATTGTTATATTATCAGGCCTAGTCGCTTTTACTTTCTTCATGTGTTTGATGGCATCTATGATTTCATCTTTAAGTATTGGTGGTCCATCACAGTTTTCAGTTCATTCATTCCTTTGCATGTCCCTTGTGGAACTTTGCCTCCCAAACAGCACTCCTGTAGGCCTCTCGGTTGTGAGCAAGATGGCCTGCTGCTGCTGCATCCATTTCCAGATCATCAACGATGTCTTGCAGCCATCTTCGTTTCGGTCTTCCTCTTTTTCTTTTTCCCATTATGTATCCTTCCAATACGGTCTTCTCTAAATTATCATGACGTTTAATGTGGCCAAAATATTTAAGTTTTCTCTCTTTAATCCTCTTTACTAGCCAGCCTTCTTCAATATTAAGCTCTTGTAGTATAGATATATTTGTTCTTTTTTGTGTCCACGATATTTGAAGAACTCTTCTATAGCATTTACATTCAAAGGCATTTATGTGCTTCTCAGCTGTTTTGTTAAGTGTCCAGGTCTCACAGGCATATGTTGCGATAGGAAAGATGCATGCCCTTAAAAATCTTATTTTTGTGGTTCTGTCTGCTCCTCTCCACAGATTCTTTATTTGTTTTACTTTCTGAAGAGCAATAGATGTCCTCCTTTTAATTTCCCTCATTGTATCTCCATTATTAGTTAGTAGTGATCCAAGATATTCAAAACTCTCCACTTCTTCCAGTTTTTCCTCATTGATACATATTTCAGTTGCCTTGTTTGTTTTGTCAGTTGTCATCACTTTAGTTTTCTTTGCATTAAGATAGAGGTTCTGCTCTTCGCTGTTCTTGCGGACTGACATAATTAGTTTTTCCATTCCTTCTTGTGTTGTGGACAGCAATACTGTGTCATCAGCATATCTAATCTCTGGTATTTCATAACCTCCAACTGTTATGGCATCGTTTTCAGTATCTGGTGTTAATTCTGGTCTTTCTCCTCCATATAGCTCACTGATATACTCTGTCTACCTGTCCACAATGTCTTCTTTTCCCATTAACATTTTACCTTCTTTCGATTTCAGGCATTCTGTGGTATATTTTGTTTTCCTGCCTGTGAGTTCACTAATTCGTTTATGCATGTTTTTGCTGTCTTTATTATGAGATTCCTCTATCTGTCTGCACTGTTCATTTAACCACACTTCTTTTGCTTCTCTGCATTTGCGTCTTATTTCTTTATTTATCTTGCTATATTTTTTTCTCATTATTTTTACTCCTCCTCCTCTTGTCCATCAGTCCTAAGATGTCGTCTGTCATCCATTTATTTTTAGAGGCTTCTTTTTTGGTGGTATTATCTCCTTAACAGTTTGGTGGATAGAATCTCTTAACATTGCCCATTGTTCATCTATGCTATTTATCTTTGCTATTGCATTGTATCTATTTGTTATAATAATTTTGTACTGTTCTCGCAGTTCTTGGTCATTTTAAGGAGTTCTGTATTCAGTTTGATGTTTCTCACTTTTCTGCCTGCTTTCTTTAGCTTTATTCTATTTTTTCCACAGAGTGGGTCATGGTCACTATTGAAGTCAGCTCCTGGCATGGTTTTTGTTGTCAGTAATGCATTGCGGAATCGTTTGTTGATTAATATGTAGTCTATCTGGTTAAAAGTCTTTTTGTCTGGACTGCACCACGTTGCCAGTCTTCGAAGATGTTGTTTAAACCAGGTGTTTCCTACAACCATGCTGTGTATTCTTGCCCATTCAATTAATTTATAACCTCTGTCATTCCTCTCCCCCAGTCCATAGTCACCAACGATGTCTGAAGTTCTTCCCCTACCAAGTTTGGCATTAAAATCTCCCATGACTATGGTAACTTCATGTTACTTTGTGTGTTTTAGGACTGTCTCTGTGTCATTATAAAATATCTGTATATCTTCTTCAGAACTTTCAGATGTTGGAGCGTACACTTGTATAATATTTATGTTCATTGGTCGTCCTTTCAATTGGGCTAGCAGGATTCGGTCCGAGATGTTCAAATATCCTACAGTTGTCCTTGCTGTTTGTTCGTCAAATATTATTCCTACTCATCGTTCATGTTTATCACTTCCTGAATATATTATTGCATATTTATCTAAGTTTATCTTCCCTGCAAGTGTCCATCTAACTTCACTCATTCCTAATATGTTGATCTTCATCCTTTCAATTTCCATCTTTACATTTTCTAATTTTCCAGCCTGGAATAAAGTTCTAACACTCCATGTTGCTATTTTGTTGCTGGGGTAAAGCTGGGGCGACCATCCCCAACCCAGCGCGTCACAGGTGGTGAATGGTGAAAGTCCTCCAGATATGGAGGATCCCTGTGAATAAGGAGTTGTCCAAATAAGCAGGCGCGGACCAACTGGCGGTAGACTCAGAGAGCGAGGTGGGGTAGTAGGTGGCTCTACTACTCCTATAAAGTGCCTCAGGTGCTCAGTGAAGGGAATACCACGCGGGACAGAGGCGCCTTAAAACCTCTCGCTCCCGCTACCTTGCGGGTATCACAGGAGTCCAAAGGCTAGCGGAGAGTCCGTACACAAACCGACAGAAGGCAACGGGAAACCACTGTTGTAGTTCCCAAGAACAATTATGCGTATTCAGAGTAACAGATTTGTCATGAACGACGTTAATGAATGTTCCTTTGGAACAGCCTCGTCCGGTAGGGCAGCTCACGAGCCAAAGGTGAGGCCAGATCGTCATCAAGCTACTGGTGGCAAAACTAACAAGTTCAAAATAGCAACATGGAATTTTCAGTATACAAGTTAATTAAGTAAAGTGACAATATGCACCCCTTACGGACCCATTGTTTTATGTCAAACTAAGTTGTTGTTTCACCATTTATTCTTACTGCTGCCTGTTGGTCTAGATACAGCAGTGATATTAATTGTATCACATGTGTTGGAAATCTCATTTTTCCCATTATTTCCCAAAGTTTCTGGTGTTGTATACAATCAAATGACTTTGAGTAGTCTATAAAAGATAAATATAGATTCACATTAAACTCTCTGCATTTCTCTATTATTAATCTTAAATTGGAATATATGATCTCTTGATCCTCTTCCTTGCCTGAATCCAGCTTGGTCCAGATTGACTTCTTCTTCTTTTGTCTTACGAAGTCTGGCCATTATGATTTTTAACATAATTTTACTGGCATGACTAATCAGGACAACAGTTCTGTAGTTTGTGCATAATTTCAGATTACCATTTTTTGGCAGTGGTATGAATATAGTTCTTTTCCACTGTTTTGGCCAAATACCTGAATGCCGTATCTTTTTACAGAGTGCATGATAGATTGTTGCACATTCCTTTCCTCCTGCTTTAATAAGTTCAGCTGTTATCTCATCACATCCTGGTGATTTACTATTTTTCAGATTCTTTATTGCCCATAAAACTTCTTCTATTGTTGGTTCGGGTTCTTTCTCCTCTAATAATAATTCACATTGTTGATTTCTGCTTTCACAGTCGGGTGTTTCTTACATTCCTCTGCAATATTCCTTCCATCTTTCTAGAGTTTCCTCTGTCTCTGTCAAGGTATTCCCCATCTCGACACAAATTAGATTTAGTTTAGGTGTGACATTTTTCGTCAATGTCTTCATTTCTTTAAGCATTTCACTATCTCCCATACTTCTGATGTCCTTCTATTCTTTCACAACAATCTTGTATGTATTGTTTTTTGTCTTTTCTTATGTTTCTTCGTACTTCTTTTGTTAAAGATTTATACTCCCCTTTGTTGTTGTTGTTTGTCACTAACAAATTGCGTCTTCATTTCTCTACGTTGTTTTATCAGTTCTAGTGTACCTGCTGTAATCCATCCATTGTGTTTTCTTTACTGGAACCATGTCTTTAGCTGTTGTTATTAAGATATCTATGGGCTGTGTAGCCATTTATTCTCCTCTTATACATCCATCAGGATTTCGAAACAGTTCTTCACTTCTATACCGTATTGTTGTGGTATTTTTGTAAGATCAAAGCAGAGTAGTCTTGATCCCTTAACTGTCTTTTTTATCTTTATCTTCATGTCTGCTATTAATAACTCATGGTCCATGTCACAATCAGCATCTGGTAAAGTTTTGCTGATGTTATACTTGATCTCCACCTTGTTTGCACTAAAATGTAATCTATTTGATTCTTGGTTTTCCCATCAGGTGATGTCCATGTGTAAAGTCTTCTTGGATGTTGTTTAAAAAGTGTGTTAACGATCATTGGCTCATTTTCCATGCAAAACGCCATTAGATTGTCATCTGCCTCATTTCTATGTCCTGTGCTAAATTTCCCTACAGCATAACCTTGGTCTTCTGTTCTTTCTGTAGCAATCTTTGCATTAAAATCCCCCATTATTAATACAATATCATTTTTACGTACCTGGTCTATCGTCGTTTGCAGTGTTACAAAAGTCTTCCACTTCCTCTTCTTCTGCTGCTGATGTAGGTGCATATATCTGGATGATTGTTACATTTCTAGGAGTGCCCTTAAGCCTGACAGTGAGGATTCTATCACTTACTGGATTGTAACCTAGTAATGTTTTTGACGTTGATGTGTCCAAGTAAAAAGCCACTCCATTCTTTCCTCCTAAGTCTCCACCAGAATATATAAAGATATTATCTTTCTCTCTCTTGCAGTATCCTAATCCTTTCCATCGATGTTCAGATTCCCCAAATGTGTATCCCTGTTCTTTTCGTCTCATCACTTATTATTTGACACTTCCCCTCATACATACTTCTCACATTCCATGTTCCTACTCTTAATTTTCTTTTTAGTTTGATGCAGGGGTTTTCCTTAGTAAGACCGTCAGGATTTTGTCCGTCATCACAATTACTAGTACTGACCTCTGTCTCACACTCTTCCCCAGTGTTAAAATTAGATCTATCTGACCTGGGGGACTCACCACCAGATCTTTTTCCTATTTGACTTTCCATGATTGCTGCTTGGTTTTCTTGGTATATTTCCAGAAGGTAGTTTACCATTGCTTTCCTTCCGGGCAGTGACTGTACTAGTCAGTGATCGTAGCCATTGTCCCTACATTGAGATTATCTGCCTACCTACATAGAATGGTGACCATAACCAACATTATCTGTCGGCCGCTCTCCCGTTCCATCCACCACCTGCTCCCATGGCTTCACGTCACCCTGATCGGGAGGGGGGGGGGGGCTATACGAGTACTCCACCTTGCCCAAGGGTGTCCCATAGACTGGGGGAGGTAAGGCGTCGTCTTATTGAAGAGGCTGGCTAGTAAAGAGGATTAAAAGGAGATAATTTAGGGAAGACTGTCTTGGAAGAAAAATAAGATTTTTAAGGACATTCATCCTTCCCATCGCAGCATATGCCTGTGAGACCTGGACACTTAACAAAACAGCTGAGAAACACATAAATGCATTTGAATGTAAATGCTACAGAAGAGTCCTTCAAAAATCATGGACACAAAAAGAACAAATATATCCATACTACAAGAACTTAATATTGAAGAAGGCTGGCTAGTAAAGAGGATTAAACAAAGAGAACTTAAATATTTTGGACACATTAAACGTCATGATAATAAAGAGAAGACCGTGTTGGAAGGGTACATAATGGGAAAAAGAAAGAGAGGAAGACCAAGGCGAAGATGGCTGCAAGACATCGTTGATGATCTTCGAATGGATGTTTCAGCAGCAGGGCATCTTCTTACAACGGAGAGGACTACAGGAGAGCTGTTAGGGAGGCAAAGTTCCGCACGGGACATGCAAATGAATGACTGACTGATCGATGTACGTAACATTACTTATTAAATTGTCAGAGCTGGCATGCATGATTACTTATTCTCCAGCATAGTTCCTGTGTGACACTTCCTGATCTGAAATATCTTCAATACCTGTCTTCTTCTTCTTCTTCTTCTTCTTCTTCTTCTTCTTCTTCTTCTTCTCTTCCTCCTTCTCCTTCGTTATCTTCTACTTCTTCTTTTTCTTCTTCTCTGTCTCCTCCTTCTCCTCCTTCTCCTCCTTCTTCTTCTTCTTCTTCTTCTTCTTGTCAGCTTTTCCGAGCCATTAAGGACATTGCTACAGATAAAGGTTGCCTCCATTCCTCTATTTTCTTAATCTTCTGTCCTGTTGGTGATACCAATTTCTTTTATATCCTCTTTTATGTTGTCTTTACATCTATGTCTTGGTCTACCCATCGGTCTTGTTTCCGTCATCTCTTGTGCATACATCATTTTCGTTTGTCTGTTCTCTTCCATTCTTTCTACACGCCCCAGCCAGCATAGTCTGTTCAGTTTCAAGACGTTTATAATTCGTTGGGATTTAAAATAAGCTGTTCAGTTCAGTGTTCTTTCTAGCTCTCCATTCTCCACTGCTGGTATCCTTTATGGGCCCAAAGATTCTTCTCAGGATTTTGTTCTTAAAGATCTGCATTTGTTCATCTTTCCTTGTTCATCTTTCTGAACCATACATGACGGCTGGTCTTATTATAGTTTTGTAGATTGTTATTTTGGTCTTTTGGGACAGGATTTTGGATTTTAACAGGTTTTGGAAGGCAAAGTATATTTTATTCTCTATCTGTACTCTGCTTTTACTTTCCTCGCTTACTATGTTGCTTCTGTTGAAGGTTGTGCCTAGATATTTGTATGTTTCTGCTTTCCTAATAATCATCTCTCCATAAATATCTGGATCTTTCTGCCTGTGGTCTCTTGATATCTTCATATACTCTGTTTTATCTTGGTTAATGGTCAAGCCCACTTTTAGTGCTACATCTCTCAGGTGTATGCAGGTATTGATGTCTTCTTGCATAGTTTCCCTCACTAGGTCGATGCCATCAGTGTATCCTAGTATTTTGGCTTGTTCTTCTGTACTGCTTTTTTCTTTCACTTTTCTGATTACCTTTTTAAAATCTGTTAGAATTAAGGCGAGTGATGTTGACTCTTTCTAACATTCTAAAGCTTCTTATCACGACAGTTCCACTGGGACATCGTAGCGAACACATCAGCTGCTGATATCATAATGACAAAACAAGGACCCTTTATGAGATTTCAAGTTAATATTTCCTTCAAACAGTTCCAGACTTACAGATTCAGACATCGTGTTAGCCATCTTGAACTTAGAAAAAAAAAACGGCCTTGCTCTGCTGCTCACCTAGAGATGGTCCTCCTTGCACTTGGGGACTCTCCCATATGTGATCAGCCTTTAACCTCAGTGTTGTTCGTAGGGTATGTATGCTGATGGTGTCAGTGGCACATTGATTGTACACGGCTGGGTCTTTTCCCCAAAGCTCTTGTTGTCTGCCACTGTTCTTCGTTAATACCTCTTTCGCATAATCTTTGGTGATAAGTTCTGCATTCTTTTGCTACTCTCCCTGTAATTTTGATAGGGTAGGTGTTGCGAGGTCTGCTTTGGCCATATGTAGATTGTCCAGGATTACCGTCGTGCTTGCCAGTTGTTAGACAACGTGGAGACACTGTCAGATCTTCTGAAACTCTTGGAATACCTGTTGCTCAGTGCTGGGTCTGTAGAAGGTACAATGGAAGACTGCAAGAGGAAAGGTATGCCAGTTTATACACTTGTATATTGCCCAGCTTACCTCCTGGCGGTCTCACGAGTCTATTAGTCATATGCTGAAGCAGGTAGAAATGCACAAATTGCTCTTCTTTGCTTCGTGGCTTCAGTCAGTTACAAATTTTACTCGTTCATGCCCTTTCCGTGGTCTGCCAGGATAACTTTCGATGAGAAATTCTGGTAGAAAGAAATGGAAAGGGAGTTTACTCTGTAATTTAAAAATTTGGGTTGCCTTAGAAATGTTCTACTTTTCATTTTATTTAGACTTTGACCTCCTCTGAGAATTAATTCACATAGGTGTGCAAGAGCTAGCAACATTGCTAGTGTTGTTTCGGCGTGAAAGAGTTAATTGATTCCGTGAATACATGGGTCTGACTTAATCTTACATCCTTCCCGTGGTGTTAAACGTCACACAAGGCTCGCATAGTGGTTCGCAAAGTTTTCCTGTTTTCGGCGAGCTTTTCAACCTCATCAAGGGATTTTATGCCTACTAGTTTGGCCTCTACGCGTGGTCGTAAAAGCCGACTAAGGAGGGTTCGGCATAGGGCCAAAACAATAGAAAACAAGTTGAATTCTTTCCAGACTAAATGTTTACGAAGAATTAGAAAAATATTTTGGCAAAACACCATAAGAAATAACATCTTGTTGGCAGAAATGTAGATGAAGCCACTGACAACAATTATTGAGGAAAGACGCTGGCGATAGTTGGGACATGTGTTTCGAATGACTGACAACTCACTACCAAAAATAGCACTAAGATGGACACCACAGGGGAACAGAAGTAAGGGCAGACCAAAAGAGACATGGAGAAGAACAAAAGAGAGGATATTGAGCAATAGAGGGCTCACCTGGGCAAGAGCAGAAAAAAAGGCAAAGGACAGGCATTTGTGGAAAACCTTTGCGGAAACCCCATGTGCCCTGGGCACTTAAGATTCAGAGAGAGAGAGAGAGAGAAAGAGAGAGAGAGAGAGTTTGGCCTCTCTTAACAGTGTCCTCTTTAGAGTTTCACGTAGTTGACCTCTTTTTCTTCGGCCTGTTGTGTTCCACTTGAAAGCTTGTTTTGGTATTCACTGACCGTTTCTTCTCATCACGTGACCAATATATGTCCGTCTCCGTTTTGTGATCACCCATGAGACAGGTTGTTGTTTGCTCATCTGTCATATCTCTGCGTTGTTCTTGAATTCGTTCCACTTTATATCGAGTATGTTCCTTAGGCATTTGTTTTCGAAAGAGTCTAATTTCTTGTCTATTTCTTTAGTTGTTTTCCAGCTTTCGCATGCATAAATGAGAGTGGATATTATATGTGAATTGAATAATCTTAACTTGGTTTTTGTAGCGTCTGACTAGGATGAACAAAAACATATTTCATGAAAAATGTGCAACATTTTAATTACAGTTCTTAGAATTGAATGATTTTGAGTTCGGTCAGGCAGTAAAACAAGTCAGAGAACATCATGGAGTTTCAGATGAGTATGATAACGGCCTCAGTGCATAGGCCAAAACAGTTCCCCCTCCCCCTTCACCCCGACTCCTGAACACTTATTACAGACCCACACCATGTACAGAGCCCCTCAGAGCCAGGGTATGAAGGAGAAACTCTGCGGTTCCTGCGAAGTCCTCCTGCTGACAGCAGGATTCATGGAGGCAACCCAGCTCCTTATTTATAAAGCTGAGCATACGAAACTGAACGATGAAGAAGAAGAAGAATTTGAGCATGATGATGTTACTGACATATGTGTTAGCTACGATGGTGTTACTGACATATGTCTCAGCTGTGATGGTGTTACTGACGTATGTGTTAGCTATGCTGGTGTTACTGACATATGTGTTAGCTGTGATGATGTTACTGACATATATGTTAGCTATGATGATATTACTGACATATGTCTTAGCTATGATGATGTTACTGACTTATGTGTTAGCTATGATGATGTTACTGACATATGTGCTAGCTGTGATAACGTTATTGACATATGTGTTAGCTGTGACGGTTCATGATTAGTTCATGACCAGACATCGAAATTTGGAGTAGGATGTGCCATCCACTCGATGGCTACCAGGTAACAACCAGAAATCCAAGTCCCGTAACACCTGCATACCGTAGCGGAGCGTGAAGTGTTACTGCCTTCACATTTCTAGTCCAGTACAGCATTTGAGGTAGGGATGCCAGCACCTGTCCTCACAGCCTTTTCGTTTTCCCCATGGAAGCCCCAGCTATCCACATTTTGAGGCCGAGTTGACCTCGGGGGCTGGTCGGTCTGAAAACTTGCGAACCATTGCGAAATTGAACCAGGAACCGTCTGATCAAGAGGCAGGAGCAGAAAACCCTACGCCACCGCGGCACCAGAACAGGGTTGAGTCCCTTTATCCAGCCATCGCGGCTCGTTGTCCAAAAAGAGCGTTTTTGCAACCCCTAGAAGAATTAGGCCTGCAGCACTAACAACGATCATGGCTCTAAATCTGGCGCTGGAATATTTCAGTCATAAGGGGTTAAGCCTTGGATGCGTCTTCAGTCCTTGAGGGTGGAGCCAGAAAAGCAGCGTTAACAAGGGACGCCCGAAGTTTTTCGGCGATAGACCAAAAATAATTTTAAAAAAAACAACATAGAAGAGGGAAAAGGTGCAAAGATTCAGAACTGCAGTGGAAGAGCAGCAAATAGAATCTGAAGATGGTTTATCACTTGGGGAGAGGACAGTTCTGAGGCATGTATGGTCTTTGCACATGAACGTAGACGGTAACTGATATTCTGTCGTTGAAAAAAAATCCTTTAACCATATTTCTTAGATTGAGTAATCACATATCTTTCTTATCTTCTGTTCAAACTGGATGAAATTTAGGCTGGATATTCTTTTATAATGTTCACTGGGCGCTGTCGGAAGAGGTTTTGGATGTTGGTGGAAGCTGGTTTAAAAGTCTCTCATTTCGTGTGGAATGTGTCATCTGATGTGTCCTTTCCGGAGAAAGGCAGATGCTTTCACTCCAGGACAACAGTAGCAATGTTGGCAGGTCTTGCAGACCTACGTGAATCAATGCTCAGAGGTTAAGCCAATGTGTGGTCACGAGCAGGTTGACCTTCGCAATGACACATTCAGACTTTCCTTGATGTCCTGAGTCCACCCGCGGCGAGGTCGTCCCTCCCTTTTACGGGACACTGTGCCTTCTTCTGTCAGCCTCTCCAAAACCGATATGTTGTCAAAGTATACGTGCCTTCTGACTTTGATGGTGTTTACGAACCAGTTTTCTAAACTTCTTTCTTTCTATCTGTTTATTTGATTTTCTTTCTGTCCATGATGTTCTGAGTTCCCTTTTGTAGCATCATCATCAGCATGCCATTTCAAATGTCGTTATTCCCTTTTCTAGTGATTTGTTGAAGTGTCCACCTTTCGCGTCCGTATATTGCCACTGGGAATATGTAAGCTCTTAGTAAATAAGCTCTCAGTAAATAAGCTCTTAGTAAATAAGCTCTTAGTAAACATAGGTTTGTTTTCTTGTTGGTGCCTTGCCATATACATTACTCTTCATCTGTGCTAGTTTCTGTGATGCAACTGCCCCTATTCTTCTTTTTTTAATGTCCACCGCGCAGTCGCCATTGGAGGCGATGAGTGAACTTAGATATTGGAAGTTATTTACGTTTTCTAGCTCTCGATGGTTCATGGTTCATATGGTATACTCCTTATTTTGTTGTATTCCGGTGTGGTCTTTAGAAAGTAAACGATTCATTTTCGTGGGGGGGGGGGGGGGGGGGGAAAGACCATTTCTGTCAGCGCGTAGACAAGATGATTATAAACATTTCTAATCAGTTTAATTCAACACCAGCTGTTCATGATACGTGACAGAAAATTTGGCTGTGTGCCACATTAAGGCCCCATAAGTGATGGCATGGGCGTTAGGAATCCGTATTTATGGCTCAAAAATATTTATTTATGCCCTTAATTATCGTATAAGAAAAAAGTAAAAAGTTGAAGTGGACACGTATTGGGGAAAAGTTATCTCCATACCATCGCTGCAGTTGATGTTCTTCATGAGGCTGAACTTGAACTATATTAATGGCAAAATATAGGTCACGTGTGCTCTTTCCGGGCTGAAAAAAAAATGGCTGACGTGTTTATTGAAAACATATTTGTGTGGTTTTGGGGTTTTTCTTTTACGGCTGGATAAGAGTTGGTTAGTACTTGTTCGCTGAAATCAAATTTTGCTTGAGATAACTGTTCGGATGTCGGGTTAACACAGGTTTGCACCCGCATGTAGCAACTCCAAGGGGAATTTTGGTAGCTGTTTACTATGTTGATTGGCCATTCTGTTTTAATCAAAAAATGGGAGCAGCCCCCTCCCCCGAAGCCATACGAGCTCTCCCTAGATCAGGAAATATGCTCCGGCCCCCGAATCTTGAGTCTAGGAATAAGCATCATCGCACTCGAAGCACGCCCATACCATCCTCTGCTCTCTGTTCCAGCAACCACCGAAGAGTATGATCACTAACTATGCCAGTCAGCCACTGGTTCAGGCAACCTAGAATTCCACCAGCCAGTCATCGACAGAATGTTCTATATCTGCCGTTGGTTAATGTGCAAGTAAAATTAATAAATGCTCTATGCTACTGATAGTGTGTGTTCTATTTTTAACAGGTGTTTGTTGGAAATGGTTCGTATTATTTTGGAAGTGGTATAACTGAAAGTGCGTGAATGTTCTAGATCCACGTGTTGCCAGTGAGTGCTCTTTATTCACATGTGGTCATTAGCTGTGATATATTCACATGTGGTCATTAGCTGTGATATATTCACATGTAGTCAATAGCTGTGATATATTCACATGTGGTCAATAGTTTTACATACTCGCATATAGTTAAATGTTGTTCTATATTCATATGTAAATAGTTTTACATATTCACATGTTGTTAAATGTTGTTCTACATTCACATCTCGTCTGTGGCATTTCTATATTCACATGTAGTCAATAGTTTTGGATATATTAACGTGTAGCTCCCCCCTCTCCTCTCCTCACATCTCCATCCTTCATCCTCTGTGGATATATATTATCAGTGTGTGCCCATTCCTCCTCCTATACCAGTTCCTCGGCCACCTATTTCAGTACATCCGTCCTATACATAGGGATCATATCTGCTGCAATAGCGTTACTGACAACACGGTGGGCTACCTCATTGCCTCTCACTCCCGCATGCCCCCAGGCAATACATGCACGTCAGCCTGGGAGACACTGGGTTTCCCCCAAGATCTGAACCCTTTCATGACGTAGCAAAGGCCTCTCTATCTTGTGAAGCTTGCTTTGAGAGTCCCGTCCAGCGTAAGTATCATCCTGGGGAACTAGCCAGGACAAAGCCTCTGGCACCGTCTCAGTTTCCATCCTCATTGCTCGATGTCGTCCTACAGGAGGCCCTCGGGCACCGTCTCAGTTTCCATCCTCATTGCTCGATGTCGTCCTACAGGAGGCCCTCGGACACTGTCTCAGTTTCCATCCTCATTGTTCGATGTCGTCCTACAGGAGGCCCTCGGACACTGTCTCAGTTTCCATCCTCATTGCTCGATGTCGTCCTACAGGAGGCCCCAGGACACTGTCTCAGTTTCCATCCTCATTGCTCGATGTCGTCCTACAGGAGGCCCCAGGACACTGTCTCAGTTTCCATCCTCATTGCTCGATGTCGTCCTACAGGAGGCCCCAGGACACTGTCTCAGTTTCCATCCTCATTGCTCGATGTCGTCCTACAGGAGGCCCCCGGACATTGTCTCAGTTTCCATCCTCATTGCTCGATGTCGTCCTACAGGAGGCCCCAGGACACTGTCTCAGTTTCCATCCTCATTGCTCGATGTCGTCCTACAGGAGGCCCCAGGACACTGTCTCAGTTTCCATCCTCATTGCTCGATGTCGTCCTACAGGAGGCCCCCGGACATTGTCTCAGTTTCCATCCTCATTGCTCGATGTCGTCCTACAGGAGGCCCTCGGACACTGTCTCAGTTTCCATCCTCATTGCTCGATGTCGTCCTACAGGAGGGCCCTGGACTCTGGGCCACCACTCTGCCTCTCCTATAGACAACGAAGCCCGTAGGGCCCCGCAGCATTGCACTGACTAACCCCAACCCTATTTTCACCCCCACCCCCCAATTTGGGCTCCTTGTAGTATGTCTCAGTTTCCTAACAGCTAAGTCCATACGATGAAAGAAAATACAAAAAGAAAAATAGAATATGAAGCTAGAGAGAAAAACAACCAACATTTAGGCTTAAGCCTTATTCATGTGCGTTAAATAATAAATAAACACATATAGAGAAGAAAAAAAACATTATTTATAAGACAGGAGCCTCAACTTTTGCCACACTTCACCAGGTTTTTGGTTAGAATCTTCCAAATTTACAACCAAAAAAAAAAAAAAAATCCGCTGGAAAAATCCTGTGAAGGATGTGAGATTTCACAAAGATTGGGTGGGCGGTCGGATTTAGCCAAACTGGCAAGGAGGAAAGGCAAAAATGGATGGGAAAACTCAAGCGGATTATAATGCTTATTTTATAAGACCCCGAAGCTCGAAAGAGGGGTTAAATTAAAGAGAAGATCCCAAGTACTACAGAATCTACACCTCATCAGATGCAGTTAGATACACACCAGCTCACCTGTACTTTCAATCAGGGCACTCAGACCGTGGAGGTTAGCCCGCCAATTCGCACTTATCTACACCATCTTCATATACTGCACGCCAGATATAGATCGGAGAATCTACAACAGAGAGGCGGACGAAAAGTTCACAACTTGAAGCGGGTACTTACATACAGACCCAGGCACTTTGAAACATTTTCAAAGTCTTTCCATGGGAAGTTAAAGCGAAACTTAAGAGGTATCTGCTTTACGGTAAAAACTCTAAAGTTCTGGTTGGCAGAAAATAAGAGTGTTTAATTTTAGAGTACAAAATACTAAAAGTTGGAGCACTAAAACTTGAAATATTTAAACTTGGAATATTAAAACTTGGAATATTAAAACTTGGAATATTTAAACTTGGATTATTAAAAGTTGAAATATTTAAACTTGGAAATATTCAGCCTTGAAATATTTAATCCTGGAATATTAAAACTTGAAATATTTAAACTTTGAGTATTAAAACTTGAAATATTTAAACTTGGAATATTAAAACTTGAAATATTTGGACTTGGAGTGTTCATCCTTGAAATTTTAAAACTACAAGTATTTAAACTTGAAATATTAAAACTTGTGTATTAAAACTTGGGAACTAAAATATGAAACATTAACAATCTGAGAATTAAAAATTAAAATATCAAAACCTGAAGTATGAAAACTTAAAGTATATAAATTTGAAATATTAAAACTTGAGCAATTAAACTTGAAGTACATAAACTTGAAATATTAAAACTTGAGCAATTAAACTTGAAGTACATAAACTTGAAATATTAAAACTTGAGCAATTAAACTTGAAGTACATAAACTTGAAATATTAAAACTTGGAGCAATTAAACTTAAAGTAAATAAACTAGAAATATTAAAACTTAGAGCAATTAAACTTGAAGTATCCAAACTTGAAATATTAAAACTTGGCGCATTAACAATTAAAAAGAATTAGAACTTCGAATTTTAACACTTGAAACATTAAGAATTGAGCATTAAAAACTGAGTATTAAAAAATGAAATATTAAAACTTGGCGGATCAAAACTTAGAGAATGAAAACTAGAAAAACTGAAAAGTGAATATTGAAAAACAAATATTAAAACTTGGAGCATTGAAACTTGGAATATTAAAACTTAGATAATTGAAAAATTGGAATGTTAAAATTTGAGTATTAATAACTGGATAATATTAAGATGCCATGCTCGTTCATAAACAATGCACCATTTTGAGTAAGTATGAAATTAACAAAGAAGTTCTCTATAAAAATTGTTCTTTGGGCAGAACGTCGCTGTCATGTTGGCCGGTTTGAAAACATCTTGACATGTCAGAACGCCTGCTTCAGTGAGTGTGTTGCTTGTTATATCGGTGATGTCAAAAGAAGCTGACGAAGTGTATAGAAATACGTTGTGCGGAAGAAAAAAGCAGTTTGATAGGAAACGAATAAAGGGGGAAGAGGAGGGAGAGAAGAAGAAGAGGAGGAGGAAGAAGAAATTGAAAAAAACTCAGTGGGGGGGGGGGAGGTTAGCAAAGAGACCACATGTTCGCACCTCGGCGGTTGCTCATCCCTGCACAACACCAGCGTCAGGTTTAACCTCTCGCCTTCTCCACTCACTCCAGCCCAATTTGCTCTTTGCTAACTTGGCCAGACAAATTACTCGCTCCTTGCCTCCGACTTGCGCCGGATTTAAAACAAAATAATTAAAGTTAAGAAAAGAAAAAAAAAACAGAAAAGAAGACCAAGCCATAACCCAAACCCAGGAAAGTTGCTCGGCGCGCGAAAGGGGTGCGAGCTGGCAGTTTTTTTAAGCATAATTTTGTTGTCTAACTTGCTTTCCTGCGCGAGCTTCTGGCGTTATGGAAATATCATAAAGCGACACTTTAAGGCCGTGTTGAGGTTTGCAGCGATTTATTATTGAGCGTCGGGCGAGCAAGCTGTTGCGTCTGCTCTGTTAACACGGGCGCATAAAAATTCCGCCGACGAGTCGAAAGCGGGAGGGGGAGGGGCGAAACGGGTGAAAAAGGGGGGGGGGAGGGCATGGGGTACGATGAGGCTGAGATGGCGTGATAGGTGATCACGTGGTTTGTAAACAAAAAAAAAAATTCCCTCTATCTTTCTCACTCACTCAGTCACACTCTCCCCCCTCCCAAAATTTAACTTTTTTTTTTCTTTTTTGTTTTAGAAAAATATGTAATTTAAGAAGACTATCCAGAAAACAAAATTTTATCAACTGATTCATTGCGCATGCGCCGTAAGTTTAAAAATTTCCGTTTCCGATTCTTTCTCCTTGAATTAAATTATCCTGTTTTTGTTCTATCTATCTATCTATCTATCTATCTATCTATCTATCTATCTATCTATCTATCTATCTATCTATCTATCTATCTATCTATCTATCTATCTATCTATCTATCTATCTGTCTGTCTGTCTGTCTGTCTGTCTGTCTGTCTGTCTGTCTCTGTCTGTCTGTCTGTCTGTCTTTTCTCTCTGTCTATATCTGCCTCTTCTACCTTCGATCTTTCCTGTTACCATTAGGTGATGTAGACAGCCTCTCCTCCAAACATGCCCCACAGATTTGGAGTGTCGTTTTCTGATCTTTCTTATTTAAAAATAAAAAGGAAAAAAAAAGTTTATCACATTTTTTTCACATGTTTTTCACGTTTTTTTCACATCTTTTGGCCAGAAAGAAAATTTTTCACACTTTTGTTTAAAACTCTTCCCCCCCCCCTCCCTGTTTTTCACACAATTTTCTAAAAGTATATTTGGAAAAAAAACCAGACCACAATATCTTTGTCCTGTGTACTCTTTTGCCTCGTATTAGTAGGCCTATATTATTATTATTATTATTGATTTAATCAAAACTTGTGACTGGAATTCTGAAGTGCCTCTAACTAAACCTATCGTTAATGGAAGAAACATGGGTAAGTTTGATGGGGGCCTCGATCTGTAGTCCGATGCAAAACTTCTCCCTTCTCCCCCCCATCCCCCGGGCTTATTTTTTCATCAACTCCTGGGCCCCCACCTCAAGCCTTCCGGGCCCACCTTTAAAGCAGTTAAAACCCCCAGGGCCCCTGAGTAGTGCACCTGCTGGGTCCTCCTCTTACTGGCCCTGTCTGTGATATACGGATGAAAGAAAACTGGCTATAGAAAATCCGAAAGGCTCACATTTCTGAGAAGCCTTTTGGTTATAATTGCTAAGTTTCATTGAACCACTTGGCTATGCCTTTAGCTCAGCTTACATTACAGCAGTGTCTCTCAACCTTTTTTCTATCCAGGTTCCACTTTCCCAGCTACTTAGCTACTTTTAAGTTGCAGACTGCCATCTTATATGCCGTGCAGTTCACTATTTTATATGTAATATCCCAGGACCGTTGAGTTCACTATTTTATATGTAATATCCCAGGACCGTTGAGTTCACTATTTTATATGTAATATCCCAGGACCGTTGAGTTCACTATTTTATATGTAATATCCCATGGTCGTGCAGTCCACTATTTTATATGTAATATCCCATGGTCGTGCAGTTCACTATTGTATATGTTATATCTCAGGGTCATACAGTTCACTATTTTTTATGTACTATCCCAAGGCCGTGCAGACAACCATCTTTGATGTAATATCCTAGGGCCGTACTGACCACCATCTTATATGTAATATCCCAGGGCCATGCAGTCCACTGTTTTATATGTAATATCCCAGAGTCATGAACCATAATTACTTTTATTAAACAGATGATACTAATTATCAATTCGATAACGCGTGTATAACTCGATACTGCTCTACACTGCTGGCTAGATTCTTCGGATGCCGCGCGTGGAGTGAAACTCCTCCCAGCCAATGAAGAAAATGCGAAAAAGCAATTAAGGTTGCCGTGCGGTGCCGATGTGAAAAGTTGATGGAAAGGATAAAGTGAAGCTTAATCGGTATGTCCAGTGGTCTCGCGGCGAGAGCTACTCATACCACGGCACCTCTGCTCTAGAGGCCGGCCACGTCCTATATACACCCATACTGGTGAAATATGCCTAAAACGGCTTAAACCAAGGATGAAACTTGATGGATACTCATGTCACGGTACCTCCACTCTAGAGGTCGGTCACGTTCCAAACACGCCCATACTGGGATAATACGCCTAAACTGGCTCAACGCAGGGGTGAAACTTACTAGTAGCGAGGATTCGTTCTCCTGGACAAATGCTCCGTCCTGGTCACAACTAGGAAGGGTACCGACCACGACCACAAGATGGTGAAGTCAGAGACACTGACCAGGGCAGTCTAGATAGGCAACCACCTCTCACCCGGCGGGGATGTATGCGTATCCGAATCACGTCGAGGTTTTCCGGTGAGAAACTCCATCTAACTCTAGGCTGGATGAGCAATCACCTCTCAACCGGCGGGGATATGCTGATATCCAAACCACGTCGAGGTTTTCCGATGAGAAAGTCCAACTCTAAATTAAACTGGTGCAACGGAAACCACGATGTCACACAATCCCGCTTCTGCGACCCACCAAGAATTCAGGCCCACCCCCACGATACTCTGAACCTCTTGTGATCCTCTCGGAGATCTCTTGTGGTCATCTCGGGGACCACAGGGGGACCACGGGACACATCGAGGACCACATGAGTAAATTCATCAGGATCACGGGGCAATCTTGGTGGTAGACGTCAACGAAGAAGAAGAAGATACTGCTCCGAGCGCCAGTGGTTGGGGACCTCTGCGTCGAAGTTATCTGTCATTATAGATAACAAATCCACATTATAATTCTCAATGCTCTTATGAGGTCAACAAAAGGAGATATATTTTCTTGAAACATACATACGCATAAATCCATATATCAACAGAGCCTACACAAATTAATAGATATGATACAAACCACAAGTCAAGAATGGGGACTTGAGATCAATATCAAGAAGACCAACGTAATGGTGTTCAGAAGGAAAGACCAAAAGCCACAGATGGATATAACCGTAAACAAAGAAGAAGCCACAGATGGATATAACTGTAAACAAAGAAGAAGTCACAGATGGATATAACTGTAAACAAAGAGAGACTGGGACAAGTGACAAACTACAACAATTTACGACGGGTGATTGATAGGTTCTCGGCATAAGGTGCAACGGATTATTTGTGGACAACTTTTTGTGGGGTTATTTCTCAACATAGTCCCCTTGCAAGTTTATGCACTTAGTCCAGCGATCCTGGAGCATACGGATCCCTTCTTGGTAAAAGTCAGCATCTTGTGTCAGTAGAAAGTGGTCTACAGCATGAATGATGTCATCATCTGAAGCAAATTTGCGGTCACTGTGCTCCTTTTTGAGTTTGGTAAACAAGTAATAGCCCGAAGGGGCCAAATCTGGGGAACAATGAAGATGTTCAAGAAGCTGGAAGCCGTATTCATGAATGACAGCCATTGCAACCGACGACTTGTGAACTGGAGCATTATCTTGATGAAAGATGACTCCTCTCGTCAATTTCCTTCGACGCTTTTCCTTCAATTTGGCCTGCAGTTGCTTCACAGGGTTAGTGTAATAGGCCCCGTTGACCTTTCTGTCTTTTTGAAGATAGTCTACCAATAGCACACCTTCTGAATCCCAAAAGATGGAAGCCATCATCTTGCTTTCTTTTGAGGTGGGGATCCATGATGTTTCCACTGCTTTGACTGTTCTTTGGTTTCTGGTTGAAAATGATGAACCCAAGTCTCATCCATAGTCACACATTGCTGAAGAAACTTTTCAGGATCTGCAGAAAAAATGGCCAAGAGTGTCTCTTGTTATACTGAGACGCTGTCGTTTGTGATCAGCTCCAAAAAGTTTCGGGACCCATCAAGCAGAGACCTTTGTCATTTGAAGATCATTGTGAATAATGGCATGGACACGTTCCCGTGAGATGCCCAACTAGGTAGCAATGTACCGCTCAGTTAGTCGTCGATCCTTCATTATCATGTCATGGATTCTGCCGGTGGTTTCATCGGTGGTTACTGTTCTTGGTCTTCCTGGACTGGGATCATCTTCCAGACTCTCCCTTCCATGTTTGAATTGAGCTGCCCATTTCTTCACTGTGCTGTAAGAAGGAGCACTCTCCCCTAGAGTCTCTACCATATCCTCATGGATCTCCTTCGATGATAAGCCATTGATGCAGAGGTGGCTCGATGAGAAATTTTATCAATTTTCTCATTTTCTGCCACACTTTATCTCTTCAGCAGCCTTTAAAAAAAATTGGTTGCAGTTAATTTCTTGAAACTTGGAGTTTAATCTTACATTATTAACCTGGTCTGCAAATGCACCCAATATCAACTGTGTGTTTCAAGTATTTGTTCCTTAGGCAGTGAATTTATCAATCAACCCTCGGATGACATGAACACCAACTTAAGTTTGGAGATATGAGATGGATATAAAGAATAGAATAGGAATGGCAAAGCAAACATTCAACACCATGAAGACAGTGCTGTTATCTTACACCATGAAGACAATGCTGTTATCTTACACCATGAAAACAGAGCTATTATCTCACAGCATGAAGACAGAGCTGTTATCTTACACCATGAAGACAGAGCTGTTATCTTACACCATGAAGACAGAGCTGTTATCTTACACCATGAAGACAGAGCTGTTATCTTACACCATGAAGACAGTGCTGTTATCTTACACCATGAAGACAGAGCTGTTATCTTACACCATGAAGACAGAGCTGTTATCTTACACCATGAAGACAGAGCTGTTATCTTACACCATGAAGACAGGGCTGTTATCTTACACCATGAAGACAGAGCTGTTATCTTACACCATGAAGACAGTGTTGTTATCTTACACCATGAAGACAGTGTTGTTATCTTACACCATGAAGACAGTGTTGTTATCTTACACCATGAAGACAGTGTTGTTATCTTACACCATGAAGACAGAGCTGTTATCCAGGAATCTGTTCATAAAAAAAAATAAAGATTTGTAAAATGTTATATGTACTCTGTTTTACTGTATAGGGCAGAAACCAGGACTCTAAGAAAAAAAGAAAAATTAATGCATTTTCTACAGAAAACTAGGTCATATAACATGGTGAATGAAAAGAACAAATGTACAAGTTTTAGAACAGCTCCAAGTGCAATGTGAACTTCTCAAAGAAATAACGATGAAGAAAACAAAATACTTTAGCTATATAAAAAAAAGATAACAATATACTGAGGACCATAGTAGAATGAAAGATGGAAGGAAAAAGAGCAAGAGGTAGACAGAGATGTAGATGGGAAGATAAGATACGAGACTGGACAGGACACAGCCTGGTTGAGAGCACCATCAAGGCGAGGGAGCGAGGGAATTGGAGGTTCATTACTGCCGACCTTCGTTCTGGAGATGGCACATGATGATGCTGATTTCATTGAAACTGTTCATGCTCATGTTTATTTATTTATTTTTGTAATCACAATTTCTCAAAGGGCACCTAAAACAGTGGTTCTCAGCGAGGGGGGGGGGGGGGGTAGGTTGCTCACCAGGGTAATGAGTTTCGAGTCTGATGGTTAGGATTACAATGAGGTCTAAGGGTTAGGATTACAAAGAGGTCTAAGGATTAGGATTAGAAAGAGGTTTAAAGGTTAGGGTTAGAAAGAGGACTAAAGGTTAGGATTACAAAGAGGTCTAAGGGTTAGGATTACAAAGAGGTCTAAGGGTTAGGATTAGAAAGAGGTTTAAAGGTTAGGGTTAGAAAGAGGTCTAAGGGTTAGGATTAGAAAGAGGTCTAAGGGTTAGGATTAGAATGCGGCCTAAGATTGATGTAAACGGCTACAGTAGCTAACAGGCAGATTGATGTAAACGGCTACAGTAGCTAACAGGCAGATTGATGTAAACGGCTACAGTAGCTAACAGGCAGATTGATGTGAACGGCTACAGTAGCTAACAGGCAGATTGATGTAAACGGCTACAGTAGCTAACAGGCAGATTGATGTGAACGGCTAAAGTAGCAACAGACAGACTTTCCCTGTGTTGAAGGGTCTTTGACTCTTGACAGTAAAATGGTTTAGTACAGCAAGAAAATATTCGACTAAGCTAATCTGTCATCTAACAACTCTATAGGATGATGAATGAATGATCTTTATTTTAATAGGGTAAAGAATTGGGCGCGCAGGCCTTTTTTACATTCTGCCTTTAATCACTCCATCTTTCATTCTTCCCGCACACTCGATTTTGTATAAGTGCGCGCGCGCACACACACACACACGAGTTATTCATAAGTTTGTGAAACATTTCAAAACTTCAGAACAAAGAAACTGCGTAAATGATCATGATATTTCTTACTCCATCTACTAGCTCTGCAGAAGATGTCCAACTATCCTACTCTCTCATCTACTAGCTCTGCGAGAGAGAGAGAGAGAGAGAGAGAGCGAGAGAGATAGAGAGAGAGAGAGAGACAGAGAGAGAGAGAAACGTATCAAGTTTTTTTTTTTTTAAATAAAGCCATCGCGCAGAGCTCCCGTGGTTTGCCGCTAGGAGGCAGCAGTAGCAAATATGGCGTTCCGTAAATGTGAGCAGTCTTCTTCTTCTTCTTCTTCTTCGTTCGCTTCTACCACCAAGATCGAACATGATCCTACTGAATTTACTCTTGTGGTTCTCGCGTTAATCTCATTTAGGATGGAGGCTCAGAGCATCGTGGGGCTTGGGCCTATATTCTCGGTGGGTCACAGAAGCGGCATTGCGTGACACCGTGGTTTTCGTTGCACCAGTTTAGTCTAGAGTTGGATTTTCTCACTGGATGTGGTTTGGATGTGAATATATTCCCCCCCCCCCTCCAGGATGAGAGGTGGTTGCCCATCTAGCCTAGAGTTGGACTTTCTCACTGAAAAACCTCGACGTGTTTTGGATATCAGGATATCCTCGCCGGGTGAGAATACTTTAGCTATATAAAAAAAGATAACAATATACTGAGGACCATAGTAGAATGAAAGATGGAAGGAAAAAGAGCAAGAGGTAGACAGAGATGTAGATGGGAAGATAAGATACGAGACTGGACAGGACACAGCCTGGTTGAGAGCACCATCAAGGCGAGGGAGCGAGGGAATTGGAGGTTCATTACTGCCGACCTTCGTTCTGGAGATGGCACATGATGATGCTGATTTCATTGAAACTGTTCATGCTCATGTTTATTTATTTATTTTTGTAATCACAATTTCTCAAAGGGCACCTAAAACAGTGGTTCTCAGCGAGGGGGGGGGGGGGGGTAGGTTGCTCACCAGGGTAATGAGTTTCGAGTCTGATGGTTAGGATTACAATGAGGTCTAAGGGTTAGGATTACAAAGAGGTCTAAGGATTAGGATTAGAAAGAGGTTTAAAGGTTAGGGTTAGAAAGAGGACTAAAGGTTAGGATTACAAAGAGGTCTAAGGGTTAGGATTACAAAGAGGTCTAAGGGTTAGGATTAGAAAGAGGTTTAAAGGTTAGGGTTAGAAAGAGGTCTAAGGGTTAGGATTAGAAAGAGGTCTAAGGGTTAGGATTAGAATGCGGCCTAAGATTGATGTAAACGGCTACAGTAGCTAACAGGCAGATTGATGTAAACGGCTACAGTAGCTAACAGGCAGATTGATGTAAACGGCTACAGTAGCTAACAGGCAGATTGATGTGAACGGCTACAGTAGCTAACAGGCAGATTGATGTAAACGGCTACAGTAGCTAACAGGCAGATTGATGTGAACGGCTAAAGTAGCAACAGACAGACTTTCCCTGTGTTGAAGGGTCTTTGACTCTTGACAGTAAAATGGTTTAGTACAGCAAGAAAATATTCGACTAAGCTAATCTGTCATCTAACAACTCTATAGGATGATGAATGAATGATCTTTATTTTAATAGGGTAAAGAATTGGGCGCGCAGGCCTTTTTTACATTCTGCCTTTAATCACTCCATCTTTCATTCTTCCCGCACACTCGATTTTGTATAAGTGCGCGCGCGCACACACACACACACGAGTTATTCATAAGTTTGTGAAACATTTCAAAACTTCAGAACAAAGAAACTGCGTAAATGATCATGATATTTCTTACTCCATCTACTAGCTCTGCAGAAGATGTCCAACTATCCTACTCTCTCATCTACTAGCTCTGCGAGAGAGAGAGAGAGAGAGAGAGAGCGAGAGAGATAGAGAGAGAGAGAGAGACAGAGAGAGAGAGAAACGTATCAAGTTTTTTTTTTTTTAAATAAAGCCATCGCGCAGAGCTCCCGTGGTTTGCCGCTAGGAGGCAGCAGTAGCAAATATGGCGTTCCGTAAATGTGAGCAGTCTTCTTCTTCTTCTTCTTCTTCGTTCGCTTCTACCACCAAGATCGAACATGATCCTACTGAATTTACTCTTGTGGTTCTCGCGTTAATCTCATTTAGGATGGAGGCTCAGAGCATCGTGGGGCTTGGGCCTATATTCTCGGTGGGTCACAGAAGCGGCATTGCGTGACACCGTGGTTTTCGTTGCACCAGTTTAGTCTAGAGTTGGATTTTCTCACTGGATGTGGTTTGGATGTGAATATATTCCCCCCCCCCCCTCCAGGATGAGAGGTGGTTGCCCATCTAGCCTAGAGTTGGACTTTCTCACTGAAAAACCTCGACGTGTTTTGGATATCAGGATATCCTCGCCGGGTGAGAGGTGGTTGCCTATGTAGACTGCCCTGGTCCAGTGTCTCCGACTTCAGCATTTTGTGGCCGTGGCTGCTACCCTTCCTAGTTGTGACCAGGACGGAGGTTTTGTTTTAGGAGAACGAATCCTCGCCACTATGAGTTTCACCTCTGGGTTGAGCCGGTTTAGGCTTGTTATCCCAGTGTGGGTGTATATAGGACTTGGTCGGCCTCTAGAGCAGAGGTGCAGTGGTATGAGTAGCTCTCCCCGCGAGACTACTGGACATACCGATTAAACTTCATTTTATCATTTCCATCACCTTTTTTCCACAGCGGTGCCGCACGGCAATCCTAATCGTATTTTCGCATTTTCTTCATTAGCTGGGAGGAGTTTCACTCCACGCGCGGCAGCCGAAGAATCTCGCCAGCAGTGTGCAAGTACAGATAAATGTTTATAGAATATATATAAACAACATGTATGTATTTGTTCCATGAGCTAGAGATGCATCATATTACACATATCCATCCCGCATACCCTCCACAATAGAGAAGTACCACTATACGATAACGATAAATAAACATAAAACTAAACAAAGGTTTTTCAATATTTGGTGCCGCGATACTAAGGTTTTACACATCTACTAGCTCTGGAGAACATGTCCAACTATCATACTCTATCATCTACTAGCTCTGAAAAAGATGTCCAACTATCCTACTCTATCATCTACTAGCTCTGAAGAAGATGTCCATCAATCCTATCTTATCATTTACCAACTCTGAAGATTTCCAACTATCCTACTCTATTATCTAATAGCTATATAGAAGATGTCCAACTATACTACCTTATAATTTACCAACTCTGAAGAAGATTTCCAACTATCCTACTCTATTATCTACTAGCTCTATAGAAGATGTCCAACTATCCTACTCTCTCATCTACTAGTTCTGCAGAAGATGTCCGACTATCCTACTCTCTCATCTACTAGCTCTACAGAAGATGTCCAGCTATCCTACTCTCTCATCTACTAGCTCTGAAGAAGATGTCCAGATATCCTACTCTCTCATCTACTAGCTCTGCAGAAAATGTCCAACTATCCTACTCTCTCATCTACTAGCTCTGCAGAAGATGTCCAACTATCCTACTCTCTCTTCTACTAGCTCTGCAGAAGATGTCCAACTATGCTCAACAATTCTCTATCAAATTCTGCTAAAGTTGACACTGGTGTTCCGCAAGGTTCTATTCTAGGCCCGTTGCTCTTTGCTATCTATATCAATGATCTTCCACTTCATCTTAAACACTCTTCTTGTGACCTTTCTGCTGATGAGTGCACAGTCTACACCAGTGACTACGATTGTGTTAATCTAGAATCAACTCTTCAGGTCGAGTTATACAATTTAATTGGATGGAGCAAAAATAATGGCATGATTATAAACACCGATAAAACAAAATCAATGCTCATAACAACAAGACAGAAACTGCAAAACGCAACAAAAACAACACTTCGGCTCTGTACAGAAACATCACAGATAGAAAACGTTAGCGAGCACAAAACACTAGGTCTTATTATTGACCAACATCTGACCTGGAACTCTCATGTGCAATGTCTAACAAAACTCATCGCACAAAAAGTATACCAATTAGCTAAAATTAAGCACTTCATAGATCAAGACACTAGGAAGACATACTACATAGCTCATATACAAACACATTTAGACTATTGCTCAACAGTTTGGGATGGTTGCTCAGTGTCAAATACAAAGAGGCTTTGCTCTCTTCAAAAGCGAGCAGTAAAGCTCATTAGTGACAAAGATCAAGCACAAACAACTAATCATCACAAACGTATCAAAATACTACCCCTTAAGAACAGGTTCCTCTTCAACAAAGCCAAGTTAGTACATCAGATTCTTTCACGGCATGCCCCGCCTTATCTATGGAACCTGTTTAAATTTAGCCTAAAGTGCAGCCAACGCTTGAACAACATATGTCTTCCAAAACCTAGACTTGATCTTTACAAGAAAAGCTTTAGTTATTCTGCTGCTCATCTTTGGAATACCCTCCCATCCTATATAAAAAATATAAATTATACTCCTTCCTACAACTACAAGCTTTCCCAGTATCTATTTGATGTCGACTACATGCCTCCATGAATTATAAAATTTAAAAGTTATCTTCACCTGCTCTTACAGACACCGAATACAATTAATTGTTTTCTGTATAGTCCCGAAAATTTTGTTTAGTAGATAGTCATTTATAATGTATGTAGTTACTTCTATACTGAGTGAATGTTTAAGAGTGAAACGTAAATGTTATATTTTATTTTATGTCTCTCAGCTTCAATGTTAGTTATGTTTGTTATATGAACAGCATATTTGTAGAATGTCTGGAATAGAGTGAAAGATGTATGATAAAGGGCAGAATGTCAGACGGGCCTGCGTGCCCAATTCTTAACCCTTTTGAAATAAAGATCAATCAATCAATCAATCAATCTCATCTACTAGCTCTGCAGAAGATGTCCAGCTATCCTACTCTATTATCTACTAGCTCTATAGAAGATGTCCAACTATCCTACTATCTCGTCTACCAACTCTGAGGAAGATGTCCAACTATCCTACTATCTGATCTACTAGCTCTGCAGAAGATGTCCAGCTATCCTACTCTCTCATCTACTAGCTCTGCAGAAGATGTCCAATTATCCTACTCTCTCATCTACTAGCTCTGCAGAAGATGTCCAACTGTCTTACTCTCTCATCTACTAGCTCTGCAGAAGATGTCCAACTATCCTACTCTATTATCTACTAGCTCTATAGAAGATGTCCAGCTATCCTACTCTATCATCTACCAACTCTGAAGAAGATGTCCAACTATCCTACTCTCTCATCTACTAGCTCTGCAGAAGATATCCAACTATCCTACTATCTCATCTACTAGCTCTACAGAAGATGTCCAACTATCCTACTATCTGATCTACTAGCTCTATAGAAGATGTCCAGCTATCCTACTCTATCATCTACCAACTCTGAAGAAGATGTCCAACTATCCTACACTCTCATCTACTAGCTCTGCAGAAGATATCCAACTATCATACTATCTCATCTACTAGCTCTACAGAAGATGTCCAACTATCCTACTCTCTCATCTACTAGCTCTGCAGAAGATATCCAACTATCATACTATCTCATCTACTAGCTCTGCAGAAGATGCCCAACTATCCTACTCTCTCATCTACTAGCTCTACAGAAGATGTCTAACTATCCTACTCTCTCATCTACTAGCTCTGCAGAAGATGTCCAGCTATCCTACTCTCTCATCTACTAGCTCTGCAGAGGATGTCCAACTATCCTACTCTCTCATCTACTAGCTCTGCAGAAGATGTTCAACTATCCTACTCTCTCATCTACTAGCTCTGCAGAAGATGTCCAGCTATCCTACTCTCTCA
The DNA here is from genome assembly GCA_009760885.1 of Achatina immaculata. Taxonomy (NCBI): domain Eukaryota; kingdom Metazoa; phylum Mollusca; class Gastropoda; order Stylommatophora; family Achatinidae; genus Lissachatina; species Lissachatina immaculata. The sequence goes on from CM019696.1 coordinate 33,826,870, forward strand.
TCTACTAGCTTTGCAGAGGATGTCCAACTATCCTACTCTCTCATCTACTAGCTCTGCAGAAGATGTCCAACTATCCTGCTCTATTATCTACTAGCTCTGCAGAAGATGTCCAGCTATCCTACTATCTCATCTACTAGCTCTGCAGAAGATGTTCATCTATCCTACTCTATTAATACTAGCTCTATAGAAGATGTCCAACTATCCTACTCTCTCATCTACTAGCTCTGCAGAAGATATCCAACTATCCCATCTACTAGCTCTACAGAAGATGTCCAACTATCCTACTCTCTCATCTACTAGCTCTGCAGAAGATGTCCAACTATCCTACTCTATTATCTACTAGCTCTATAGAAGATGTCCAACTATCCTACTCTCTCATCTACCAACTCTGAAGAAGATTTCCAACTATCCTACTATCTCATCTACTAGCTCTACAGAAGCTGTCCAACTATCCTACTCTCTGATCTACCAACTCTGCAGAAGATTTCCAACTATCCTACTCTCTGATCTACTAGCTCTGCAGAGGATGTCCAACTATCCTACTCTCTGATCTACTAGCTCTACAGAAGATGTCTAACTATCCTACTCTCTCATCTACTAGCTCTGCAGAAGATGTCCAGCTATCCTACTCTCTCATCTACTAGCTCTGCAGAGGATGTCCAACTATCCTACTCTCTCTCTACTAGCTCTGCAGAAGATGTTCAACTATCCTACTCTCTCATCTACTAGCTCTGCAGAAGATGTCCAGCTATCCTACTCTCTCATCTACTAGCTTTGCAGAGGATGTCCAACTATCCTACTCTCTCATCTACTAGCTCTGCAGAAGATGTCCAACTATCCTGCTCTATTATCTACTAGCTCTGCAGAAGATGTCCAGCTATCCTACTATCTCATCTACTAGCTCTGCAGAAGATGTTCATCTATCCTACTCTATTAATACTAGCTCTATAGAAGATGTCCAACTATCCTACTCTCTCATCTACTAGCTCTGCAGAAGATATCCAACTATCCCATCTACTAGCTCTACAGAAGATGTCCAACTATCCTACTCTCTCATCTACTAGCTCTGCAGAAGATGTCCAACTATCCTACTCTATTATCTACTAGCTCTATAGAAGATGTCCAACTATCCTACTCTCTCATCTACCAACTCTGAAGAAGATTTCCAACTATCCTACTATCTCATCTACTAGCTCTACAGAAGCTGTCCAACTATCCTACTCTCTGATCTACCAACTCTGCAGAAGATTTCCAACTATCCTACTCTCTGATCTACTAGCTCTGCAGAGGATGTCCAACTATCCTACTCTCTGATCTACTAGCTCTGAAGAAGATGTCCAACTATCCTACTCTCTCATCTACCAACTCTGAAGAATATGTCCAACTATCCTACTCTCTGATCTACTAGCTCTGAAGAATATGTCCAACTATCCTACTCTCTCATCTACTAGCTCTGAAGAATGTGTCAAACTATTCTATTTCCTCATATATAGATTCTGTAAGAAATACTCCCATAAAAGATACAGGAACTCAAAGAGTACGAAGATATCACTTGAAAAGCGATGAATCTTACAAACCTTCTGGAATGCAAGCAGAAGACCCAGAGAGAAACAAAAATAAACGTGCAGTCTACCACGATGGCACAACAACAGCAACAATAACAAAATCAGCGACTGAGGTGATGGAAAACATCAAGGACCGAGACCTTTGGATAAGCATGACCGCCAGCGCCTGTCGGCACGGCACCTGATGATGATGACGACGGCGACGAGGAATGCAAGCCGTAATGAAAGCTGTAGAACAGAAATTACTCTAGAAGTTTTGATTGAGTAAGATATTAGGCCGAACTATTACTTCAGATTTAGTGATAATACCACACAATCCTTTCCCTCCTTTGCAAGTGTTCTAGAAGGTCATCAGATGAACCAGTGTGCGCCATTTTGATGTCTATCAAGCCACGTGGTCCCTATTCTCGCGTTTTCTCGAATGAAAAGAAACGAGATTTGGGAGCGTCCGTCTGGCTATCGGATACACTCGTCGAGGCTCACTTAAAAGTGTTATCTTCATGTCTGGCAAATAACCAGACACGTGACTGCACGTCTGGGATATATATACCTCCAGTTTCCGGTGTGCAGAAGAGCCGGCTGTCCCTTATTGTATGTGTGTGCTGTGAGCACATGCCAAGAAACACGTGGAACAAAATCCCGTGGAAGGAAGCGAACTTTTAGAAAGGGGGGGGGGGGCCCGTTGTTCTAGCCCCCCACCTGGCAGGCCAAAACCCCATCCAACCTCCTTTTTGGTGCTCTTGGGAGCAGCCTGTCGCGATTTTCTCATCACAGTTAATGTAGCTTCTCAGAGTGGTGGAGGCTGGGCAGAAGTCTATTTGAGTAGTGTATTCTTGACTTCAAGCAGACGTTTTATAACCGTGATAATAATGACTGAATTAATAATAATAATAAATAATAATAATAATAAATAATAATAATAATAATAATAGATGTTGTTTCCTTTTGGTTTCTCTTAGATTTCCATGTTCCTTAACTTTTGTGTGAACATCGTATTTTTTTTTCCCTTCTTGTTCGTTCAGAGCATACATTGCATCATCATCTTGTGCCATGTTCATGGGGGGGGGGGGAGGTTGGCCCCCAACCTATGTCTCCAGCTTGCTCTGGCTTTAGTTGTTTTCATATCGTGTCTGATCATGTGGAGTCCAAGTCCATCTTTTGATGCTCTGTCATCTAACTGTTATGTGACATATTAACTTAGTCGTATATCTTCTGCAGAGCTGTTAGATGATAGATTGGCTTAGTCGTATATCTTCTGCAGAGCTGTTAGATGATAGATTGGCTTAGTCGAATATCTTCTTCAGAGCTGTTAGATGATATACCAGTTTGGTCGAATATCTTCTACGGAGCTGTAAGATGACAGATTAGCTTAGTCGAATATCTTCTACAGAGCTGTTAGATGACAGATCAGCTTAGTCGAATATATTTTTCAGACCTGTTAGATGACAGATTAGCTTAGTCGAATATCTCCTGCAGAGCTGTTAGACGACAGACCAGCTTAGTCGAATATCTTCTTCAGATCTGTTAGATGACAGATTAGCTTAGTCGGGTATCGTCTACAGAGCTGCTAGATGACAGATTAGCATAGTCGTATATCTTCTACAGAGCTGTTAGATAACAAGTAAGATTAGTCGAATATCTTATGCAGAGTTGTTAAATGATAGACCAGCTTAGTCGAATATCTTCTACAGAGCTGTTATATGACAGATCAGCTTAGTCAAATATCTTCTATAGAGCCGTTATATGACAGAACAGCTTAGTCGAATATCTTCTTGCTGTACTAAACCACTTTACTGTCAAGACACAAGACCCTTCAACACAGAGAAGGTCTGTCTGTTGCTACTGTAACCGCTCACATCACTATCTGCATCGTTTGGAATCTCACTCTTTTTTTTCTTTCAAATTTTCCTTCGAGTATAGTAAATAAAATGGTTTATAGGCGACATCTTTCTCTAAAACCACATCTAATTTTTATTTGTCGTTTTACGTTTCATGCGTTTTTATTGGTCTAGTCTCACAGGGATAAAACAATCTATCATCATCATCATCATCATCATCATCATCATCATCATCATGCCAGGCGGAGTGGGCCGTTATGTTCCTCTAGAAATCTCTGTCCCTGACATTTCTTAGTAACTCTTTTGCTGATGTATTTCCGTGGCCACAATATCAGGGCTTCTAACATCTGCTCCCTCTGTCATCCTCTGCTTCTCTTTCCTGTAGTTTTGTCCATTGTTGTGATGTTTACCAGCTTCTCCCTTCTCATCACATGCCCCAAGAACGATGATTACTTTTTCCTTATCTTTGTTGTTATACTACGCTTCTCGGTAGCTCGACCCAGGCACTGTTCATTAGTTATTTTGGCTGTCCATGGGATTCTCATCATTCTTTTCATGAACTACATCTCTTTTGCCTCCAAAGATTTATCTGTCTGCCAGTAGTTCATGATTCACATCCGTATAGCAAAGTAAGTTCAATGTAGCACTGCAGTACTTTCTTTATCACATTTAATGACATTGACTTATTGCACGAGATGATTTTTCAGTTTATGAAATCCTGTTTTTGTCTGCCATATTCTGCTTTTAATTTCTGTGGTACATCTCCCATCATCTGTTACCAGTCAGTCAGCCAGTCAGTTAGTTAATAGGTCATTTGCATGTCTCTTGAGGAACCTTGCCTCCCTAACAGCTCTCCTGTAGTCCTCTCGGTTGTAACCATGATGGCCTGCTGCTGCTGCATCCATTTGCAGATCATCAAGGATGTCTTGCAGCCTTCTTCGTCTTGGTCTTCCTCTCTTTCTTTTTCCCAATATGTATCCTTACAATACAGTCTTCTCTAAATTACCATGACGTTTAATGTGTCCAAAATATTTAAGTTTTCATTTTTTAATCCTCTTTACTAGCCAGCTTTCTTCAATATTAAGTTCTTGTAGTATGGATACATTTGTTCTTTTTTGATGTCCATGATATTTGAAGAACTCTTCTGTAGCATTTACATTCAAAGGCATTTATGTGTTTCTCAGCTGTTTTGTTAAGTTTCCAGGTTTCACAGGCATATGTTGGGATGGGAAAGATGCATGCCTTTAAAAGTTTATATTTGTAGTTCTGTCTGTTCCTCTCCATAGCTTATTTAGATGTTTTACATTTTGAAGAGCAATAGATGTCCTCCTTTTAATTTCCCTCATTGTATCTCCGTTATTAGTTAGTAATGATCCAAGATATTCAAAACTCTCCACTTCTTCCAATTTGTCTTCATTGATACATATTTCAGCTGCCTTGTTTGTTTTGTCAGTTGTCATCAATTTAGTTTTCTTCGCAGGCAGAGGTTTTGCTCTTCACTATTCTTACGGACTGACATAATTAGTTTTTCCATTCCTTTTTGTGCTGTGGACAGTAATACTGTGTCATCAGCATATCTAATCTCTGGTATTTCATAACCTCCAATTGTTATGGCATCGTAATATTTTTTGTCAACATCTTCTCTAACATTCCTCATTATATTTTCAGTATACAAGTTAAATAAGTAAGGCGACAATATGCACCCCTGACGGGCCTCTTATTTTATGAGAAACCAAGTTGTTGTTTCACCATTTATTCTTACTGCTGCATGTTGGTCTAGATACAGTAGTGATGTTAATTGTATCAAATGTGTTGGAAATCCCGTTTTTCCCCAAAGTTTCTGATGTTGTACACAATCAAATGCCTTTGAATAATCTATATAAAAGATAAATACAGATTCACATTAAATTCTCGGCTGTTATCACTGATCCCAAATATTTAAATCTGTTGACTCGCTGCATTGTTGTTCCAGTATTATACAATATTAAGCACTCGTGAGGACACTTGAGTCGTTGGTGCCTGGGGGTCAGTGGGTCAAGGCCAGAGGCCGCCCCCCCCCCCCCCCCCCCGCTGCGGAAGTGAATACCGGAATCCTTCTGGAATTGGTGAAAGAGAGGCGGGCGGACCTGTTGCTGACCACATCATTCTGTGCCAGGTCAAGGAGAATGAGGTCACTGATATCACATCCCTGAGGGGCACTGCAGCTAGATAGGATTACATGCGGCTCTGTAAGAGTCTTTTTAATTTGTTCACCTGAAAACGAGGCAGAGTCAGAAAGTGTTTGAAAATTATGCGCTAACCAGAATGGATAGAAGCAATACAACGCGTTCGCAATGGCTGATGGGTAGTTCGAACACGCACAGCGCAGGGCTTTGTTTTTAGTCTAGCTAGAGCCAGTTAAACACGGTAGCTCCTATGCAAGATTGCACAGTTGCTGAACAACTCGCCGTAGTGAGATTGATTCGTGCAGTGGAAGTTAAATCTGATGAAATTGGCCCTAGAGTGCTGAATCAGTTTTATGTTATCTTATATCCTTCCCGTGCCGTTAAACGTCACATAGGGCTTGCTAGGTGGCTCGCCAGCTTTTCCTGTTTTCGGCGAAAGCTACTAAACTGGCCTCTCTTAACAATGTCCTCTTTAGAGTTTCACGTGTCGGCCTCTTTTTCTTCGGCTTATTGTGTTCCCCTTGATAGCGTGTTTTGGGATTCTCTTGTTGTTTCTTCTCAGCACGTGACCGACATTTGTCCATCTCATTTTTATGTTCACCCATGAGACTAGTTGTTGTTTGCTCATCTGTCTTATCTCTGCGTTGTTCTTGAATTCGTTCCGCTTCATGCAGAGTATTTTCCTTAGGCATTTGTTTTCAAAAAGAGTCTAATTCTTTAATTGTTTTCCAGCTTTCGCATGCATAAATGAGGGTGGATATTACATTTGAATCGAATAATCTTAACTTGGTTTTTGTGCTTATGACTTTTGAATGCCATATCAGGACGGAGGTGAAAAAAAAGCGTGGCTGAACGAAAAAATTTTATGAACGGGTTAAAAAAAAAGGTTTAAAGCTGGAAGAACAGGTGTAAACAACGCAGCTCAATCTTGTCGACCACCAAAATCGCGCACAGAAGTCGGCGTCGACAGTGCGCATGTCCTGATTGAGAGGAGTCCGATGGATTACGTTGTCCGCTGTGGATGCACGTTTGGATATCAGGTGTTGATCCACATGCTACGATGACATGGATTACCGTACATTTTGCACAAGATGATGATGTTAAGGAAGCCATGCGGACCTGGATTCAGGAGCAGTTTTTTTCCAAGGAATGAAGGATCTAGAGGAACGACAAAAGTAGCATGGATGTGTAGGCGGAATGTGTGATATAATCTTTATGTTCATTTTCCTCAGTTACCTTATGTTGTCCTTAATGTAGCTTCTCAGAGTGGTGGAGGTGTTTCATCATCATCATCATCATCATCATCATCATCATTATCATCATCATCATCATCATCATCATCATCATCATCATCTCCCCACGAAGGGGTTGACTGCAATGAATCCCCACTCTGCTCTGTTTCTTGTCTTCTTAGAGCACTCAACCAAGCTGGCTCATGTCTACCTCTTGATGTTGTCCACCCATCTTTGTCTCTGTCGTCCTCTTATTCTCTCCCCTTTGATCTTGCCCTCAAGAAAGATCTTCAGCATAGCATTATGCCCTTTGTGATGCCTAGATTGTCTTAGTTGTCTTGTTTTTACGATTTTCAATACTTCTCTTTTCACTTCTAGCTGGTTCAGCATTTCTTTGTTTTCTTTTCTGCTCATGGGATATGGCCTATTCTTCTATACATCCACAATTCAAGGGCATACTGTTTCTTGTTTAGAAAACTGCTCTGGTTTTCCCACAGTTTTAGACCTTTCAGGACTTGAAAAGTGATAATATCTGACTTCGATCAAAACCAAAGAGAGACTGAAACATTTATGTTTGTGTGAACAAACTATTACATCTAATACTTTATGACATTGTAACAGCATATTATGCACCGTTAACAGGTGTTGCACTGGCACTGCCTACATGCTGTGGCTGGGGCAAAGTTGTGCTCCACGTGTCTTCTCTTCGCGAAACATTGTATAGTAATCTAACAGATCTTAAGATCACAGACACGTTATTTGTTATCCAAAAGATCGAGAGACAACAGTTAAGTCATTAGATAATCTAACAGATTTTTTGAGACCATGGTAAAATTATTTTATAACCTAACAAATTTTGAGAGCATGGTAAAATGATTTGATAATCTAACAAATTTTGAGAACATAGTAAAATTTTTTTATAATTTAACAAATTTTGAGAGCACAGTAAAGTGGTAAAATGTTCCGTAACTAAATTAATTTCATAATTTAGTTCCAATATACGTAGTACATTAAAATCCGTTTAGTCTTATCCAAATCTATCTTGTTCCAAATAAAGCCATATATATATATATATCTTATCTTCTTATCTTATATCTTATATCCTTCCCGTGCCGTTAGACGTCACATAGGGCTCGCAAAGTAGTTTGCCAATTTTTCCTGTCTTCGGCGAGTCTTTCAACCTCAACAAAGGATTTTATGCCTGTTAACTTGGCCTCTCTTAATAATGTCCTCTTCAGAGTTTCACGCGGTCTGCCCCTTTTTCTTCGGCCTGTTGTGTTCCACTTGATAGCTTGTTTTGGGATTCTCTGCTCATTTCTTCTCATCAAGTGACCAACATATGTCCATCTCCTTTTCCTGATCACCCATGAAACTGGTTGTTGTTCAGTCATCTGTCTTATCTCTGCATTGTTCTTGAATTCATTCCACTTGATGCCGAGTATTTTCCTTAGGCATTTATATATATATATATATATATATATATATATATATATTATATATATATATATATATATATATATATATATATATATATATATATATATATATATATATATATATATATATAAATGCAAATCTACCTGGCCCTGACTAAAGTCCCGTTTATAAATCTAAGTCTAGAGTCCAAGGAGATGCCGGAAATGGCCAGCAGGAAGAACACAAAAGTCGAAATAAACGAATTCAGAAAGTCAGAGCTCTGAAGACATCGTCATCTACACGGATGGATCAGCATACAGATGTGGTAAAAAGGCGGATGAAGTTTCACAGCATGCTGGGAATGAAAACTACTCAAGGTCATGGCCAGAGCACACCAGCAGAACATGTGTAGCATACGGGTAGAAAACTGAAGCCGTTACGCAAGCCTTGAAATGACCGATGGCCCAGAAAGTGCAGCGAACTACAATCATCACGGGCTCTCAGGGTCTATTAAGAAAAATAGAACAATGCACCATTAGAAAACAATAATTATTGTATATGTATGTAACTATGCACGAAACCACTGCAGTAAGGAATACGGGACTCTGGAACCACACGGTTTGAACTCGCTATTCAGCGACACCTAACATTTCCCTCTTCCGCTATCATAATCCCCCTGCATTAAGCTCCGCTCCCTTCTCACTTGTAATACACAGTTCAGAAACTCATCACAGCATCACATTACAACCCCTCTACCCCAACTATGATCATCTGTCCCGGCCAGATTACCATTGTAATTTCCACTGTTTCCTCTCCTTATGTACGACCCACCTACCACACACCACAAGTCTCCATTTAAACATTTCCCACACTTCACCGTGTCCATTTCTGAACACAGCCTCATACAAATCACAGCTAAGTGCTCCTTTTCTTTTCTTTTCATTCATTTTTTTTTTACATAGCAATCATGTGAATTTATATTTGATCTTCTCTCTCTATCTCTTTGTCCTGTGTGCTTTTTGTATGACTAAGGCTCACGCCGAAACATCACAGCTGTATGCTCGTTAAGTAATAAAGATGTACCTACTTTTTTTCCTTGTTCATACATTTCATTACGAACGAGAAGTTGGACCTAATGTCCAAAACGGAAGTCCAAAACATCACGTGATTATACTCCGGCGTTGTTGGCAACGGAAAAGCTGGTCCGACTTGCAGCAAGGGCTAGCCCGCTACGAAACATCAGTTTGGACAAACAAGACATGCATCATTCTTCCAAGCAGCAAATCAAAGAATCCGCGTAAGATACCTTCCTCAGAAGTACAAACCACGCCCTTCTCAGTGACTTACATGTCATCAGAGGAAGTGGAAGCAAGAGCCATTCGCGCTCTAGAACACCAGCCGTGTATAGCTAACACAGTATTTGTATTATATCAGCCAAAAAAACACTAAAGGACATCATGACGTCGAATGCAGAGCAATTATGGGCGTGTCCAGAGAATAATGAATCAGCTTCCCTAGGCCAGCAACAGAGCTAAGCCTTATCCAGTGTCCAAGTCTATTTCGTTGTAATTAAAGTCCCGTATATATTATGAATCCAAATCTTAATTCATTGTAAACAAAGTCCCATATATATTATAAATCAAAATCTGTCTCTCTATGATTACAGTCCCGTATATATTATAAATCTAAATATATTTCATTGTAAAAAAGTCCCGTATATATTATAAATCCAAATCTGTCTCTCTATGATTACAGTCCCGTATATATTATAAATCCAAATCTATTTCATTGTAAACAAAGTCCCTTCCGTATATATTATAAATCTAAATATATTTCATTGTAAAAAGTCTCGTATATATTATAAATCAAAATCTGTCTCTCTATGACTACAGTCCCGTATATATTATAAATCCAAATCTATTTCTATTATAAATCCAAATATGTCTCTCTATGATTACAGTCCCATATATATAATAAATCTAAATATATTTCATTGTAAACAAAGTCCCGTATATATTATAAATCAAAATCTGTCTCTCTATGATTACAGTCCCGTATACATTATAAATCCAAATCTACTTAGCGCTAATTAATGCCTGTATATATTTATTATGAATCTAAATATATTTCATTCTAATTAAAGACCCGTATGTGCTATTAAAAATTAATCCACTCTCATGGAAGTCCCGCATGTGTTATAAATCCGAAATTTATTTCCTTCAAATTATCGGCCCAGACACTTTAAAACTTGCGAGTCTTTTTTTTCCCCCCTCCTAATTAAAGTCCCGTATACTTTATAAATCCACGTATAATCCTAATAAATATCTAGACGCGTAATTTAAGCGGGGAATCGGGACTAAATTGTGTGAATGGCGGAAGTCTCTGCGCGCAGACGGTGCTGCGGCTGTATTTGTTTACTATCACAATGTTATGACGCCAGAAGCCGTGAAGGGCTCGAAAATGGATACCTTGCCATCCGCCGGCTCTTCGTTTATTTTTGTTGTGTCTCAATTTATTTAGCAAATACATGCCTAAAGTGGTGTCGAGTTGGTGCTCCATCGGATCCTGTTTGTGAACCAAATAGAGGGCCGATTTCTTCTTGTGATTTCTCTTTCCCTCTCTCCCCCCCCCCCCTTTTCCAAGTATGGCCTGGTCTTTACTCCATGTACGCCCCTGCCACTTTCACAGTCATTTGTGAAGTGTAAGTGAAGTGATAACTAAAGTAATACTGCGGCCTGAATGGTCGTTAATAAATCAGTCTTACAAAAGTTGGGAAAATATAAATAAAACTGGAAAAAAAATTCCGCGAACAATCGATATTTAGGCTAAAAGTCTTCTTCTGACATTAACAGATGTAATATATTGTAAGCTGTAAGAAGTGAGTCTTGTCTTGTCCTGTGCTATCTCCCTGTAACTGCGCGCTGTTGCTCTTTGCAGCCGATGCTGTGAAGGTGTTGAGGTACAGCATAGTATCGGAATGGGAGCGGGTTATGGGAGCCGCTTTTTCTTTTCCAGGGCCCGAAATACATATAAAAAGCAGGAGGTGTACAGTGCTTCTTTGGCAGACTCCACCACCATAGAGACTACGGCGATCCCAACCCCGTGGCCAAGATAGGGCTGCTACCGAGAGTACCAATGCAGAGGTGGGACAGGGTCTTGGTCAGCTATGGATCGCTAACCCTGACGCTGGCATATCAGCTATGGATCGCTAACCCTGACGCTGGCATATTAGCCATGGGTCGCTGACCCTGACGCTGGCATATTAGCTATGGATCGCTAACCCTGACGCTGGCATATCAGCTATGGATCGCTAACCCTGACGCTGGCATATTAGCTATGGATCGCTAACCCTGACGCTGGCATATCAGCTATGGATCGCTAACCCTGACGCTGGCATATCAGCTATGGATCGCTAACCCTGACGCTGGCATATCAGCTATGGATCGCTAACCCTGACGCTGGCATATCAGCTATGGATCGCTAACCCTGACGCTGGCATATTAGCTATGGATCGCTAACCCTGACGCTGGCATATCAGCTATGGATCGCTAACCCTGACGCTGGCATATCAGCTATGGATCGCTAACCCTGACGCTGGCATATCAGCTATGGATCGCTAACCCTGACGCTGGCATATCAGCTATGGATCGCTAACCCTGACGCTGGCATATTAGCTATGGATCGCTAACCCTGACGCTGGCATATCAGCTATGGATCGCTAACCCTGACGCTGGCATATCAGCTATGGATCGCTAACCCTGACGCTGGCATATCAGCTATGGATCGCTAACCCTGACGCTGGCATATTAGCCATGGGTCGCTGATTGCCTCATCGGACGGCGCCTTCGTTTCCTAAATGTAAGACAGAAAATGAAATTCTTCAAGGTCGGGAACTAATAAAAAAATAGTTATTACAATAGTTTGTTATAGCAATGTATTCGGATTATTTCAGTATTTAGCCAAATACGAATACTCGTTTTTTTTAAATTCAGGAAATCTTATAGAAATAGTATATCAAGAATTTTTCCTAATATATATATATGCATACATCATCATCATCACCAGGTGCCGTGCCGACTGGCGTTGGCTATTATCCTTCTCCTGAGTACACGATCCATCAGCTCAGTTTGTGATCTCCTCTCACACCATCCTGTCAGACTGTCCAGTATCATTTCTCTTGGTCTTCCTCTTGATCTTCTTCCTTCTATTTTTCCTGTTGTTATAATATTTTCAATGCCCCCTCTTCTCATTACATGTCCTATGAAAGTACATTGTCTCTCTCTTATCTTTTTGACAAGGTTTTTTGTCTCTCCAGCTCTTCTCATACATTCTTCATTAGTTATTTTTGCTGTCCAGGGGATTCGCAACATTCTTCTAATAAACCACATTTCTTCTGCTTCCAATGATTTTTGTGCAGACTTGCCTATTGTCCATGATTCACTTCCATATAAGAAGATAGGTTCAATATAGCATTTTAGGAATCGTTTTCTAACATTCATTGATAAGGATGTGTTGCATAACATGTTTCTAATTCTCTGAAATGCAGCCTTTGCTTGGCCTATTCTATACTCATACATAGGAACTTAAATATACTTGTTGGAACATTTTTGTGTTCCTCGATAAGTTTAACAGGTGGATGTTTGTTGGTTATATATCTCCCCAAATACTACCATTCACATTTGCACAGTATTTTATTAGATTAGAATACTGCACGTATAGCTTTTACCCTTTTATGTTATACTGAGTATTCACACTTTCAGCAAAAGAGCCAGAAGGCAAAGAATGATAATATCTGCATTGTTTTAGTTATCTGTCTGTCTGTTTGTCTATCTGTCTGTCTGTTTGTCTATCTGTCTGTCTGTTTGTCTATCTGTCTGCCCGTCTAACCTGTCTGCCTGCCTGTCCGTTTGGCTTGTTTGTCTTATCTATCTGTCTGCCTGTTTCTCTTTCCGTCTGTCCGTCTATCTAATCTATCTGCCTGCCTGCCTGCCTGTCTATTTTTCCGCCTGGTTGCAAACTTATATTATTATCTTACTGTGTAAAATTACATTTATCATGTACATTATTACTTTATGTTTTCGAACTTTTACGATTTCTTATTCTTTCTTTACTCAAGATATTTGTTCTTCATTCATTTCATTAGGTCTTTCATCGGTGTATCCAACGAAGACTCACTCCGAGATGTGATAGAAGACAGAGTTGTATGGTTAGACCTCAGACCAAAAAGAAAACATCGTTTCCTATTTGTAAAAAAAAAACAAAATTGAAACTTCCTTGATATAAAGAAACGTTTTTGTTTATTTGTTGTTATTGTTGTCAAGTATGCCACTAGATATGTACAGGAGACCACGTGTGTATGTTTGTGACTTAAAATTTGTTACCCGCGGGAGAATGCTCTAAGCACGGGATTTCTGTGTCATAACCTCGTTTCCATTCTTGCTGTCACGATTTTCGACCAATCGTGGCTTCGCTATCAAGGACCCACCTTTTTTTTTGGACGCGCAAGATGTTGAAGTTTGTTAATGTGCTGTTCTATCATGGTTCATTCTTCCATAGATAATTCTGAAAGAATAACACTCTTTTGTAGATAATTCTGAATGAATAACACTCTTCCACAGACACTTCTGAATGAATAACACTCTTCTGCAATAATTCTGTATAAATAACACTCTTTCACAGATCATTCTGAATGAATAACATTCTTCTGTAGATAATTTTGAATGAATAATACTCTTCTACAGCTAATTCTGAATGAATAACACTCTTCCACTGATCATTCTGAATGAATAGCACTCTTGTACCGTTAATTATGAATGAATAACACTCTTGTACAAATAATTCTGAATGAAATAACACTCTTTTACAGATAATTCTGAATGAATAACACTCTTCTAAAGTTAATTCTGAATGAATAACATTTGACCTACCTCCCAGCGTACACACGCTCAAAGTGAAGACGCCAGTAAGCACTTTAATTCTCTTGTCTTTTTTTCTTTCTCTCACTCCTGAAAGTACTTTGTTTGTGATTTCTTTTGAGATCTAACCATACAGCAGTGTGTTCTGTTACTACTCGTACGCTGTAAGAAAGCCTCGTTCTCTGTTTTGTAAAAAAAAAATTTCAATCTGAAATGTGGCATGGTTGTCTTGTTGGTAAATAGAGTTAATTGCCGCAAGTTTTTTGGGCCCTGTTACTTGGAGCACCCAAAAAGAAGTGGAATAGGGTCTTAAACAGCTGAGTTCAGTGTCATTTTGGCACAGACAACTTTACGTCTTTTATGATAAAAGTACTTTTCAACTGTACAAAGCTACTGTACATAACATATTTCATTTTGGAAATCTGAGAAGGGCCCCAAGAGTTTCATGACGACCTATCCCTTGAGAAGAATATACGTTGTGGCCCTTAAGATAGCACTGTCTAGTTCATTTTTTTTATCAAAAGAAGCTACAGGACTCTTTAACTAGTTTAAAGTTTAGGAGAAAGACAGGCATAATTTCTTTGGTCCTATCGCGAGAAGACAAAAAGTTGGAGAAGTTGGTAATGAATAGAAAACTCAAGGGGAAAAAGAAGAAGATGGAGGGTTCAGAGAAAATGTCTCGGGGGGGGGGGGGGGGGAGCTGAATACGTGGCACAGGGTGGTTAGGGAAGAAGAAGAAGAAGAAGAAGAGCTTTTGAACTGATTGAAAACACCAAGGACCGTACAAAATGGAGAAGCATTATCGTCAGCGCGATGTAGCACTGAATGAAGATTCTGATGAATCTGGCTTTTGAGAAAAAAACCAACAACCAAAATCTATATGCTGTCTTCAAGCAAGGCAAAGCGCACTGGATTGCAGACAAAGATGTTAGTGTATGAAGGGTAGATATAGAATCTCGGAAACTTGAGTTCTGTGAATGTTGGGTAATGACTAAATACAAAATGGACGGATAAAAAAAAAAAGAAAGGAAAGCAGATAGATTAGTTTTATAATCTTTGTTAAGCATGTTGATTTCACGTGAGAAAATACGAGGGGAAGTCACTAAGTGACTCACAAATGCTTGTTAGAAAAAAAAAACAACTAAATGCGTCAGTAATGTGAAAACTTTTAATTAATGAACCTACATTATTCTCCTATTTCTCAACGTAATCGCCACCAACATTGATACATTTGTCCCATCGTGTAATCAGTGATGCAATACCCATGGCGTAAAAATCGGGAGTTCGATTTCTGAACCATTTTTTAAACTTGTTTCCACCTCTTCGTCACTCGAGAATCTTCTCCCGCCAAGGTGGTTTTTCAATGGACCGAACAGGTGAAAATCACTTGGAGCTAAGTCAGGACTATAGGGTGAATGTTCAAGAACTTCCCAACCCAACTGGCTAATGTTCTCTTGGGTTAACCGAGCCGTATGTGGTCTGGCATTGTCACGAAGGAGAAGCACACCTCTAGTCAGCAGACCAGGACGTTTTCTTCGAATTGCATCCCGTAGCATCGACAGAACTTCACAGTACAATACAAAATTTACACTGTCACCGTTACTCGTCTATCAGCTCTGATAATCTCATTCACAAGTTGCACAGTCGCTTCTGTTGCAATTTGAACAGGACGGCCAAGTCAGACTGTGTCAACAATTTCGGTGCGTCCCTGAGAAAATTCTTTTACCAAGTTATAGACCGCTTTACGTGATAAACAGTTTTCAGCATAAACTTTAATCATTTCCTTATGAATGTCCTTTAGCCCACAAAAATCGCACTACACTTCTCTGTTCTTCTTTGGTACACACTAACAGTTGGGTAATCATTTTGTTATTGCTTTGCGCATGCGCACGTAACTCCCAGCGCCCCCTACATACAGCTATTATAAAATTCGATGATGGTACTATCTAAAGATATATTTAAATACTGATAACCGCCACTGATAAAATATTTCAATTTGCTAGTTACTTAGTGACTTCTCCTTGTACTTATTTTTCTTAATCGTAATTTGAAAACTGTTAGACTGTTTGATGCCCACCGTATTTATCTCCATCATTATTACCCCGACAGAGGCGAGCGTGCTTAGAAGGAAGGAAGGAAGGAAGGAGGGAGGGAGGAAGGAAGGAAAGTAGGGATAGCACAAGCCTCATTATACATTAGCAAGATGCAGGTCCTGGGAAGAAAAAGCCCTAGGAAACAGCCAAAGCAGCCTCATGAACCTTATTGTGTGAGCCTTAGTTTCAGCGGTCTTCAAAGTGTAGACTCAGACCGTTCAGGCTCGGTGGAAAGAGTTGATGGTTTGCGGCCGCCGTGTCAGATCTCAACCTGATCTCAACATAGTTCATTATGTTCACATTACACAAAGAGTTTATTATTCCTTTGGTAATAGTTTTATTTATATTATTTTCTGTTAATTTTACACCACACAAGATGTACACTTTCGCCGTGGGGACAGAAACGACATCACACAAGATGTACACTTCGTCGTGGGAACAGAAACGGTGGTCCTAGAAAGTTTTCAGAAAGGGTGAGGGAGGTCAGTTTAGGGCTCTGTCTGAGCTCTTTATAGCACACCTACAGATAGCCTCCTTCCTTCCTTCCTTCCCTTCCTTCCTTCCTTCCTTCCTTCCTAGCCGTCAAGAGGACGTTAAGTTCAGTGTTCTCTCTAAGGTATTCTGATTCATGTATAAAAAAAATTTCAATTCGTGAGCAGATATGTTGTCAAAAACAGTTTGTGTGGAAATGAATGAGCATCATACGGTCAAATGGCAAGGTACAATTTAACCAGAAAAACAAAAGAAATCTCGAAAAACAAACTCATGTAGCTATTATATTTTTCTTCAGCTGTATTACAGCACAGAGTAACGTAAGGAAACTTTGAAAAATGAAGGCAGCAGTTTTTTGTTTTTACTTGCGCGGTTTATAAGCGTTCGTTCCCTGTGTGGCTTTCTTTGTGTATCCGTGTGTGTGTCCATGTGTGTGTCGGGCCGCGCTGCCCCGCAACTTAAGTGAAACATTGTTTCAGTTTCCCTGTTTCACCATTATCTACCTTGCACCGGCCCTGCAAATTCGACTTCACCTCGGCGTCCAGAACCAAATTCGCCTTTCAACTGCAGTCCCTGCTTATTCATTCATTCATTCATTTGCATGTCCCTTGCGGAACTTTGCCTCCCTAATAGCACTCCTGTAGGCCTCTCGGTTGTGATCAGGATGCCCTGCTGCTGGTGCATCCTTTTGCAGATTATCAACGATATTTTGCAGCCATCTTCACCTTGGTCTTCCTTTCTTTCTTTTTCGCATTATGTATCCTTCCAAAACGGTCTTCTCTAGATTATCATGACGTTTAATATGTCCAAAATATTTAAGTTTTCTTTGTTTATTCCTCTTTACTAGCCAGCCTTCTTCAACATTAAGTTCTTGTAGTATGGATATATTTGTTCTTTTTGTGTCTATGATATTTGAAGAACTCTTCTGTAGCATTTACATTCAAAGGCATTTATGTGTTTCTCATCTGTTTTGTTAAGTGTCCAGGTCTCACAGGTATATGTTGCGATGGGAAAGATGCATGCCCTTAAAAATCTTATTTTTGTAGTTCTGCCTGTTCCTCTCCACAGCTTCTTTAGTTGTTTTACTTTTTGAAGAGCGATAGATGTCATCCTTTTAATCTTCTTTATTGTATCTCCATTATTAGTTAGCATCATCGACCAAAAATATTCTGTTTCTATGGACGCCATTGGGAGGTCAGGACCTTCATTTTGTTTAACAGAGTAGATTACATCATGGTCTTGAAATCCACTGGGACTTCAGTCTGTTTAACACAGTAGAATACATCATGGTCTTGAAATCCACTGGGACTTCAGTCTGTTAAACAGAGTAGAATAATCTTTGAAATCCGCCAGACAGGTGGTCTCTTGCGTCCCATCTGACTTTCAAGAAATGGTTCATTATCCGCCCCAAATCCAGCGCAATGGCTGTACTTCAGCATCATCACTGCATCATATGGAGAGACGGATATCTCACTGGTCTACAAACAGCACAGCAAAAGCAGAAAGAGAATTAAGCAGATTTGTACCAAACATTTGACTCAGAACTGAACCTTCTTTAATCTCGGAGTTCTTCCCATAGTTCTGAATGGGTCCTGCACAAACAACTGTAGATGAATAACACGTCTTGTTACATATAGCTCTGGATGAATGACACCTTCTGTACAGATAGCTGGAAGGACCCAGATGTACAGATAGTTGTAAACGAATGACACTTCCTATACGGTTAATTCTAGATGAATAACACATTCACTGCAGGCAAGCCTACTTGATAAAACACAGCATTCATAGCTAATTCTATGAGAATAACACTCTTCCACAGAATATTTTGAATGAATGAATAACATTCTTCCATAGTTAATTCTGAATGAATAACATTCTTCCACAGTCAGTTATGAACAAATAACATTCTTCTATAGTTAATTCTGAATGAATAACACTCTTCTATTGTTAATTCTGAATGAATAACATTTTTCCGTAGTTAATTCTGACTGAATAGCACTCTTCCACTGTTAATTCTGACTAAATAACATTCTTTCGCAGTTAATTCTGAATAAATAACACTCTTCTGCAGTTAATTTTGAATAAATAACACTCTTGCACAGTTAATTCTGAATGAATAACATTCTTCCATAGTTAATTCTGAATGAATAACATTCTTCACCGGTTAAATTCTGGAGGAACAACATTCTCTCACAGTTAATTCTGAATGAATAACACTCGATCTACGAAACTTACAACGGTCACACTCTCAAAGTGAAGACGGCAGTAAACATTTTAAAATGTTTTCATTATATTTTATGTTTTATACCATAAACGTGTTTCTCATAGCTACCCCCACTTCTTCTTCTTCTTCTTCTTCTTCCTTCTTCTTCTTACTTACTTATTTACTTTCTTTCTTTCTTTATTCTTTTTCTTCTTTCTTTCTTTATTCTTTTTATTCTTTCTCTTCTTCTTCTTTCTCTTCTTCTCTTCTTCTTTCCTTTCTTCTTCTTTCTCTTCTTCTCTTCTTCTTCTTCTTTCTTTTCTTCTTCTTCATTCTTCTTCTTTCTCTTCTTCTCTTAATCTTCTTCTTCTTCTTTCTCTTCTTCTTCTGCTTCATTCTCTTTTTCTTCTTCTTTCTCTTTTTCTTCTTCTTTCTCTTCCTCTTCTTCTTTCTCTTCTTTTTTCTCCTCTTCTTCTTCATTCTCTACTTCTTCTTCTTTCTATTTTTCTTCCAGTTCTTCTTCTTCGTTCTTCTATCTTGTTGTTGTTGCTCTTCTTCTTTTCTCTCTTTTCTTCTTCGTTCCTCGTTGTTGTTGTTCTTCTTCTTCTTCGTCTTCTTTCTCTTCTTCTTCTTTCTATTTTTCTTCTTCTTTCTCTTTTTCTTCGTTTTCTTTCTTGTTGTTGTTGTTGTTCTTCTTCTTTCTCTTCTTCTTCGTTCTTCTTTCTTGTTGTGTTGTTGTTCTTTCTCTTCTTCTTCTTTGTTCTTCTTTCTTGTTGTTGTTGTTGTTCTTCTTCTTCTTTCTCTTCTTCTTCTTCGTTCTTCTT
This sequence comes from Achatina immaculata, assembly GCA_009760885.1. NCBI lineage: Eukaryota > Metazoa > Mollusca > Gastropoda > Stylommatophora > Achatinidae > Lissachatina > Lissachatina immaculata. The sequence goes on from CM019696.1 coordinate 33,846,613, forward strand.
TCTTGTTGTTGTTTTGTTCTTCTTCTTCGTTCTTCTTTCTTGTTGTTGTTTTGTTCTTCTTCGTTATTCTTTCTTGTTGTTCTTCTTCTTCTTCTTTCCTGTTGTTGTTGTTCTTCTTTTTCGTTCTTCTTTCTTCTTGTTGTTGTTCTTCTTCGTTATTCTTTCTTGTTGTTGTTGTTCTTCTTCTTCTTTCTTGTTGTTGTTGTTCTTCTTCTTTCTTGTTGTTGTTGTTGTTCTTCTTCTTTCTTGTTGTTGTTGTTGTTCTTCTTTCTTGTTGTTGTTGTTCTTCTTTCTTGTTGTTGTTGTTGTTCTTCTTTCTTGGTGTTGTTGTTCTTCTTCTTTCTTCTTGTTGTTGTTCCTCTTCTTTCTTGTTGTTGTTGTTTTTCTTCTTTCTTGTTGTTGTTCTTCTTTCTTGTTGTTGTTGTTCTTCTTCTTTCTTGTTGTTGTTGTTGTTCTTCTTCTTTCTTGTTGTTGTTGTTCTTCTTCTTCTTCGTTCTTATTTCTTGTTGTTGTTGTTGTTGTTCTTCTTCTTTCTTGTTGTTGCTGTTCTTCTTCTTTCTTGTTGTTGTTGTTGTTGTTCTTCTTTCTTGTTGTTGTTGTTCTTCTTCTTCTTCGTTCTTCTTTCTTCTTGCTGTTGTTGTTCTTCTTCTTCGTTCTTCTTTCTTGATGTTGTTGCTGTTGTTCTTCTTTGTTCTTCTTTCTTATTGTTGTTGTTCTTCTTCTTCTTTCTTCTTTCTTGTTGTTGTTGTTGTTGTTCTTCTTCTTTCTTGTTGTTGCTGTTCTTCTTCTTTCTTGTTGTTGTTGTTGTTGTTCTTCTTTCTTGTTGTTGTTGTTCTTCTTCTTCTTCGTTCTTCTTTCTTCTTGCTGTTGTTGTTCTTCTTCTTCGTTTTCTTTCTTGTTGTTGTTGCTGTTGTTCTTCTTTGTTCTTCTTTCTTATTGTTGTTGTTCTTCTTCTTCTTTCTTCTTTCTTGTTGTTGTTGTTGTTGTTGTTCGTTCTTCTTTCTTGTTGTTGTTTTTGTTGTTCTTCTTCTTCGTTCTTTCTTGTTGTTGTTGTTGTTGTTGTTCTTCTTCTTCTTCTTCGTTCTTCTTTCTTCTTGTTGTTGTGTTCTTCTTCGTTCTTCTTTTTTGTTGTTGTTGTTCTTCTTCTTCTTCGTTCTTTCTTGTTGTTGTTCTTCTTCTTCTTCTTCTTTCAGTCTGACTGAGCTTGTATCAATTAATTTACACCCGAATCCATCATGCTCATTCCTCCCGCCCTTTCTCCCAGCTCCATCTGGCCCTAGCCTGCTCACGCGAATCAGTTCCCAGGCCTTCTTGTGCCTTGTTTTGTGCCTTCAGCTTTTTGTGTGTATATATGTGTGTGTGTGTGTGCTTTTAATTCTAATCCCCCTCCTTCCAGCTGTCTCCCTCCATCTGCTCCTGGATCAGTTCCATCACTGTCTCTAAACATGGCTGCTACGGTCTCTCGGGCTGAACCCAGTCACTTCTTTCTGCTGGTTGCGTACTCCGGGCGCTTCAGTGAACAGGAACCTCGAGTCGCATCTGGCCACCATTTTATCCTGCCTGGCCCCGAGACTCTTTCTGATTGCAACATGTTCGAGGAAACTGTTTCCGGTTACATCCAGACTGTCAGAAATTTACACGAAAGCGGCAGAGACTCTTCGTTGCATGTGGACAGCAGGGAAACGCCGTTACATGAAAACAGTGTAAACTGTTGGTCACGTATGGACAACAGACATACATCGTTATATGTTTAACACCAGAAACAAGTATTTAACACAAACAGCTCCATATTCCGTATCACAGAAATCATAAACGAATTTTGCGAAAAATCCCCATTACACGCAAACATTAGAAACATCTTGTTACAAGTAAGAAGAAGAAACTTTGTTACAAATAAGAAGGAGAAACATAGTATTAGATGTAAAAATGGGAAATATCGTATTACAAGTAAGAAGGAGAAACATCTTGTTACAAATAAGAAGGAGAAACATCTTGTTACAAGTAAGAAGGAGAAAGATCTTGTCACAAGTAAGGAGAAATATATATCTGTAAGAAGCACAAACATGTTGTTACAAATAAGTAACAGAAATATTTTGTTTCAAGTAAGAAACAGAAACATCTTGCTACAAGTAAAAACCAGAAACATCTTGTCTCAAATAAGAAACAGAAACATATTGTAACAAGTAAGAAACAGAAACATCTTATTAGAAGTAAGAAACAGAAATATCATGTTAGAAGTAAGAAACAGAAATATCTTGTTACAAGTAGGAAACAGAAATATCTTGTTAAAAGTAAGAAACAGAAATATCCTGTTATAAGTAGGAAACAGAAATATTATGTTACAAGTAAGAATTAGAAATATCTTATTATAAATAAAAAACAGAAACTCTTGTTTCAAGTAAGAAACAGAAACATTTGTTCCAACTAAGAAACAGAAATATCTTGCTACAAGTAAGAAACGGAAACATCTTGTTAGAAGTAAGAAACAGAAGCATCTTGTTACAAGTAAAAAAACAGAAACATCGTATTACGCAAAAGCGGGAAAAAATACACCTTCACACAAGAAATATAATCACATTTGGTAGAAAGAGTGAGGAGATGCTCACGAGTAGTCTAATCGATAGTGACATCCCCTAAAGCTGTGTTAATGTGTATATTTATTTTGCAGGTGAAAAATTAGAACAACGTGTATTAGGAAGTCCATCCGTGTAACGGACATTTGTCGTAAACTGACTACATCATAAAACCCTACCCACGAATATAAGGGAACATTTTTAAAAAGTAAAGGTATTACCTTTACTTTTACAAAGAAGATGTAGACAAAGAATATTACGACGCCATAACAATTGGAGGTTATGAAATACCAGAGATTAGATGTGCTGATGACACAGTATTACTGTCCATAACACAAAAAGGAATGGAAAAACTAATTATGTCAGTCCGTAAGAACAGCGAAGAGCAGAATCTCTATCTCAATGCAAAGAAAACTAAATGGATGACAACTGACAAAACAAACAAGGCAGCTGAAATATATATCAATGAGGAAAAATTGGAAGAAGTGGAGAGTTTTGAATATCTTGGATCACTACTAACTAATAATGGAGATACAATGAGGGAAATTAAAAGGAGGACATCTATCGCTCTTCAGAAAGTAAAACAAATAAAGAAGCTGTGGAGAGGAACAGACAGAACCACAAAAATAAGATTTTTAAGGGCATGCATTTTTCTCATCGCAACATATGCCTGTGAGACCTGGACACTTAACAAAACAGATGAGAAACACATAAATGCCTTTGAATATAAATGCTACAGAGGAGTTCTCCAAATATCGTGGACACAAAAAAGAACAAATATATCTATACTACAAGAGCTTAATAATGAAGAAAGCTGGCTAGTAAAGAGGATTAAAGAGAGAAAACTTAAATATTTTGGACACACTAAACGTCATGATAATTTAGAGAAGACCATATTGGAAGGATACATAATGGGGAAAAGAAAGAGAGGAAGACCAAAACGAAGATGGCTGCAAGATATCGTTGACGATCTGCATATGGATGCAGCAGCGGCAGGCCATCTTGCTCACCACCGAGAGGCCTACAGGAGTGCTGTTTGGGAGGCAAAGTTCCTCAAGGGACATGCAAATGAATGAATGAAAGATAAAGGTAACGTATCCTTTAATACCCGTTAATTTTGAAGAAAGGAACACAAAGGTTATACTACTTCTCCATCTTGTCTTGTCTTGTCTTGTCCTATCTCCCTGTAACTGCGAGCTGGTGTTCATTGCAGTAGATGCTGTGGAGGTGTTGAGGCACAGCATCGTATCGACATGGGAGTGGGTTATCATAACTACTTTTTCAGTCTCGGAGTACAGCTAAAAGCCAGGTTGGGGGGAGGGGTGTTCAATACTTCTTAAGCAGACTCCACCACCATGGGGACTATGGCGATCCCTACACCGTTAGTCAGGCTCTGCCTGTTACTGGGAGTACCAACGGAGAGGTAGGACAGGGTCTTGGTCAGCTATGGTTCGCTAACCATGACGCTAGCATAACAGCTATGGATCGCTGATTGCCGCATCGTATAGCGTCTTCACTCCCATCACTTCTCCATATAGTTCCCCCCCCCCTGGGTTGATGCACTTCTTGTATCAGATCACTGGTTTCTTAATTCCATCATAGGAGAAGCATTCCACCTGTTCTTGAATTCAGGTTTGAACCTCTTCCCAAACCTCATTATCAGAGGTGAACCTGCGATCCGTGTACAACTGCTATAAGTAGACCGAAGACATGATAATGGCATGGCCGCCAAATCAGGGCTGTAAGGTGGGATGGGGAAGACGTTAAACCCCCCTCCCCCCAAATGGGCTTATTGTCGATGTGGGCTTGTGTTTACGTGTTGCAGATCGGGCTTCGTCGGTTACACTTGTTCATCCTACTTCATAAATATACATTTCTGTGAGTCTCTTTCTGTTCTCACTTCTTCACAGAGCCAGCCCTCTACGGTGAATTTTCAGCGGGGTTTCCCTTCCTCTACTCAAAGAAATCTCACTACGACGTGTCCTGTTGTTCAGCAATGGTGCAATCCTGCAGCGGAGCGTCAGTGCTTATTTGATCTTGGCTTCAACTATTCTAAGGGCGGAACGCTGCGCTGTGCGTGTTCGAGCAGTCCAGTAGCCATTGCGAACGTGTTGTGTTGCATCAGCTTCTGTCTGCTGTAGTTGCAGCGTAATTTTAAAATTGCCGGTACTGTTTTTTTTCAATTCTCCCTCGTAGTTTCTTATACTCGGGAAGGGAAATTGCGTTTATGTTTAATTTGTAAGCGATTGGCAGCACACAAGCAGCAGAAAATGAAAACGATTAACTTTTTAAATCAGCGTTTTAACAGTTTCTCATTTATAATTATCTGTTATTTTTTTTTTTAAATCTGTTTTATCTTCCTGGACTTGAAAGCAGAATTCTCCTAGCGGACCGTGTCGGGAAGATGCTGGAGTACAATCTCGTTGGATTAGAAGTAGATTACAACGGCTTATGTGAAGACCTTGGGCCCAGTCGTGATTGATAAGTTGCTGGGCTGACTCTACTACCGTAGTGGAGTCCACTACGAGTCGTGTCCCCTCGGACGGGCCGGCCCTGTTATTAAAGGACGTCAAAATGCAAAGGAGCTTGTCGGTACAGTCACGTGGTCTAGAAACCAGTGTGTGACGTCACATGAACTTAGGAATAGTTGCCTGGGGTAGACGATATGTTACCAGGCACTGTGTGTAAGATCCAGATGCCCCAGTGGAAAAAAACACTATAGATAACATTAGCTAACGAACTAAGTAAAGAAGAAAGAAGGAACCTGCTATTAACAAGAGTAAATGTAAAGATAGTCCCACACAAATGCTGTAGGGGATGAAGCGTTCGAGACCTCATTATGCTGGGCCATCAGTGTATGGGGTAGGGTGGCCCAGTTCTTGTCCTCGCTGCCTTTTCTTCTCAAATTTTCTCTGGTACTCATTCTACGAGGTTGGGTCGACCTCGGGGCCGTACTGATCGGGAAAAAACCCCCCGCTCAGTTGGGGATTCAAACCCTCGACCATTCGGTTGCTAGGCGAATGCTCTAACCACTTCGTTAGCTGGTCCCCAATTCATTCATTCATTCATTCATTTGCATGTCCCTTGCGGAACTTTGCCTCCGCCTCCCTAACAGCACTCCTGTAGGCCTCTAGGTTGTGAGCAAGATGGCCTGCTGCTGATGCATCCATTTCCAGATCATCAACGATGTCTTGCAGCCATCTTCGCCTTGGTCTTCCTCTCTTTCTTTTTCCTATTATGTTCCGTTCCAAGACGGTCTTCTCTAGATTATCTTGACGTTTAGTGTGTCCAAAATATTTAAGTTTTCTCTCTGTAATCCTCTACAGCTATAAACGTTTAAGTAGATAATGACACATTATTTCCTTAACTTCGTCAACATTACTTATTTTGTAGCATTATTTTTAACCCAGTTACAATTCTTATGTTGTTATTGTTTCCTGTAACATGGAACCTTACACACGGCCCACTGGTTCTTAGACCATGTGACTACGTCTTTCACATGTAGACAGAACAGGGTCTTAACCAGTTCAAGTTTTCTTGTCCTGAAAATTGTACCTCCTTCTTCAGTCTAGTATAGTTATCGTGTCTCTCTCTCCATCCCTCTCTCTCTCTCTCTTTTTCTCCCTGTCCCTTATCTCTTCTTTCTTGTTCCCTCTCTTCCTCCCTGTACCTCTCTCTTCTTCCTTGTCCCTCTATCTTCTTATCTGTCCCTTCTCTCTTCCTCCTGTCCCCTCTCTTCCTCCCTGTCTGCTTTCTCTTCCTTCCTGTCCCCTCTCTCTTCCTCCCTGTCCCCTCTCTCTTCCTCCCTGTCCCCTCTCTCTTCCTCCCTGTCCCCTCTCTCTTCCTCCCTGTCCGCTTTCTCTTCCTCCCTGTCCCTCTCTCTTCTTCCTTGTCCCTCTATCTTCTTACCTGTCCCTTCTCTCTTCCTCCTGTCCCCTCTCTCTTCCTCCCTGTCCGCTTTCTCTTCCTCCCTGTCCCCTCTCGCCCTGCCTGCCTATCCTGTTTCCTCTCTTCCTCCCTGTCTTCCGCTCTCTCTTCCTCCCTGTCCCTAAACCTCTCATGACTTCCTTCCTATCTCTGCCTCTCTCTTCCTCCATGTCCGTATTTCTCCCCCTCTCTTTCTTTCCATTCCTTTCTCCTCTCCATCGTCTCTCTTCCTCTCTCTTTTTTTTAAAATAGAAGATACAGAAAGACTGGTTCCGACAGCGAAAGAGATCCATCATCATCATCATCATCATCATCATCATCATCATCATCATTCACTCCCTTTTGGAACATAGGCCACGGATAAAGGCTCTTCCGTCTTCCCTGTTCTTAGATTTATTCTCCGTTTCCTTCCGTGGATCTGAACTTACTGCAGCCCAAAAAAACAGCAATCAACCCTTGGTACATCAGCCATAGCTGTCCAGCAATGTAATTCTCCGGGATTTTAGCAAACACGTTTCGTTTTCTTTCTTCGAAACTTTCTTCTGAGGCGAAGGGAATTATATTCTTAATCCCACATATAATCCCTACGGGAAGGAGTGCATTGCTCCGGGCCCAGGGGTTTTTTCCTCTGTTTTATAGAACATGGAGGTTTACAGGGGCCCTTGCGGATTAAAGATGGAATCTGGGGGGGGGGGGACCCGTGACTTACATAACTTCTGTTTTGGAGGGCCTGTATCTCTTGGGGCCGGAGACGCTGTCCATTTTGGAACTCAGTGATCCATAACGGACATGCTGGACTCAAATTTGGCGAACCGTAACTGATCAAGACCCTGTCTAACCTCGCCCGCTGATACCTCCAAGTTACAAGCCTGGCCTGGCTAACGGGGCAGGGTTCGCCATAGTTCCCATGGTGGTGGAGTCTGCTAAGAAATATTTCACGCTTTCTGTTTTTGTTGTAGTAGTAGTTGTTGTTGTTGTTTTAGTTTTTTAGATGCGCTCAATGACTGAAAAAAAAGCTGTCATCACCCGCTCCCAAACCGACACGACGCTAGGCCTCAATGTCTCCACCACAGTGGCGGCAGAGAAGGCCAGATCGCAATTTTTGGGAGATATATCTAATAATGGAGATACAATGAGGGAAATTAAAAGGAAGACATCTATCGCTCTTCAGAAAGTAAAACAAATAAAGAATCTGTGGAGAGGAGCAGACAGAACCACAAAAATAAGATTTTTAAGGGCATGCATCTTTCCCATAGCAACATATACCTGTGAGACCTGGACACTTAACAAAACAGCTGAGAAACACATAAATGCCTTTGAATGTAAATGCTACAGAAGATTTCTCCAAATATCGTGGACACAAAAAAGAACAAATATATCTATACTACAAGAGCTTAATATTGAATAAGGCTGGCTAGTAAAGAGGATTAAAGAGAGAAAACTGAAATATTTTGGACACATTAAACGTCATGATAATTTAGAGAAGACCGTATTGGAAGGATACATGATGGGAAAAAGAAAAAGAGGAAGACCAAGACGAAGATGGCTGCAAGACATCGTTGACGATCTGGAAATGGATGCAACAGCAGCAGGCCATCTTGCTCACAACCGAGAGGCCTACAGGAGTGCTGTTGGGAGGCAAAGTTCCGCAAAGGACATGCAAATGAATGAATGAATATCTTCACCTACTCACACACATAGATCAAACTCGCCTGTGACTTTTTTTTTATCCTAACAATATGTGACGCCCTCATATTTCTGCGTTGCGAATATTTCAATTTGTTTCGTGTAAGTTGCTGGGAGCGGTTAGCATTTTTCTAATAACCCAGGAAGAAGTATATAATCTATCTTATCCGCATCAAATTGTTTCTGAGGTCTCTTTATTTGTTTTGTTTTCAGTGTTGTTTGCTTATGTTTTGCTTTTTGCAAATGTAAATTGTTAATTTTCTTTTTGTGTGTGTGTGAAATAATTTGAATTTTTAAATAATTTTTTTAATATTAATAAAATAAATTAATGTAATGTATGTATCCCCCCGGTTTATTTAAACAAATGATGTTATTTATTTTGGGTTGTGATTATTTTATTTAGAACCGTTTAGCTAAACTTATTATTCAGATCAATCTCGTGCATATTTCTCAAATGATACATTTTATTATTATTTATTTTTGTTTCGTAAACTTTCTGAGGTTGTTTTCAGTTATATTATATTTGTTACTTTAATTATTAGAAACTTTTTTACTAACAGAAATGTTCTGATTGAAGGGGAAAAAAACGAATTATATAAGTTTTTCTTTCGCTTCTTTTTTTTTTAAATTCTCAGGGTTACTTCCGACTTTTTATATTGCTCAGTTCTATATTCTGCGCATGTTTTCATGAGTTTACGCTGAAACTTTGTTCCCTGTGTTTCTTTTGGTGACTGTTTTTATTCAACCCGGGAGAGTTCCTTCCTGGTTTGTGACCCCGCTCGAGTCCTGGGAGATTGTACCCTCTCTGCGAGGTTCGGCCTGGCAGCATCCACATTTGAAGGCGCGCACACGAGTGAGTTTGAGCAGAGAGGTTTTCTGGGATTTAAACTCAATTCTTTGGAAGTTTCTGAAAATCTCTTCCCCCACAAAGCGCTTACTTGTGTTGTGCGCGCGGAATGTTTAACTTGGCTTATTCGCGGAATCCATGTTGACTGGTGGAAAAAAAAATATAAAAAAATTTACCCCCTCAAATCATTGCGAATTTGAGTAACCTGCAGCTGTTGGTTCTTCCTTCTGTCATTCTTTGTTGGAGTATGATTCCCTTGTGACATTTTGTGGCGAAAGGAGTACCGGAAATGGTATAGTTTTGTGTAGGCTGGTCGTTCATGAATGACGTATAATTTTTAATTGTTTTATTTTGTTAATGATGAATATACTTTTTGGTAGTTTTTTTAAGAAACAAAAGTTCTCACGGCTCCTGTAAATGAGCATTCATATATGGATTGTTTCGTAATCTTTACGAAAATAGCTTAATTTTTAGCTGATTATGAACGTTAATTGATGTCGAAATCATCATCATCATCATCATCATCATCATCATCATCATCATCAGGTGCCGTGCCGACTGGCGTTGGCTATTATGCTTCTCCAGAGTACACGATCCTTCATGCAGGTCATCTGCTCAGTTGGTGATCTCCTCTCACACCATCCCGTCAGACTGTCCAGTATCATTTCTCTTGGTCTTCCTCTTGATCTTCTTCCTTCTATTTTTCCCTGTTGTTATAATATTTTCAATGCCCCCTCTTCTCATTGCATGTCCTATGAAAGTACATTGTTTCTCTCTTATTTTTTTGACAAGATTTTTTTGTCTCTCCAGCTCTTCTCATACATTCTTCATTAGTTATTTTTGCTGTCGAAATTAACGTGTATTAATTCTAATATTATACACGGAAAAGCTCCTTTGATAAGATAAAAAAACTTTTTTTTGTCACTAAATTTTACAGATAAGATTTTTTTGTTAAAGAAAATGTGTCGAATAAATTCTTCATTTGTCTCTCTCTTTATTCGTTGTTTGCTTCCCTTCGTATTACTTTATTTGTTGTTCTTTTTATCTGAAGAAGTTGGAAGCCGAAATATTGCACGGTTTTCGTGAAAATCTACGCAGAATTTATTCTCAGTTATTTCATTTGTTTATTTTTTTTTACGTTTCCTAAAGGCATAATTACGCATCAGATCCAAATATACGGACAGTATTGATGGAATATTACTAAAGTCGTTGGGTTCGACTTTCAGGATAGAATCAAAATGGACTGTTTGAGTTTAGACTTTGCGTAGAATTCGAATTTCTGAATTTCTGGTCAGCTAAAGTCCTACTGAAAGATTCATGGCTTGAAAGGAGTTCAAACAGTCTTAAGTCCGGCTGCCGATGTTGTGATTTGACACTCGCATCACGATGCCTGGGATGCTGTGTTCTTAAGTGCAACTTGTTGGGGATATGTCCGGGAAGTTTGCAGGAAAGACTGTTAAGTCTTAGTGACTTGTTTTCATTCTGAGTTTGTTATTACCGCTGTAATGTAATGTGGGTTGTTATTAACGCTGTAATGTAATGTGGGTCTCTCCCGTTAGCTCAAGAGACGTAGGGTTGTTGGGTTGTGCTTTAGTTTGACTTCAGAAGTTTCGGAGTGTGTTTCTCTTGTCCGGCAAGCGTGGAATAGTTTCATGTGTTTGTCATGAATTTATGATGGTCTAAACTTCATGGTTTGTAAAAATTGTACAAGTTATAAATGTTAGCGAAGTGTCTTAGAAGCTTTGGCTGTTTTGTGTTAAGTTTCTCCTGCATTGGTATATATCTTTCTTCTTCTTCTTTGTTGTTGTTGTTGGTGTTTTTTTTGTTTTTTTTGTACATCTTTTATTTCACTTTGCAGACGGAAAAGATTGATGAACCTCCTTATAGCTGCTTGTTTATACGAAAAATAGTTGGGTTTTCAAAACATTTTGGTATATAAGATGTGAATTGACTGTTTCGTGAACTGTTGAAATTTTAATTGGATTCACAAAGTGAAATTCTTGCTCAAAACGCCGTTAAAAAAATAGCAAGAAATCGACAAACGAAGCAAAAGTATGATTTTTACAAAATAAAATGTTTAATTCTTATGTGAAATTATGAAATTAATATGCTTCTTAATATTTGAAGTTGTTATTATTATTACTTATGCCGTGCCGGACAGCCTTGGCGATTATGTTTCTCCATCTTGCGTGGGCCTTGGCGTTTAAGATTAATTCAGATGTTTTAATTATTTTTTTCCATGTCATTTGATCAGTCCACTGAAATTATTTTTTCTCGCGCCTTTACCTTCCTTTTTTTCCCTTGAGTTTTCTAGTCATTACTGAGTTTTCCCATCTTCTGTCTTCTTCATGGCGTGTCCAAGAAATTTTGACTGTTTTTTTTTCTTTCTTATCATTGCAGCTAGTTTTCGCTGTTGTGACACTTCTTTGAGGACATCTTCGGTTTTTTGTTTTTTTTTCTTGTCCGTCCATGGTATTTGTGGCACCATTCTTCAAAAGCACATCTACGTTGTTTTCCAGTTTGTTTGTCTTTTTCCAAAAGTGACCGTCCAAATTTCGGGGCCATTATAGAAATATTGGCTTTATGTAAACATTTCAAGCAGGCTTTGAAAAAAGAAATTAGAAAGACTTTGCTTAAAGGGTGGGCTGATTAAGAAAACTTTCCGTGTTATTCACAGTAGGGGACTGCGTGCTACAATGTAGTTTAAATGTAGCGTGTGTAATCGTGAATGTATGAGTGTTAACGTTAATTTAAAATTTGTTAATGGAAAAATTGTTTTAACACTTCATTATGTGGCGGAGGTGTTATATTGTTTAACTCTTCGTTATGTGGCCGAGATGTTAAATTGTTTAAAAAAGGTGAAGGTAAAGGTAATCCTGTCATGCCTTAGAGGCACATAGGGATATGGTTTTAGTGCCCATAAATTGTTTAACACATCATTATATGGCCGAGATGTTATATTGTTTAACACTTCATTATGTGGCCTGGTTGTCTCACTGACTTGGGAAGTTCGAAGTTGAATTTATCGAAACTGTTTTCAAGTTGAAGTGGATATTGATAGAATTTATCAGTTGAATTCGGCGGATAAAATTGACTTTATACGTGGGATTTGGTCTACTGCTATGAGGTCCAAGCTTTTAAAAACATTTTTTAACTTTTAACTTTTAACGGACAGTTCAGTATTTTTGTTCAGGACTTCTTCTTACCTACTTAGCCAGAATGTCGAAATCATCATCACCACCATCATCATAACCAGTCGTGTTTGATACTAGTATGTTTTCAAAAGGTGTCAATATCTTGGTTTTACCTTTTATATGGGTAGCCAGGGACAGAAAAAAAGTTGAAGAAAATTATGAACTAAAATAGTAATAATAATATAGTGTTCATAGATCCAGTACAGTAATTACGCAATTTTGGTTCCCATATCCCAGATATATTTGAATACCCTGGACCGAGAACCATGGTATTAACATCATATTTCAAAGTCCTGGTTTTATTTTGGATATTAACCTTAGAAAAGTGGTTCTTAACAAGAGGTACAATTTTTTTTTTTTTGTTTTTGCGTGTACATTGACCTTTGTTTCACAACTATTCATTTGCTTCTTCTATAATACACAATGGCATAAAAATGTAGTACACGATCTCTTTTGTTCTGTTTTATTACATAATTATGCGCAAAAAAATTAAGATGATAAATAGTGGTTCTCGTAGACTACATAAATCTGTATTTCAACGGTTTCTCAACCTGACTTGTTTAAAACAGTTGCGCTGTACAATAGCTATGATCGTATAGGAGATGTATGTATAATCCCCACTCATATCATTTCATTTTTGCAAATCGAACATCATAGAGGCTATGGATACTTGAAGACGGAGTTGCTTGAATCATCCCGATGTATTTTTGGTATATTTGTGGGGGAGTACACACTGAAAGCAAGTAAGAAACCTACTTCTGAGTTTATAAAAGAACAAGGGTGGAAGATTTCATCGAGACGCAAAAGCAATGGAAGTCAGATACCAAGGAAGATGGGATGCGCACATGATGGCAGACTATTGTTGGAATCTTATGCGGGATTGTCCTGGCAGATCATGCTCTTGGAAGTCTTACAAAAGGAGCTCCTTGTGTGTTGAATGAATGGAAAATTTGTATAATAAACTTGTCCTTTTGGTTTGAAATAAGTAGATTTTCATGTAGTAGATTTTTTTTTCTTTTAAATGTTAATGTTTCCTTCATGCTTAAGAGATATTAATTTAAACACTACATTAATATATCCTGATTTGTTATGGGCAAGCAGAGTGAAGAGTTGTATCTGGCATATGTTTTGTATCTAAAAAAACTAGAGCTGTTAGGAGAAAAATTGTGCAATTTTTAGAATCAGCAGGTCAATATGCCTAGAAACAGGTCTAACATATGAGGCACTGAAATGAATGTTGGTCAGTGTAATCTACAACATACTGGAAATTTTATCACTATTTCAACAGTTAACATTAGAACAGAATCTATATATTAGGGTGAAATTAGTGTTTCCCTAGTTAATATTAGAGAAGCTGTAATGTGGATTATTTTCAATTAATATTTGATTAGTTAACACTAATTAGTTATTACGAGTAATGTTCTAAGTGTACTACTCTATGGAAGTGAATGCTGGAAAATCACCAAAAACTATAGAAAACAAGTTGAATTCTTTCCAGACTAAATGTTTACGAAGAAATAGAAAAATATTTTGGCCAAACACCGTAAGAAATAACATCTTGTTGGCAGAAATGCAGATGAAGCCACTGACAGCAATTATTGAGGAAAGACGTTGGCGATTGTTGGGACATGTGCTCCGAATGACTGACAACTCACTACCAAAAATAGCACTAAGATGGACACCACAGGGGAACAGAAGTAAGGGTAGACCAATAGAGACATGGAGAAGAACAAAAGAGAGGATGTTGAGCAATAGAGGGCTCACCTGGACAAAAGAGCAGAAAAAAAAGGCAAAGGACAGGCATTCGCGGAAAACCCCTTGCGTAAGCCCCATGTGCCCTGGGCACTTAAGGTTCAGAGAGAGAGAGAGAGAGAGAGAGAGAGAGAGAGAGAGAGAGAGAGAGAGTTAACACTAAGTTTAAAAATTTGTTTATATTAGATCTAAATTGATTAGTACTTCCCATAGTTAGCATTTCAGAAGCTATAAAGCAAGATATATGTAGTTGTTATTGAAGGTAATGACATCTATGAAGCTATAAAGCAAGATATATGTAGTTGTTATTGAAGGTAATGGCATCTATGAAGCTATAAAACAACTTATATGTTGTTGTTATTGAAGGTAATGGCATGAATGAAGCTGTGGCATGTAAACCAAATCATTTCCTGGATTGTATTTATTATCAGTTTATATTCAGTCAACATTCTTTATAGATTGTAACCATCTTCTTCTTTGGGCAGCTGCTGAATTCAGCAAGTTTTCTGAGCCACTGAGTCTCATTTCTGGGGACAAGACACGTCTCCATTCCTCTCTGTTCTCGGTCCTTTTCTTGTCAGTTGTTGTTTCCAAGAGCGCATGTATCCTCATCTAGGTTTGTATTGCCATCGGTATTAACTTTTCGCTTATTTTTATTATTATTGTCATTATTATTGTTATTGTTGTAAATATTGCTTAGTTATACTGTGGTCGGTTCTGTAAACCCAATATTGATAGAACCGTCCATGAGAGGAGTACCACAACAAGATGATGATGGGCAAAATCCGCAGTAATTGGCCTCCGCTTTGCTCGTGACCACAGAGAAAGACAATATACTTTCATAGATCATGCAGTGACAAGAGGGGGTATTGAAAACACTGCAGAAAGAGGAACAATAGAGGGAAGAAGTGTCAAGGGAAGACCTAGAGAAATGATATTGGACAGAGGAGATCACCAACTGACTTGATGACCGCCATGAAGTATCGGGTACTATTGACAAGCATAATAGCCAACGCCAGTCAGCATGACACATGATGATGATGATGATGATGATGTTTCAAAACTGTCTTCTTGGAGGAAAATGCCATTATTATTAAGGTAGAAGATAATCCCACCCCCCTCCCCCGTTCCCATGCCATTAAGACATATTGGGGAAGATGCCCGGGGCTTGCTCCGCTCTCGTCACGGGTCCACCTGGTATTGCAGTCCTTCCGAGAATGGCCCAAATAAACAAAAAATGTACGATTGGTTAAATTAGTAGTAGAAGCGTGCTCAGCGTTCATTAAAACAGTAAGCTGTATGTTTTACTGTAGTTCGTGTATCAAAAACTAAGGATCGAATTATTTCTTTGTTAGACGTGTTATATTCGATATATCAGTATATATTAATTCACACTGGTGAGATTGTGTGTGAATATTTCTGCTTGTCATTCATGGCAAAAGAAGTATTGCACACTCCCTGATTTGTAGCTTCACTCAGGAGCTGAAAAGACAGCCACTGTAACCCGTTTATCATTGTCTGATACAAACGTTAAATGTTTCTTTCCAATGTTTCCTTGCAATGTCACTTTATCACATAACTATTACTTGCATCCAAGTTTAAAAAAAAAAACGGCCCGTATTTCTAAGACCTTCGGCACATGAAAGTCTGATGTGGTCAGTATCACGCTTGGCCGCGTTTACCTTCCCAGATTTCTCTGGTACCCATTTTTTAGAGGCTGGGTAGACTCCCGGGCCTTTTTGTTATGTACCAGAAAAAAAAAAGATCCCACTGTTGAGATTTGAACCCGGTACCACCGGATTAATAAACCGAGTGTCTCGCCACTCAGATAACCTGGGCATCGTGATTATTAGTATATTCAGTCATGACAACCTGGTGTCGATGGATTTGTCGAACTCTCTGTTTTGTCTTCTCATTTCTCTCCACGAACAGAAGAAGCATTGTGGATCACTTGCCTCTAGATTCCCAGTTGTTGCTCACTTGACTCTATATTTAGAGTTGTTGTTCACTTGACTCTAGATTTCCAGTTGTTGCTCACTTGACTCTAGATTTCCAGTTGTTGCTCACTTGACCCTAGATTTCCAGTTGTTGCTCACTTGACTCTAGATTTCCACTTGTTGCTCACTTGACTCTAGATTTCCAGTTGTTGCTCACTTGACCCTAGATTTCCAGTTGTTGCTCACTTGACCCTAGATTTCCAGTTGTTGCTCACTTGACTCTAGATTTCCAGTTGTTGCTCACTTGACTCTAGATTTCCAGTTGTTGCTCACTTGACCCTAGATTTCCAGTTGTTGCTCACTTGACCCTAGATTTCCAGTTGTTGCTCACTTGACTCTAGATTTCCAGTTGTTGCTCACTTGACTCTAGATTTCCAGTTGTTGCTCACTTGACTCTAGATTGTGAGTTTCATCGTTCGCCTCCCTGCTACACAGTGATTGGTGTTGCAAATGATAACCTTGCTTATTTCAGATTTGCGTTAGAAATTGCCAAACCACATTAAATCTGTTGCAACCGCCATGTAAGGTTCATTGTAATTGTTATATTAGATTTATGAACAAACAAAGAAATCATTGAAAGAAAAGGTGAAGCAGAGAAAGTGGATATATTCATAACAAACTTTACGCCGAAATAAAAAAAAGTAAAATTATATAAATATAAACAATAATTCCACATTAGAACTTTTACAATAAACAATAATTACATACTAGAACTTTTATAGTAAACAATAATTCCACACCAGAGCTTTTACAATAAACAATAATCGGCACTAGAACTTTTACAATAAACAATAATTCGGCACTAGAACTTTTACTATAAATAGTAATTCCACACCAGAACTTTTACAATAAATAATAATTCCACACTAGAATGGCTACAATAAACAATAATTCCACTACTATATTATGTTATAAATTCCACAATGAATATATGCTGCAAAGAAAAAAAAAACAAAAATAGGTTACATAAATAGATATTCAAACTGAATCAGTAATTTTTGTTGAATGTGGTTACTAATAAATAACAGTGTTAGATCTTACCAATGAAATATTGCTACGTGAAGTTCATTGTAATTTTTATATTCGATTTGTGAAAAAATATATGTCGCTTATATTGATATTCGGGCTGAATGGATTATTTTTCATGAATCTAGTTACTAACATATATATATATATATATATATATATATATATATATATATATATAGCGGTACAAAATGAGTCCATTGTGAAAAATGGTTTGTGAAATAGGCCACTTGTGTACCAAATAAATATCATAGGATAAGTAAGGGATAAGCAGGATAGTTCTTGACGTACCAAACATGTCGCTGTCACGGGCAGATAGCTATGATGTAGAATTATTGCCCCTGTCACATAAAGTTTGTAAACAAAAATGTGTTTGTCTCCCGGGTATTAAGTAACCTTCCATATGCCCCGGCTTAAGACGTTGTTTGAAGCTTTTATTTGTAGTTTATTTGAGCTATTTCTTTGAGCTGTTATACAGGAGGTGCTCGATTTACGATGGTTCGGATAACGATATTTAGACTGCGAGGGTGCGACAAGCGATACCTATTAATATACTTATTAGGTGTATATATTTATTGACGGGACAAACGTGTTGTAATTTATTCACTTTTTAATTTTACGTACTTATTTAGTTCTAGTACATGTGTGTTTATTTCTTAATTTACTTATTAATTTAGAATGTCGTATTCGGTTTTCTGTCGGAACGTAATGAGGTCGTTAAAGTCTTGGGGTGCCTGTATTTCCTTCATATTGTCTACTGAGTTCTTCTTCTTGTTCTTCTTGTTCTTGTTCTTCTTGTTCTTCTTTTTCTTCTTGTTCTTGTTCTTCTTGTTCTTGTTCTTCTTGTTTTTGTTCTTCTTATTCTTCTTGTTCGTCTTCTTGTTCTTGTTATTGTTGTTCTTGTTCTTCTTGTTCGTCTTCTTGTTCTTCTTGTTATTGCTGTTCTTGTTTTTGTTGTTCTTATTATTGTTCTTCTTGTTCTTGTTCTTCTTGTTAGTCTTCTTGTTCTTCTTGTTATTGCTGTTCTTGTTCTTGTTGTTCTTATTATTGTTCTTCTTGTTCGTCTTCTTGTTATTGTTGTTCTTGCTCTTCTTGTTATTGTTCTTGTTGTTCTTGTTATTGTTCTTCTTGTTCTTCTTTTTGTTCTTCTTGTTCGTCTTCTTGTTCTTCTTATTAGTGTTGTTCTTGTTATTGTTGTTCTTGTTATTGTTGTTCTTGTTATTGTTGTTCTTGTTCTTGTTGTTATTGTTCTTCTTGTTCGTCTTCTTGTTCTTCTTGTTCTTGTTATTGTTGTTGTTGTTATTGTTGTTCTTGTTCTTCTTGTTCGTCTTCTTGTTCTTGTTGTTCTTGTTATTGTTGTTATTGTTATTGTTGTTCTTGTTATTGTTGTTATTGTTCTTGTTCTTCTTGTTCGTCTTCTTGTTCTTCTTGTTCTTGTTCTTGTTCTTATTGTTCTTCTTGTTCGTCTTCTTGTTCTTCTTGTTCTTGTTGTTCTTGTTATTGTTCTTCTTGTTCCTCTTGTTCTTGTTCGTCTTCTTGTTCTTCTTGTTATTGTTGTTGTTTTTGTTCCTTCTCCATCCCCTCCTTCTCCTCCTCCTCTTCCTCCTCCTCCTTCTTCTTTCCCTATCTCTTCCTCCTCCTCCTCCTCCTCCTCCTCCTTCTTCTTCTTCTTCTTCTTCCACCCTCCCTCTTTTTTCTCTCTTTAGTCCTCTTTACTAGCCAGCCTTCTTCAATATTAAGCTCGTGTAGTATAGATATATTTGTTCCTTTTTGTGTCCACGATATTTGCAGAAATCTTCTGTAACATTTACATTCAAAGGCATTTACGTGTTTCTCAGCTGTTTTGTTAAGTGTCCAGGTCTCACAGACATATGTTGCGATGGGAAAGATGCATGCCTTACGGTGTTTGGCCAAAATAGTTTTCTAATCCGACGTAAACATTTAGCCTGAATAGAATTCAGCTTGTTTTCTATAGTTTTGGTGGTTTTCCAGCATTCACTTCCGTAGAGTAGCACACTTAGGGCACTGTTGTAAATTACTGGTAAGTTTAAGATATCCATTATGGAATTTATAATACAATTCCGTAGTGGAATTATTGTTAATTGTAAATGTTCCATTGTTGAATTATTGTTCATAGTTTTATAAAAATTTACTTTATTTGTTCACATTTCACCATTAGTTTTGTTATGAATACATTCACTTTCTAATTCTCACTCTTTCTGTTAACTGGCAAGGCCATTAACGATCAGTTTGTAAATCATAAAATGTTTATTTAAACTCGGCATGACAAGCGCCCGAGTACGTTAGTAAGCATAACAAGCTGCAAGTTGGTCCTTTACTTAGCAGACAAAATGCAGAACAAAGATGTTAGGAAATGACTGGAAGTCTGAGGGGAGATAATGCTTGCAGAGTGGCCACCTTAAGCTCATGATGTATTTGGGACAAGTTTTTCTGTTAACACTCTTACTCGGAATTTATCCGGTTTCGTTTACGAATTTGATTCTTCGGCTTGCCAGGTGCAGACTGAATGCCTGCCTGATGGGGTATAGCTTAGGGGCCACTAGCTCGAACAACAGATGTTCTTCTCCTGATCGTAGACCAGGGTGCCCCAGGTGTAAGTCGCAGTTGTGAGAGATTTAGTCCTAGAGATCAGGCGACATATTAAGTCTTTGTTCAACAAAACAGAATATAATGAACATGTGTCAGTCAGAAAGGACATCTACTTCTCTTGTTGCGTCAAGTCTAAAGGGGCAACGTTACACGAGGATCACTTGTGGTCTCGGACTGCATTTTGGGAACCACTGGTCATCTATAGGAGGCTTTTGCTTTCTTGTGGCCAGGCCAGGAATGTCTTTTTTTTCCTTTTAAATCTTGTGTCTGTTGTTTCTGGTGGCTCCTGTTGGAAACCATAACATTCGGTTACTTCTTTCGTCGGCGTACGTCACAGCCTGATTGGCTGAGTGGTTTAACTTTCGATCTATTAATCAGGTGGTACCGGGTTTAAGTCCCAGCAGTGGGGGGGAATTTTTTTTTTGTTTCTGATACACAGCAAACAGACCCCGAGGTCCACCCATCATCTTTAAAATGGGTACCAGAGAAACCTGGGAAGGTAAATGCAGCCAGGCGTGAAACTGACCACATCAGACTTTCATGTGCCGAAGGTGTTGGAAATACGGGCCCTAACACCGTACCCCTAATATGCCTTAATGGCAGGGAAGCGGGGATTTTACCTTTTACTTTACCTTACGCCAGTCCCAAGGTTCTGAATGCTCGGAAAAATTATATTCATGAAATTAACATTCATGAAATTAACATTCATGAAATTATTCAACACCAGTACGAAATGCCAGTTGGTGGTCATGCTTCTGCACAGATCTCGATTCTTGATATTCTGATATCAGCTCCGATGTTGACTATCTAGCGTGCCTTCGCGTCAAGACCAGAGGTTCCCAAACTTTTAGACCGAAAGAGCCATTGCACAAGAAAAAGAAAACATGCTGGAGCCCTAATAAATTTTTTTTTTTGTTTACGCCTGTACGAAAGCTAATCAAAAAGTAACTGCGGATTCAATGACGGAATCACTGAAAAAATTTATGAAAAAGATTCGAGTACGAGTTAAACAATTTTTTTTTCCACATATTTTTCAATGGCTAGATTTGCCCTTCCCCCCCCCCCCCCCCCCAACCAGTAAAGACAGTGTAAATTTTGTTACTCTGCGTGCAATCATGCAGTAACGCAAGCTACGAAATATAAAATGATAAAGGTAAAATCCCCGTTTTAAGGCCTTATGGTCTATTGAGGATACGGTATTAGGCCCGTATTTCCAAAATCATCGGAACATGAACGTGTGATGTGGTCAGTGTCACGCCTGGCTGCATTTACCTTCCCAGATTTCCCTGGTACCCGTTTTTAGAGGCTGGGTGGATCCCGGGGAATTTTTGGTGCCATGGTACTAGAAAAAGAGATTCTCACTGCTGGGACTTGAACCTTGTACCACCAGATTCCTAACCATTCAGCTAACAAGGCCGCTATTAAATATAAAACAAACGCAAAAACGCTCATATTCTGGCCGTGTCTTTGACCAAAGCCCTTTATTTAGATTTTTTTTTTTTTAAATGGAAGTCCTAATTACTGATGTTCTTCAATACTGTGAAGCATATTAAAAAATACTGACATTTTCTTCACCAAGATTGAGATCTATGACGGAGCAGAAGGGTTCCGCGGATCACAGTTTGAACAACTCTGCGTTAGACAGTATAAGACTTTCTCTCTTGGGGTTCCCCCCACCCCCCTCTGCCTCTCCTTTCTGCTCAGAAAATGTGAGTTCTGCGTGTTGTTCACTGAAAAATTAGAAAGGGAAAAGAAGGAGAGGGTAGCCAAGAGAAAAAAAATCTGTGGACTTACCAAGTGACGTGGAAAAAAAAGAAAAAAACCACCGTTTCAATAAACTATATGCACAAAGGATAGCCCAAGATGGAGAAGCATGGTCTCCTAGATCATCCAGCAAGGCAGTTTAATTGACATTTAAACAGCGATTCACAAACGGTGGTGGGGGGTGGGGTGGGGAAGAAAGGGGAGATTATGGAAGCAGGGTGAGGGAAAAGTAAGGGGCTGGAGGCCCCAGAACCAGCTAAGAGGAAAATGCCTTTTTGGGTCGCTAAAGATGAAGCATGGGAAGCAAGGGTCTGTAGCCCAATACAGTTTGGGAACCACTGATTTCAGCCCACATCTTTCAATTCTTATTCTGTTGTTCACGTTCACAAACATCCTCTTACTGATTTATTGATTCACTAAGAACTGGACCGACAGCTGTTTCATATCAATTTTATTGAGTTATCAGGTTGCGTGCCGATATACGTAGACGATCATACTTGTCCGTTTTGTTCGGGTGATGCAAAAACAGAAATTCTTAGACAGCTTGACAACTTGGCGTGGGAGAAGATGACTTGACAGAATGGCTTGGGAGTAGATGACTTGACAGAATGTTGTGGGAGAAGATGACTTGACAGAATGGCTTGGGAGAAGATGACTTGACAGAATGGCGTGGGAGTAGATGACTTGACATAATGGCTTGGGAGAAGATGACTTGACAGAATGGAGAAGCACAACAGCGGAAATGGTGGAAAACATGAAAGATCGGAAACTGTGGAGGGACATGATCGCCAATGCCTTCAAGTCATGACACATGATGATGATGACGGTGCCCTTATTTTTTTTTTCCTTCCGCATCACGTGGCCATTTAATCTGACAATTTTCCTTCCTCTCGCCTTCTTTTTTTTCCCTTTCCCCTTGAGTTTTCTAGTGACTCCCAAGAACACTAACATGCGTCCTCCTCTTCTCATAAAGTTCGGAGACATTTTTTGACTTGCTTCCCCTAGCAGTGTCAGCTATTTTGGGATTAATTTCCTTGTTTCGGATTACAACAACCTTTTGAATACGTATGTTTTTAACTTTAGATTGCGTTAAAATGTTGATAGAAAACGGTTTTGTTTTTATGTTTGGTTGGATGGTTAGGTTTGTGTAGATGTGAAAATTTGCAGGTTTGTTTGTGGTTTTAAGTGGAGTTTGTCTGAATACCGTGAGGTTTACTGTTAAAATAAGAGGGTTTGGTTAAGAGGTAAACGTGTGATTCTAACATCACTGATGCGTATAACCTGGGAGAGATATAGACAGACAGACGGAGTCAGATAGATAGAAAGACAGACAGACAGATAAGCAGACGTTGCCTGACCAGGCATATCATCATCACCACCACCACCATCACCACCACCACCACCATCATCATCATCATCATCATCATCATCATCATCATCACTCCACTGGGGGTATAGGCTCACCACAAATAAAGTTTCTCCAGTCTTCTCTGTTATTGGATTTGATCTCTACCTCCTTCCGCGTGTATCTCTTGTCTGTGAACACTGTCATAATTTCCATTCTCCAACTAGTTCTTCATCTTCCTCAGTTTATAATTCCCTGAGGATTCAATATCAATGCTTGTCTTATAGTGCTTGACCTTGTATATCATCATCATCATCATCATCATCATCATCATCATCAGGTGCTGTGCCGACTGGCGTTGGCTATTATGCTTCTCCAGAGTACACGATCCTTCATGCAGGCCATCAGCTCAGTTGGTGATCTCCTCTCACACCATCCCGTCAGACTGTCCAGTATCATTTCTCTTTGTCTACCTCTTGATCTTCTTCCTTCTATTTTTCCTGTTGTTATAATATTTTCAATGCCCCCTCTTCTCATTGCATGTCTTATGAAAGTACATTATCTCTCTCTTATCTTTTTGACAAGAATTTTTGTCTCTCCAGCTCTTCTCATACATTCTTCATTAGTTATTTTTGCTGTCCAGGGAATTCGCAACATTTTTATAATAAACCACATTTCTGTTGCTTCCAATGATTTTTGTGCAGACTTGCCTATTGTCCATGATTCACTTCCGTATAACAAGATAGGTTCAATATAGCATTTTAGGACTCGTTTTCTAACATTCATTGATAAGGATGTGTTACATAATATGTTTCTCATTCTCTGAAATGCAGTCTTTGCTTGGCCTATACTGTTCCTAATTTCTGTTCTGCATTTTACATCTGAAGTTATTACTGCTCCAAGGTATTTGAATTTCTGGACCTGCTTTAGAATAGTTCCTTTTAATTTTATACTCCATGCTGGTGGATTCTGTTTCTTAGATATAACCATATTCTCTGTCTTTTTGATGTTCAGAATAAGGCCTGTCTGTTCAATTTCTTTGGCGACTTTATCCAAGAGATTTTGCATTTCTTGTTGGTTCTCAGCTATCAGTACTGTGTTGTCAGCATACCGAAGGTTCTTGTATATAGCACTTTCTAAATGTCTGTACTGCCATTAATTCTGTTCATTGTCACATTCTTGTGAAGTTTATTTTTTACTATTATCCCCTTTTTTTATTGACTTCAAAGTCATCTTCTTTATTGAGTTCAGTCAGTATTTTATTGACTCCAAAGTCAGCTGCTGTAATGACTTCAGTCAATTTTCTATTGATTTCAGAGTCAACTGCTGTATTGACTTCAGTCAGTTGCTGTATTGACTTCACTCAGTTTTTTATTGACGTCAATGGCAGCTGCTGTACTGACTTCAATCAGTTTTTATTGACTTCAAAGTCAGCTTCTTTATTGACTTAAGTCAGTTTTTATTGACTTCAAATTCAGCTTTTTATTGACTTAAGTCAGTCTTTTATTGACTTCAAAGTCAGCTGCTGTATTGACTTGTCAGTTTTTGTATTGACTTCAAATTCAGCTTCTTGATTGACTTAAATCAGTTTTTATATACTTCAAAGTCAGTTTATTTACAGACCTTCAGTGCCTACCCTTCCAATAAAGGAAAATGGCACAGCAGCCACTTTACAAGATTTGGGGGGGGGGCACCATTTAAAGGTGGGGCAGGATCTAGACCTGCTGTTGCTCTATTGACTTTGGCATCAATCTAAGGGAAGAGTTTTCGCTCACGTGGTGCATGTAAATGTGGTCATGTGATAACATGGCGGCAAATCAGATGATCCAAGGGGGAAACTGTGCTGCCAAAAATCTATACCGAGGACTTCATAAACAAGGGAAAATTGTTCATGCATGTCCCGTAAAGAGTACCATTATATTTCCCCCCTCGTTAACATAACACGTGACCAACCGTCAACGTAAATATACGTACCGTAAGCACGTCGGTTTTTGATACATGCGATTTGGCGGGACTCTTACGACAACAAAAAATAGATTCGGCAGGAACTATTTTCTGGTACCGCGGATGAAAGTAGTTCGGAAGTTCTACAGCAAAAGCAAATGGAGGAAGACAATTTCTCCTATTAGCGAAAAATAAAGATTCCACTAAAATCGACAGATGAGTTTTCGTCAAGTTCTCCTCTACGTTAGAATCCTCTCACGATTTCTCACACTTTCAGGCAATCGATTCCATGAAATTGCTGACAAGTACCTGGGTGTCAGAAAGTTGGAGGGATCTATATTCACCCGCATGACACACCTGCTTTGGATCAGAAGTGCGCTCATGGGGTAGGGGTGGGGGTTGGGGGGTGGGGAGTGTTGAATTGCTTCCGTCCTGTGACGGCAATTCAGTTTTCCCTCTGTCACGGGCCACTTGTGGAGCTTGTCACGTTTTTATGGGGAGTTCTGACAATTGGGGGAGCCCTGCTGAGAAGTTCAACCGTGGAACAGAAAGACAAGAGTAGATGAACTCTCAGATATGAACAGAAGGAAAATATGAACAAAATATGAACACGAAAGGGGTTTTTAAAAAAAGTAGTAATGCAGAATAAGTCGGAAAAATTAAGGAAACAAAAGATGAAGTTTCGTCGTTATTTTCCCCCATCCCAATTTCCAGTTCATCTTTTTTGTTCTGCTCAAGATATCACCATAGACAGTAATCAGAGTCATTGTCAAGGGGCTTTCTGTCTATGATGTAGACAAAGGAGGATGAAATGTTTCTCCGGCAACCACCAAGTGTCAAGGTATTGTTTTAGAATATTGATTTAACGTGTGTGCGGTACACGGCAGTGGTTGTAGATGCTCTTGTAGGGTGAGGCTGTCACTTATGTAGTGAGCTTCGGCCAGAAGTCATCGTGGCGTAGTGATCACTTCCACGGCGATACACGACAAGAGCCATTCTGAGATGGTCTTTTGGCTTCATGTAAAAAAAAAAAAGAAACAAACTTTATATAAGAGCTTCTGAGATGATTGAATCATCATCATCATCATCATCATCAGGCGCCGTGCCGACTGGCGCTTTCTATTATTGCGTCTCCAGAGTACACGATCCTTCATGCAGGCCATCAGCTCAGTTGGTGATCTCCTCTCACACCATCCCGTCAGACTGTCCAGTATCATTTCTCTTGGTCTTCCTCTTGATCTTCTTCCCTCTCTTTTTTCCTGTTGTTATAATATTTTCAATGACCCCTCTTCTCATTGCATGTCTTATGAAAGTACATTGTCTCTCTCTTATTTTTTTTGACAAGATTTTTTGTTTCTCCAGCTATTCTCATACATTCTTCATTAGTTATTTTTGCTGTTTAGGGGATTCGCAACATTCTTCTAATAAACCACATTTCTGCTGCTTCCAATGACTTTTGTGCAGACCTGACTATTGTCCATGATTCACTTCCATTTAATAAAATGGGTTCAATATAGCATTCTTATATCTTATATATCTTATATCCTTCCCGTGCCGTTAAACGTCACATAGGGCTCGCAAAGTAGTTCGCCAATTTTTCCTGTCTTCGGCGAGTCTTTCAACTTCATCATTACTGGATTATATATTTGATTATAAAGGGAGTGTATTAACATTAACAACCTTTCTATGCTGGGGGAGATAACTCTGTCTGTTTTGCCAATCAGCGACCAATATCTTACAGATAACCTATCCCACCTGGCCTTGGTACCCCCAAGTTAACAGGCCTAACCTGGCTAACGGAACAGGGCTCGCCATAGTTCTTATAGTGGTGGAGTCTGCTAAAGAAGTATTGCATACTCCGTGCTTTTTTAATAGTCTGTCTGCATCTGTCTCAGGATATTAGTGTCTGTGAGGTTAGGAATCACTCGCCTACCACTCCATGAAACCCTCATATTTAACAATAAATCTCACATTGGGCTATTATGACTAAAAACAAAGTAGCCGCCATAGCCCGCTCCCAAACCGACACGATGCTGTGGTTCAACATCTCCGCCGCATTGGCTGCAAGGAATAGCCAGGACGACTGAAGAAGAAGAAGAAGAAGACGAAGAAGAAGAAGATCTGATGAAGTTCTTTCATATATTGAGGTCCTTCTTCTAGAAAACCAGGAGTTGTATGTCTTCAGGGTGATCGCCAAAACAGGAATGGAGATTTCCACGAGATGGTTCAGTTCGTTAACGCTCAGAGCTATAGGGTGTAGGAGCTAGCTTTCAGCACTGTGAGCTGTAGGGTGTAGGAGCTAGCTCTCAGCACTGTGAGCTGTAGGGTGTAGGAGCTAGCTCTCAGCACTGTGAGCTGTATGGTGTAGGAGCTAGCTTTCAGCACTGTGAGCTGTAGGGTGTAGGAGCTAGCTCTCAGCACTGTGAGCTGTAGGGTGTAGGAGCTAGCTCTCAGCATTGTGAGCTGTAGGTGTAGGAGTTAGTTATCAGCATTGTGAGCTGTAGGGTGTAGGAGCTATCTCTTATCACTGTAACCTGTAGAATGGATGAGCTCTCATCACTGTAACCTGTAGAATGTATGAGCTCTCAGCACTGTAGCCTGTAGAATGTATGAGCTCTCAGCACTGTGAGCTGTAGAATGTATGAGCTCTCAGCACTGTGAGCTGTAGAATGTATGAGCTCTCAGCACTGTGAGCTGTAGAATGTATGAGCTCTCAGCACTGTGAGCTGTAGAATGTATGAGCTCTCATCACTGTAACCTGTAGAATGTATGAGCTCTCAGCACTGTGAGCTGTAGAATGTATGAGCTCTCATCACTGTAACCTGTAGAATGTATGAGCTCTCAGCACTGTGAGCTGTAGAATGTATGAGCTCTCAGCACTGTGAGCTGTAGGGTACAGAAGCTGTCATCACTGTGAGCTGTCGGGTATAGAAGCTGTCATCACTGTGAGCTGTCGAGTATAAAAGCTGTCATCACTGTGAGCTGTCGGGTATAGAAGCTGTCATCACTGTGAGCTGTAGGGTATAGAAGCTGTCATCACTGTGAGCTGTAAGGTATAGAAGCTGTCACTACTGAGCTGTAGGGTATAGAAGCTGTCATCACTGTGAGCTGTATGGTATAGAAGCTGTCATCACTGTGAGCTGTAGGGTATAGGAGTTCTCAGGTTTGGGTGTAAGAGCTCTCAGCACTGTGAGCTGAAGGGAGTAGGAGCTCTTAGCGCTGTGAGCTGTAGTCAGTAGGAGCTCTTAACACTGTGAGCTGTAGTCAGTAGGAGCTTTTAACACTGTGAGCTGTAGTCAGTAGGAGCTCTTAACACTGAGCTGAAAGAGGTAGGAGCTCTTAGCACTGTGAGCTGTAGGGGGTAGTAGCTCTTAACATTGTGAGCTGTAGTGAGTAGTAGCTCTTAGCACTGTGAGCTGTAGTGAGTAGTAGCTCTTAGCACTGTGAGCTGTAGTGGGTAGGAGCTCTTAACACTGTGAGCTTTAGTGGGTTGCTCTTAACACTGTGAGCTGTAGTGGGTAGGAGCTTTGGGTGTAAGAGCTCTCAGCTCTTTGAGCT
Organism: Achatina immaculata; assembly: GCA_009760885.1. Classification (NCBI taxonomy): domain Eukaryota; kingdom Metazoa; phylum Mollusca; class Gastropoda; order Stylommatophora; family Achatinidae; genus Lissachatina; species Lissachatina immaculata. The sequence continues at coordinate 33,874,836 of CM019696.1, forward strand.
TTGGGTGTAAGAGCTCTCAGCACTTTGAGCTTTGGGTGTAAGAGCTTTCAGCAATGTGAGCTGTAGGGTGTAGGAGCTCTCAGCACTCTGAGCTTTGGGTGTAAGAGCTCTCAGCACTCTGAGCTGAAGGGGGTAGGAGCTCTTAGCGCTGTAAGCTGTAGTGAGTAGGAGCTCTTAACACTGTGAGCTGTAGTGAGTAGGAGCTCTTAACACTGTGAGCTGAAGGAGGTAGGAGCTCTTAACACTGTGAGCTGTAGTGAGTAGGAGCTCTTAACATTGTGAGCTGTAGTGAGTAGGAGCTCTTAACACTGTGAGCTGAAGGGGGTAGGAGCTCTTAACACTGTGAGCTGTAGTGGGTAGGAGCTCTTAACACTGTGAGCTGTAGTGAGTAGGAGCTCTTAACACTGTGAGCTGAAGGAGGTAGGAGCTCTTAGCACTGTGAGCTGTAGGGGGTAGTAGCATTGTGAGCTGTAGTGAGTAGTAGCTCTTAACACTGTGAGCTGTAGTGAGTAGTAGCTCTTAGCACTGTGAGCTGTTGTGAGTAGTAGCTCTTAGCACTGTGAGCTGTAGTGGGTAGTAGCTCTTAGCACTGTGAGCTGTAGTGGGTAGCTCTTAACACTGTGATCTGTAGGGGGTAGGAGCTCTTAACACTGTGAGCTGTAGTGGGTAGTAGCTCTTAGCACTGTGAGCTGTAGTGGGTAGCTCTTAACACTGTGATCTGTACGGGGTAGGAGCTCTTAACACTGTGAGCTGAAGGGGGTAGGAATTCTTAGCACTGTGAACATTATTGTGTAGGAGCTCTTAGCACTTTGAGCTGTAGAGTGTAGGAGCTCGTAGCACTGTGAGGTTTACAGGATAGTAGCTCTTAGCACTGTAAGCTGTGGGGTATAGGAACTCTCAGCACTGTGATGTCTAGGGGGTAGGAGATCTTAGCACTGTGAGCTGTAGTGAGTAGGAGCTCTTAACACTGTGAAATGTAGGGGGTAGGAGCTCTTTGCACTGTGAGCTGAAGGAGGTATGAGCTCTTACCACTGTGAGCTGTAGGGGGTAGTAGCTCTTACCACTGTGAGCTGTAGTGAGTAGGAGCTCTTGACACTGTAAGCTGAAGGGGGTAGGAATTCTTAGCACTGTGAGCTGTAGTGGGTAGGATCTCTTAGCACTGTGAACTTTATTGTGTAGAAGCTCTTAGCACTTTGAGCTGTAGGGTGTAGGAGCTCTTAGCACTGTGAACTGTAGGGTATAGGAGCTCTCAGCACTGTGAGCTGTAGGGTATAGGAGCTCTTAGCACTGTGAGCTGTAGGGTATAGGAGCTCTCAGCACTGTAAGCTGTAGGGTATAGGAGCTCTTAGCACTGTGAGCTGTAGGGTATAGGAGCTCTCAGCACTGTGAGCTGTAGGGTATAGGAGCTCTCAGCACTGTGAGCTGTAGGGTATAGGAGCTCTCAGCACTGTGAGCTGTAGGGTATAGGAGCTCTCAGCACTGTGAGCTGTAGGGTATAGGAGCTCTTAGCACTGTGAGCTGTAGGGTATAGGAGCTCTAAGCACTGTGAGCTGTAGGGTATAGGAGCTCTCAGCACTGTGAGCTGTAGGGTATAGGAGCTCTCAGCACTGTGAGCTGTAGGGTATAGGAGCTCTCAGCACTCTGAGCTATAGGGTATAGGAGCTCTCAGCACTGTGAGCTGTAGGGCATAGGAGCTCTCAGCACTGTGAGCTGTAGGGTATAGGAGCTCTTAGCACTGTGAGCTGTAGGATATAGGAGCTCTTAGCACTGTGAGCTGTAGGATATAGGAGCTCTCGTAGGGTGTATGAGCTATCAGCGTTGTGAACTGTAGGGCGTAGGAGCTAACAGCGCCGTGAGCTGTAGAGTGTTAGAACTAGCACTGTGAGCTGTAGGTCGTAGGAGCTATCTGCGTTGTGAGCTGTAGATGCACTCAGCACTCAGAGGTATAGATGCACTCAGCACTCAGAGGTATAGGTGTACTCAGCACTCAGAGTTATAGGTGCACTCAGCACTCAGAGTTATAGGTGCACTCAGCACTCAGAGTTATAGGTGCACTCAGCACTCAGAGTTATAGGTGCACTCAGCACTCAGAGTTATAGGTGCACTCAGCACTCAGAGGTATAGGTGCACTCAACACTCAGAGGTACAGGTGCACTCAGCACTCAGAGGTATAGGTGCACTCAGCACTCAGAAGTATAGGTGCACTCAGCACTCAGAAGTATAAGTGCACTCAGCACTCAGAAGTATAAGTGCACTCAGCACTCAGAAGTATTGGTACACACAGAGAATCAGAAAAAAAGCCACTATTACTAGCCTTCTCTCATTCCTGATCTGTTTGAAAACCCTCGAAAGAGACGACTTGGGGGGGGGGGTAAGTCTTCAGCACGACCATCCCCTCTAGTGTCAAACAGTTACATATCTGACACTATCCGAAGGAAGTGGGAGTTGGATTTGGGAAGGGGGGAACCATATTGTAGGGAAAATAGAAAAGTGTCCATCTCTAAGTTATGTAAGAAGAATTGTTTCCCCCTGTTCAGAGTTTGAAGAGGGGGGCGCTGTTTGTAAATTACAAATGACGTAGTTGTTGAAAGCTATAAAGAAGTCAGATTATGAATTTGGGCGAAATGTTTATTGGTGAGGGAAATCGATGGACTACAGCAAAAGTCTTTGTTGCTTGTTTGTTAAATTGTTGGCTCTTCGTTACACGGGTAGTTTGATTTTATACGGGTTCTTTTGTTCCACGTTTGATAGATTATTCAACAGTGTGTTCGGTCGATGTTTGATTCAGAATTGAACAGTTAGTTTGGTCGACTTTTCGTTCATGTTTTGAACAGTTTGTTTGGTCGATGTTTGATTCATTATTGACGTTAGTTTGGTCGATGTTTGGTTTGGTTATTCAACAGTTTGTTTGGTCGATGTTTGATTCATTATTGACGTTAGTTTGGTCGATGTTTGGTTTGGTTATTCAACAGTTTGTTTGGTCGATGTTTGATTCATTATTGACGTTAGTTTGGTCGATGTTTGGTTCGGTTATTCAACAGTTTGTTTGGTCGATGTTTGATTCATTATTGACGTTAGTTTGGTCGATGTTTGGTTTGGTTATTCAACAGTTTGTTTGGTCGATGTGTGATTCATTATTGACGTTAGTTTGGTCGATGTTTGGTTCGGTTATTCAACAGTTTGTTTGGTCGATGTTTGATTCATTATTGACGTTAGTTTGGTCGATGTTTGGTTTGGTTATTCAACAGTTTGTTTGGTCGATGTTTGATTCATTATTGACGTTAGTTTGGTCGATGTTTGGTTTGGTTATTCAACAGTTTGTTTGGTCGATGTTTGATTCATTATTGACGTTAGTTTGGTCGATGTTTGGTTCGGTTATTCAACAGTTTGTTTGGTCGATGTTTGATTCATTATTGACGTTAGTTTGGTCGATGTTTGGTTTGGTTATTCAACAGTTTGTTTGGTCGATGTGTGATTCATTATTGACGTTAGTTTGGTCGATGTTTGGTTCGGTTATTCAACAGTTTGTTTGGTCGATGTTTGATTCATTATTGACGTTAGTTTGGTCGATGTTTGGTTTGGTTATTCAACAGTTTGTTTGGTCGATGTGTGATTCATTATTGACGTTAGTTTGGTCGATGTTTGGTTTGGTTATTGAACAAATTGTTTGGTCAGTGTTTGCCTCTGTGCTGAATTTTGTTTAGGTGTTTTGTTCTATTATTGAACAGTTTGTTTGGTCGATGTTTGGTTTTGTTTGATCGATATTTGGTTTTGTTTGGTCGATGTTTGGTTCCGTTTGGTCTGTGCTTGGTTCATTATTGAACGGTTTGTTCAATATTTGGCTCATTATTGAAGTTTGTTTCGTCGATCTTTGGTCGATTATTACACAGTTATGTCGATATTTAGCTTATCATTGAACAGTTTGCGTGGTCGATGTTTGCTTCAGTTATTGGAACTCATTAAAGTACGCAAGCAGGATTATTATTTGTTTCATCATTTCTCACTTTCAGTACCTGATAGATAACCGTATTCTTTCGTGGTCACTGTTTTAAACATTTGGTATATTATGAACAAACAATGTCCTCTTCAGAGTTTCACGCGGTCTGCCTCTTTTTCTTCGGCCTGTTGTGTTCCACTTGATAGCTTGTTTTGGGATTCTCTGATCATTTCTTCTCATCAAGTGACCAACATATGTCTATCTCCTTTTCCTGATCACCCATGAGACTGGTTGTTGTTCAGTCATCTGTCTTATCTCTGCATTGTTCTTGAATTTGTTCCACTTGATGCCGAGTATTTTCCTTAGGCATTTGTTTTCAAAACCCTATGTGACGTTTAACGGCACGGGAAGGATATAAGGTATAAGATATTATGAAAGCTTAGGCAGAAATATTACTTTGTTTAGTATCTAAGATGTGGTTCTGCCATTTAACATCTTTGACCATTCCTGTCTTGGTTTAGCTGGTTTTTCAGTATTGCGATTAAGACAAGAGCGTCGTTTCAGTATTATGATAAAGACAATAGGGTAGTTTCAGTATTATGATAAAGACAATAGGGTAGTTTCAGTATTATGATAAAGACAATAGGGTAGTTTCAGTATTACGATCAAGACAAGCGGGTAGTTTCAGTATTACGATCAAGACAAGAGCGTAGTTTCAGTATTATGATAAAGACAATAGGGTAGTTTCAGTATTACGATCAAGACAAGAGCGTAGTTTCAGTATTACGATCAAGACAAGAGCGTAGTTTCAGTATTACGATCAAGACAAGAGCGTAGTTTCAGTATTATGATAAAGACAAGAGCGTAGTTTCAGTATTATGATAAAGACAAGAGCGTAGTTTCAGTATTATGATAAAGACAAGAGCGTAGTTTCAGTATTATGATAAAGACAAGAGCGTAGTTTCAGTATTACGATAAAGACAATAGGGTAGTTTCAGTATTACGATCAAGACAAGAGCGTAGTTTCAGTATTACGATCAAGACAAGAGCGTAGTTTCAGTATTACGATCAAGACAAGAGCGTAGTTTCAGTATTATGATAAAGACAAGAGCGTAGTTTCAGTATTATGATAAAGACAAGAGCGTAGTTTCAGTATTATGATAAAGACAAGAGCGTAGTTTCAGTATTATGATAAAGACAAGAGCGTAGTTTCAGTATTACGATCAAAATAAAAAGTTTTCTTTCTCAGTAATTCGTAGTTTCAGTATTACGATCAAGACAAGAGCGTAGTTTCAGTATTACGTAGTTTCAGTATTTCATAGTTTCAGTATTACTATCAAGACAATATAGTTTCAGTATTACAATCAAGAGAACGTAGTTTTAGCACTACGTAGTTTCAGTATTACGTAGTTTCAGTATTACGATCAAGACAACATAGTTTCAGTATTACGATCAAGACAACATAGTTTCAGTATTACTATCAAGACAATATAGTTTCAGTATTACAATCAAGAGAACGTAGTTTTAGCACTACGTAGTTTCAGTATTACGTAGTTTCAGTATTACGATCAAGACAACATAGTTTCAGTATTACGATCAAGACAACATAGTTTCAGTATTACGATCAAGACAACATAGTTTCAGTATTACGATCAAGGCAAGAGCCTAGCTTCTCCTAGCTCAGGTCTATAGTTTTGGGTTCCGGATAAGGTCGGTAGTCCGAGCTGGTAGTCAGCTTCTGCTAACACCAAAGCTTTCTCCCCAAGATTTGGAGGGGCTTACTACCTTATAAATGGGTTCGGCTCTTTTGTGACAATCCAATGTCACCAGGCTGACGTGGATATATTATCCGGGGGCATACGGGAGTGAGGCATATCATCCTACCTGTAACGATATTGCAACAGTTGTGATTCCTATTGTCAGGACGGATATACTGAAGTCGGTGGCTGAGGAACTGGTGCAGGAAGAGGAAATGGCATGCGCTGATTATATATATATACAGAGGATGAAGGTTAGAGATGTGACGAAGAGAAGGGAAAGAAGGAAGAGCCAGGTGGTTGGCTGGTAGAATTCGAAGGTGGCCATAACCAGCAGCTGACTGGCCCAGTTAGTGTGCATACTCTTCTGGTGGTTACTGAGACAGAGAGAGCGGACCATGCATGGGCATTTCCCCCGAGAGCCATGATGCTAATTCCTAGATTCAGGATTCTCCTGCCGCCTCATTGATATACTCATCAACGTACTTCAGTGCTTCTTGTGCCATTGAGATAACGTCCACTTTGCTGTCACCACGGTTTACTCCCAGATCTTTCAGTTTCACGTATGGCCTTAATGAGGATATCGACGACGTCTGTCTGGTCCATTTATCTGTTCGTCTAACGCTGTAGATGTGGCCAATCCCCGCCGACCAGCCTGCACGTTCGTTATCAGAAACATTTGACCAGGATTAGTTTCAGACTCTTGGCTTTTAAAATCTTTTTTTTTCTTTTGGGTGGGGGGGGGGGGGGCATTCTCCTTCGGAACAGCTTTGGCTGCGTTCTGTTCAGTGTGTGCCTTTCGGCACGTCATATCCAAATTCGGTACGGCGTATTTTTGGGACTAGCTTGTCTTCTTACTTCTCTCCGTATTCGCTAGGCAAGATTAGTGTCTGCTTGCAGGAATCAACACTATGAGAAAGAATAGACTATGGGCTACTGGTCACTCTCTTATTCAGCGTGAGTACTACGTCTCTGCTCCCCCAGAGCTTTTTAATATATGTTGATATTGTGAAGAAGACTGTCTGTCAGACTTTGGTACAGCTGTGAAAATCATCAGATGCTACTGGCGTCTCTGAGTTGGTTAAAGAAAGATGTTAAGATAACCACATCCGATCATGAGGACATCTTTTGGGAATAATGTTCCTTGACCTGTCGGCACACCAGAGGATGATGTGATCGGCTTCATGCCTGGTTGTCTCTTCTCCCCCTTCTCCAGAAGGAGCTAGGTACCGATTTTTTTCAAGCAGGTGACTAATTAAGACACCTCTGGCAACATTCAAACAGTCCTCGCCACGAGAAACAAGTGAACTATCCGCTTCGCTACTCAGTTGCCCATGATGTGTTGAACCCTTAAATATTATCGTGAATTATGAAGTGGAAAGTGTTTCTTTGGGAAATAACGCATTTTATCTTTGGAATTCTCAGCTGTCTTCCCTTCATCACTGTCAGCCATAATTTCATATTCTTTTGCTTTTATAATTATAGAACGTTTTATTATTATTATTATTATTGAGGATGAAGACGCTGTCCGATGAGGCAGTCAGCGACCCATAGCTGATGTGCTAGCTTCAGGGTTAGCTGACCAAGACCCTGTCCTACCTCTCCGTTGGTACCCCCAGTAACGGGCATAGCTTGGGTAGTGGGGCAGGGATCGCTAAAGTCCCCATGGTGGTGGAGTCTGCTACAGAAGCATTGTGCACACACCCCCCCCCCGCCCCTCTTCTTTTTAGCTGTACACTGGGACTGAAAAAAAATTGCTGCCATAACCCGCCCCCACGCCGATACGATGTGGCGCCTCAACACCTCCACAGCATCGGCTACAAAGAACACCAGCTGGTAGCTGCAGGGAGATGGTACAAGTTATATTATTATTATTATTAAATATTTTATAGAACATGCTCATCAAGTTTCAAAAGTGCACTCTGCCTTGCGTCATGACCGTGAGTTACATAGGAAAAGTGGTGTTATTGTCCATATTTCTTTGATCTGTTCCATGCTGTAGAGATATGGTGTTATTATCCATATTTCTTTGATCTGTTCCATGCTGTAGAGATATGGTGTTATTATCCATATTTCTTTGATCTGTTCCATGCTGTAGAGATATGGTGTCATTGTCCATATTTCTTTGATCTGTTCCATGCTGTAGAAATATGGTGTTATTATCCATATTTCTTTGATCTATTGCATGCTGTAGAGATATGGTGTTATTCTCCATATTTCTTTGATCTATTCCATGCTGTATAGATATGGTATTATTCTCCATATTTCTTTGATCTATTCTATGCTGATGAGATATGGTTTTATTGTCCATTTATTTTTTATCTGTTTTTTAAGATATTATGTTATTGTCAGTATTCTTTTGATCTATTCCATGCTATTGAGATACACAAGAGATATGATGTTATTGTCAGTATTTCTTTTATCCGTTCCATGCTGATGAGATGTGGTATAATTGTCAGTATTTTCTCACTCCCTCGAAAGTGTGTTCTGAAACTTCCTCCAGGAGCTCCTAGTTTGTTTTTCTGTTTGTTTTGGGCTTTTTTTTTTTGCTGCATCTTTCTCCAAAACCACATCTCTGCTGCTTCCAGTCTCCTTGTCATCTTGTTTTGTGAAGCATGATTTGATAAAGGAATGACAGTTCAACGTTGGTTTCCACATTTGCCCTCTGCTCGGTTTGTACATTGTTCTCTACTATCCTTTGTCTAAAGAGACTGGTCCACCAGGCATCAGGGCACCTGTTTTGGTCTGCTGCTGTTTATTCGGATATTCACAGCTGACATCAAAGAAGTTTCAGAACAGCGGAAACTATTTAAAATGATAAGGAAAAGACAGGCAGAATTTTTTTGGACATATTATGAGAAGACAGAAGTTACAGAATTTGGACATGTCACGTGAAAACTTAGAAAACTTGGACATATTATCAGAAGATAGAAGTTAGAGAACTTGGGCATGTTATCAGAAGATAGAAGTTAGAGAACTTGACATGTCATGAGAAGACAGAAGTTAGAGAACTTGGACATATCATGAGAAGACACGAGTTAGAGAACTTGGACATGTCATGAGAAGACAGAAGTTAGAGAACTTGGGTATGTCATGAGAAGACAGAAGTTGAAGAACCTAGTAATGGCTGGAATATTCAAGGGGAAAAATGAAGAGAGGTAGGCCAAGAGAAAAAAAACTCAGTGGACTGTCCAACTGTCTTGGATAAAGGAGAGTATGTGAATTAATCGGAAACACCAAGCACCGTGCAAGATGGAGAAGCATGATCGGTAGCGCTATCCTGCACGGCAAATTATAATAATACAAGTAACAATACTTGTAATAATAATAGAATTATGTCTATGACATAACAGGACTGTGTATATGTGTATGTTCTTGCCAATATAGCTGTGCAAGAAGCACGCTTTATCACTTTCAGGAGACGAATTCTCAACAGTTTAAAGACATTTTTGTTTTGTTTTGTTTTGTTTTGTTTTTCCGTGGAAGTAAATACTCGGAGAAGAGCTGGATATTTCAAGCCTTAGACGATGGAACTTTGAAACTGTTTGGTCATAATGGAAAAATTATGGTGGTCATAATGGAAAAATTATGGTGGTCATAATGGAAAAATTATGGTGGTCATAATGGAAAAATTATGGTGGTCATAATGGAAATACTATGTGGTTATAATGGAAAAAAACTTTGTAGTCATAATGGAACAATTATGCGGTCATAATGGAAAAAGTATGTGGTCATAGTGGAAGAATTCTGTGGTCATAATGGAAAAATTCTGTAGTCTTAATGGAAAAATTCTGTGCTCACAGTGGAAAAATTCTGTGGTCAAAATGGAACAATTCTTTGTTCATAATGGAACAATTCTGTGGTCATAATGGAAACTATTATAATTTTGCATCGCTGACTTTTTTCCCTCAAACCATTTACGAATGCATAAAAAAAAAACCATCTTCCACGATACAATATAAAACCTAATAAATATATTTTCTCTAGGTCTGTCTTTGTCCCATATTGTAAGCGGTTAGACATTTATTTTTAGATACTTCTGTTACATAATGTGAGTGCTTACAAACGCGTGTTTTAACTACTTCCAGTACATAGTGTAAGCGGTTACAAGCTTCTGTTTTAAACATATCCGTTATATAATGTAAGCTTTTACAAATCTGTGTTTTACATATTTCTGCTACATAATGTAAGCGGTTACAAAATCCTATTTTAAATACTTTCGTTACAGTTACATAATGTAATAATTGACACATTTCTGTTTTAAATATTTCCATTACATAATGTAATAATTTACAAATTTCTGTTTTAAATACTTCCGTTACACAATCAAAGCATTGTTACATGATGTAAGCGTTTACAAATTTCTGTTTTAAATAATTTCTTTACATAATAATGCAAGTGGTTACAGCACTGTGTTTTGAATACCTTCTTTACATTAATGTAAACAGTTATAGATTTCTGTTGTGAGTACTTTCGTTACATAATGCAAGAAGCTTCAAAATTTTTGTTTTCTAGATACTTCTGTTACATGGTGTAAGCGGTTACAAATACACGTTTTAGATACACATCTGTCAGATAATGAGAGCGGGCTACAAAATACACGTTGTCCGTGATTTCGTAGCATGTTGTGAGCGACTGTGAATACAAGTGCTGGAGATTTAACACTTATGTAATTCACTTGTTCATTTGAAACGCTCTCACTTGGTTCTGCGAAGGATTTATCTGATTGCCTTCTAGGCAAACGAAAAACGATTTCTTTCTAATGGCTTAAGTTTCTCACAAGCTGTGTTACTTTGACGACCGCGGCGCTGGTTTTGGAACTCGACAGACAATTTAAAACGGTGCGAATTGTTTGCTTACAGCCACATGTGACTGGAGAATTTCTTGCACATGGAAGCCAACATGTGAATGGCAGCAAAGATTACTTATATAGAGACAAACGTGAGAGATGTACTTCACCTGCGAGTGACTATGATGGCTGACGTAAGTGCCACCTGGGAATTCGGGTAAGGTAAGAAATAAACCTTGTTTGTTTATTATCATTATTTATTATCTTTATTTTTTTAGTTTAGTTTTTTTTTTCTCTTTTTCGGGTCTTTATTGCCTTTGATTGTAAATTATAAGACTTTCTTTTATTTATTGTCAGTGTGTATTTATGTTGTTAGCTTTTTAAAAATATTTGTAGCATTTAATACAAAAATAAAGTGATATTTATCGCTGTCAGTCGTACATCTTACATCCTTCCCGTTCCGTTAAACGTCAGATATGGCTTACATGGTAGTTCGCCAAGTTTTCCTGTTTTCTGCGAGCTTTTCAACCTCATCAAGGGATTTTATGTCTGCTAGTTTCGTCTCTCTTAACAATGTTTTCTTTAGAGTTTCATGTGGCCGACCAGTTTTACAAAAATTCTTACATCTTACATCTACATCCTTCCCATGCCGTTAAACCTCACATAGGTCTCGCATGGTAGTTCGTCAAGTGTCTTATTAACATCTTTCTGCTTAATTACTTATTTATTTATTATCTTTTCTTTATTTTAGTTTATATTCAAAATTAGTTTATTGAGCAATCAGTTTATTTACGTTATTCCATAAGCTATTTAAAAAAAAGAATTATCCGCATCGTTATTTTCTCTCTGTGTAGTATCTATTTTTCAAAAAGAGTAATATTTCGGCAAAAGTGTTTCGTCATATCTGTACACGTACACTAAACGCGGTATATATATATATATATATATATATATATATATATATATATATATATATATATATATACAAAAATGGTAAAGGTTAGTGATGTGATGTCCCCGACGTTGATGAAAGCGAGGTCTAACTCTGTTGCGATCAGGATTCGACAGTTAAAAAAGGGGTACCCGACATATGATTCAGAGCTTCCGCTTTAAAAAAAAAAAAAATTCAGCAAGAGGAGCTGTACTCAAAGTTTTGATCGTGTATTAAGAGAAGTCGCAGAGCCACATCTAGACTGATTTTGTTGTTGTTGTTGTTTGTTTTGTTTTGTTTTGTTTTGTTTTGAAACTAAAGCGAAATGGTGTGTTTATTTGTGGAATATTTTAAATATTTGTGTCTTGTTTACTGACGTTTTCATGTTATTTATTACAATAATAGTAAAAAAAAAATTAAAGCTTATTTTGTTTATTAATATGCTTGTCTACATATTGTTTATACATTTATGTTTTTAATTCCGTTTTTTTTAAAAGATATTTTTATTTTCTTGAAATCATTAATGTTTAAAACATTATTCAATAATTAATTAATAGTATTATTAATAATATTATTAATAATAATCATAATAATTAATAATAACAATCATAATGTGTATGTCATGGAATGGATCTCTGTCTTAGTTCGTGACCCCAAATTAGAGTGAACGGGGTGGGGGGGGGGGGAAGAGAGGACGAGGCGAGGGAGAGGCAGGGAACTGAGGTAGGGTCCCAGGGTTTGGTGGTTAAGGTAGAACGGCGAGAAGAGATTTTAAAAAAAAAGGGAGGGGAGAAGAAGTAGTAAATAAGAATAGATGAAACAAAGAAATATACGTGATTTGAGAGAGATCATACTTTGTGTTTTGAAGCCTAAGTATTAAAATAACAATAATTACACTCGTTGCTATCCATTGAAATGTTTTCTAGGTTGTTGTTGTTGTTGTTGTTTTGTTTCTTAATGTTTTACATATGTAGTAAAATCTGGGGTTTTTTTTTTGTTTCTTAATGTTTTACATATGTAGTAAAATCTAGTTTTTTTTTTTGTTTCTTAATGTTTTACATATGTAGTAAAATCTGGGGTTTTTTTTGTTTCTTAATGTTTTACATATGTAGTAAAATCTAGTTTTTTTTTTGTTTCTTAATGTTTTACATATGTAGTAAAATCTAGTTTTTTTTTGTTTCTTAATGTTTTACATATGTAGTAAAATCTAGTTTTTTTTTTGTTTCTTAATGTTTTACATATGTAGTAAAATCTAGTTTTTTTTTCCTTAATGTTTTACGAATGTCGTAAAATCTTGACGTATGTTGGATTATTTAGGACATGACATGGATATTTCTTGTGATTAGTGTCGAAGTTTCTTTTATCTATCTATCTATCTATCTATCTATCTATCTATCTATCTATCTATCTATCTATCTATCTATCTATCTATCTATCTATCTATCTATCTATCTATCTATCCATCCATCCATCCATCCATCCGTCTGTCTGTCTGTCTGACTGTCTGTCTGTCTGTCTGTCTGTCTGTCTTAAAAAATCTTTTTCATCGGTCGCGGGTCATGTACCGTTGCCGGTTTAGGGTTGCCCTTAAAAATAGCTGCTAACCGCTGCAGTAAAGGTCGTGATGATCTAGTACTTTCGCGTTTCCGAGACCACAGTACTTCATTGTACGGGTTCCAGTACTTTTACTCCCTGGCCTTTACTTCGCAGGGAATACGCTCCCCCCCCCCCCCCCAATACCACTGTGCCCTTTTCTTAAAACTGGGGCAAACCCCAGGTGCTGAGTCATCTCTGTTGTTCTTGGAGGGGTTCAAAGGAGCGACGCTTCGCTGTTAAGGTACAGATTAGTTGTCTGTACACATAGTTCATGGTTGATTACACTATAGGTACTTGCAGTTGTCAGTGAGATCACATTACAAGTGCTAGGCCTTGTCAGTGAGATCACATTACAAGTGCTAGGCCTTGTCAGTGAGATCACATTACAAGTGCTAGGCCTTGTCAGTGAGATCACATTACAAGTGCTAGGCCTTGTCAGTGAGATCACATTACAAGTGCTAGGCCTTGTCATGGAGATTAGAAAGTCATAGACCTTTTCAGTGAGATTAGAAGTCCCTTTCAGTGAGATTAGAAGACCTTTTCAGTGAGATTAGAAGTCCCTTTCAGTGAGATTAGAAGTCCTTTTCAGTGAGATTAGAAGTCCTTTTCAGTGAGAATAGAAGTCCTTTTCAGTGAGATTAGAAGTCCTTTTCAGTGAGATTAGAAGTCCTTTTCAGTGAGAATAGAAGTCCTTTTCAGTGAGATTAGAAGTCCCTTTCAGTGAGATTAGAAGTCCTTTTCAGTGAGATTAGAAGGCCTTTTCAGTGAGATTAGAAGTCCTTTTCAGTGAGATTAGAAGTCCTTTTCAGTGAGATTAGAAGTCATTTTTAATGAGATTAGAAGGCCTTTTCAGTGAGATTAGAAGTCCTTTTCAGTGAGATTAGAAGTCCTTTTCAGTGAGATTAGAAGGCCTTTTCAGTGAGATTAGAAGGCCTTTTCAGTGAGATTACAGGAATAGGCTTTGTCAGTGAATTTTGGCAAGGTTTCTCAAACGGTGAGGAACTTTTCCTCCTTCATTCCCTCCCCCCCCCACCTCTCTTTCTCTTCTTCCCCCCCCCCCCCCCCTCAACGCCGGTAATGTTAGGATTTGGGGTAGGGAGAGTTTGGAATCTGATATTAACAGGCTCAAAGAGTTTGAGTAATATATTCATGTTATTCAGAATGGAGACAGCACAGAGGACATCAACTGCAGACTTACTAGAGCAAACCAGGCTTTTGCAGTACTGCAGACTATATGGAAATCAAAAGAAATCTAAGCATGAATACGAAAATCAGGATATTTAAGAGTAATGTTCTAAGTGTACTACTCTATGGAAGTGAATGCTGGAAAATCACCAAAAATCATAGAAAACAAATTGAATTCTTTCCAGACTAAATGTTTACGAAGAATTAGAAAAATATTTTGGCCAAAGACCGTAAGAAATAACATCTTGTTGACAGAAATGCAGATGAAGCCACTGACAGCAATTATTGAGGAAAGACGCTGGCGATGGTTGGGACATGTGCTCCGAATGACTGACAACTCACTACCAAAAATAGCACTAAGATGGACACCACAGGGGAACAGAAGTAAGGGTAGACCAAAAGAAACATGAAGAAGAACAACAGAAAGGATGTTGAGCAATAGAGGGCTCACCTGGGCAAGAGCAGAAAAAAAGGCGTAGGACAGGCATTTGTGGAAAACCCTTGCGGAAGCCCCATGTGCCCTGGGCACTTAAGGTTTAGAGAGAGAGAGAAAGAGAGATAGAGAGAGAGAGAGAGAGAGAGAGAGATTCAGAATGCATGTTTTGAGTTAGATAATTTTGGAAAGAGAAAATGAGTATGGCGGAAAGAGGGGGGGGGGAGCGGCAGAAGAACAGCACTCTGACAGCGGTGCGAGAGCCAGTAATAGTTGGAAACCGCTGGGTTTAAGGTTTAGTGTTAGGTTTTGGGGTTCGAGTATGAATGAAACGCTTGGAGTTCATGAAAGGAAAAAAAATCGCCGAGCCTGGCAGATCAAGAAGTAGATATGATTTAATTGCCTTTTAACTGTCATTAACTTCGGATTTCTTTTTTTTTAAATTCCCGTATCCTCACTCCTTCGTTATATATATATATATATATATATATATATAGTATATATATATATATAGTATATATATATATATATAGTATATATATATATATATATATAGTATATATATATATATATATAGTATATAAAGAGAAGTAAAATAATTGTTCATATGATTTTGTTTCGTAATCAGGAGTTCATGATTTTAAACTATCGGAAATTCTAAAAATAGGCATTGCGTCACTTCCGGTAAAATAGTGCAAGGGTGATTTTTTGTTTTGTTTTTGTTACAAAAGATGTTCGTGTGTCATGAATGCTATTTGGTACGCTAAGAGTTACTTCACCTTGGCTAACCAGGTAGAGCCGAGCACTGTCCCCTTGTCTGGGGACACTCCAGGTTCTTGGTCAAGCTTGCACTCTCAGCCACCGTCCAGTCAACATCTTCACGACGTTGCCTGCAGAGAACAAAGTTCCCAGTCCAGGAGTTAAATTAGAAGCTTCGGTGTAGTATCCAAATTAACGCGGTTCCTCATTTTTTTTGCCCAATTAAATTAACCTATGTACAGATCAATTGATTGTGTACAACACCAGAAACTCTGGGAAATAATGGAAAAAAATGGGATTTCCAACACATTTGATACAATTAACATCACTGCTGTATCTAGACCAACAAGCAGCAGTAAGAATAAATGGTGAAACAACAACTTGGTTTGACGTAAAACAAGGGGTCCGTCAGGGGTGCATATTGTCGCCTTACTTGTTTAACTTGTATACTGAAAATATAATGAGGAATGTTAGCGAAGATACAGACAAAGAATATTACGATGTCATAACAATTGGAGGTTATGAAATACCAGAGATTAGATATGCTTCTTCTTTTTCTTCTTCTTCTTCGTTCGCTTCTACCACCAAGACCGCCCCGCGATCCTACTGAGTTTACTCCAAAGGACCACACGGGATCCCCGAGAAGACCACATGGGGTTCAGAGTATCGCAGGGCTTGAGCCTGTATTCTTGGTGGGTCTCAGAAGCGGGATTGCGTGACACCGTGGCTTTCGTTGCACCAGTTTAGTCTTTAGAAGGGACAGATATTGAAGAAGTCAATCAATTTGCATACCTTGGCAGCTACATAGACCAGGATGGTGACACTAGAAAGGAAGTTAGGATCAGAATTGCAAAAGCAGCATCAATCTTCAAGAATCTTGAGAACATATGGAATTCAAAAGTTATAAGCACAAAAACCAAGTTAAGACTATTCAATTCAAATGTAATATCCACCCTCATTTATGCATGCGAAAGCTGGAAAACAACTAAAGAAACTGAAAAGAAATTAGACTCTTTTGAAAACAAATGCCTAAGGAAAATACTCGGCATCAAGTGGAATGAATTCAAGAACAATGCAGAGATAAGACAGATGACTGAACAACAACCAGTTTCATGGGTGATGAGGAAAAGGAGATGGACATATGTTGGTCACTTGATGAGAAGAAAGGTGGTTGCCTATCTAGACTGCCCTGGTCCAGTGTCTCCGACTTTAGCATTTTGTGGTCGTGGCCGATACCCTTCCTAGTTGTGACCAGGATGGAGTTTTTGTCCAGGAGGATGAATCCTCACCACTAATGACTTTCACCCCTGGGTTGACCCGGTTTAGGCATATTATCCCAGTATGGGCGTGTTTGAGACATGACCGACCTCTAGAGCAGAGGTCCCGTGGCATGCGTAGCCTTTAAGTTTCATCCCGGGAGTGAGCCGGTTTAGGCATATTTCACCAGTATGGGTGTATATCGGGCTTGACCGACCTCTAGAGCGGAGGTGGTATGACATGCATATCCAGCAAGTTTCACCCCTGGTGCATGCCGGTTTAGGCATATTTCACTAGTGTAGGTGTATGTCGGACGTTCCGGCCTCTAGAGCAGAGGTGCCGTGGTATGTGTAGCTCTCGCAGCGATACTACTGGACTTACCGATTAAATTTCACTTTATCCTTTTCCTTCACCTTTTCACATCGACGCCACACAGCAACCCTGATTGCTTTTCCGCATTTTCTTCCTTTGCCGGGAAGAGCTTCACTCCACGCGCGGCTTTTGAAGAGTCTCGCCAGCAGTGTCTTAACCTCTGGGTTTAGCCAGTTCACGTATTTCACCCCATATGAGTATACTTAGGACGTGGCCGACCTCCAGACCAGAGGTGCCATGATTTGACTGTTTGCTTCGCTTTATCCTTTCTACCACCTTTTCCACAGTGGTGCCGCTCGGCAACCCATTTGCACCTTTCTTCATTGGCCGGGAGGAGCTCCGCTCCACGCACGGCAGCTGAAGAATCTCGCCAGCAGCGGTAGATGAGCTACCAAACGTGCCACTCATCTACCCTAAGTGTCATCTACCCCACCTCCGGCAATAACAGTCCTTAGAACCATTAGATATGCTGATGATACAGTATTACTGTCCACAACACAAAAATGAGTGGAAAAACTAATTATGTCAGTCCGTAAGAATAGCGAAGAGCAAAACCTCCATTTTAATGTGAAGAAAACTAAATCGATGACAACTGACAAAACAAACAAGGCAGATGAAATATGTATCAGTGAGGAAAAATTGGAAGAGGTGGAGAGTTTTGAATATCTTGGATCATTACTACCTAATAATGGAGATACAATAGGGAAATTAAAATTAGAACATCTATCGCTCTTCAGAAAGTAAAACAACTTAAGAATCTGTGGAGAGAAGCAGACAGAACCACAAAAATAAGATATTTAAGGGCATGCATCTTTCCCATCGCAACATATGCCTGTGAGAACTTGACAGTTAACAAAACAGCTGAGAAACACATAAATGCCTTTGAATGTAAATGCTACAGAAGAGTTCTTCACATATCATGGACACATATAAGAACAAATATATCCATATTACAATAACTTAATATTGAAGAATGATTAAACAAAGAAAACTTAAATATTTTGAACACATTAAACGTCATGATAATCTAGAGAAGCCTGCCTTGGAAGTGTACATAATGGGAAAAAGAAAGAGAGGAAGACCAAGGCGAAGATGGCTGCAAGACATCGTTGGTGATCTGCAAATTGATGCATCAGCAGCAGAGCATCTTGCTCACAACCGAGAGGCCTACAGGAGAGCTGTTAGGGAGGCAAAGTTCCGCAAGGGACGTGCAAATGAACGAATGAATGATTGAAAATCATGCCGTAGGTGCCTCTGTTGGATGACAGAGATACTTTCATCTTACTCATTTCTGAAAGTGTTCTCTGAACGAGGGCGAGTCGAAAATAAACCGCAAAATAAACCCTTTTAAACAATATAAATATATATAAAGACGTTGACCCAGCTTTGACTATTCTCATATATTTCTCATTGTTTATATCCCTTGATTTGCTGTTACTTTTGTTCTCGCCCTTGTTTTTTAAGAAAACTTTACTAATAAATTATTTAATTTCCTTTTCATTTCTCCGTGCTTTATTTTAAATTCAGGTGCTAAAATTAATAATTATCTTTTTTAACAGAATTCATTACTTCATTAATTCTTTCATTTCCTTTTTTTCTTCAATTGTGTTAAATTCTCTCTCTCTCTCTCTCTCTCTCTCTCTCTCTCTCTCTCTCCCTCTGTCCTTGCCGAGAGGATATCATGTCCTTCCATAACCATCGATCCCTTGTACATCTCAACAGGCTTGTCATTGATCATTTCCCGTGCCAGGATGCGAAACCATCAAACATCTTTTCTCTCTGTCTACCTCTGCCTCTTCTTTTACCTTTGATCTTCCCTGTTGTCTTTAGGTGCTCTAGCCCGCATCTACCTCCAAACAAGTTTGGATTGCTGTTTTCTGATCCTTGTTATAGTTTTCCTTGTTTTGTGTGCCTATTTCAGCACTTCCTTGTTAGTTTTTCTCGCTGTCCATGGTCACCCTTCAGAATTCTTCTTGAGAACCATATTTCAGCTGATTCCAGTTTTCTTTGTAGCTCTTTACTGACCGCCCAGATTTGGCATCCGTAGAACAGGATTGGTTCAATGTAACACTCTAGCAGTCTCTTCCTGTCTCTCATAGATACGGACTTAATGAAAAGTTTGGATTTCAGCTTTTGAAAGGAGGTCTTTTAATAAGTTACTTCTCGCAAATTGTAACTGCAATCAGTCAGCCATTTGCATGTCCCTTGTTGGACTTTGCATCCGTAACAGCTCTCCTGTAGGCTTCTCGGTTGTAAGCAAGATGGCCTGCTGCTGATGCGTCCATTCGCAGATCATCAACGATGTCTTGCAACCACCTTCCCCTTGGTCTTCCTCTCTTTCTTTTCCCCATTATGTACCTTTCTAAGACTGTCTTTTCTAAATTATGTTTAATGTGTCCAAAATATTTTAAGTTTTCTCTCTTTAATCCTCTTTATTAACCAGCCTTCTTCAATATTAAGTTCTTGTAGTATGGATATATTTCTTCTTTTTTTGTCCATGAAATTTGAAGAACTCTTCTGTAGGAGTTACATTCAAAGGCATTTATGTGTTTCTCAGCTGTTTTGTTAAGTGTCCATGTCTCACAGGCATATGTTGCGATGGGAAAGCTGCATACCCTTAAAAATATTTTTTCTTTCTGTTCCTCTCCACAGATTCTTTAGTTGTTTTACTTTTTTGAAGAGTGATAGATGCCCTACTTTTAATTTCCCTCATTGTATCTCCGTTATTAGTTAGTAATGATCCAAGATATTAAGAACTCTCCACTTCTTCCAATCTTTCCTCATTGATACATATTTCAGCTGCCTTGTTGTAACTGCAATAGAGCGTCGAATATTCGAACCAAGAATCATCCGAATCACTGCTGCACCAATATAATAATAATAATAATAATAATAATAATAATAATAATAATAATAATGTAGTTTTGGATCCAAAGAATAATTTGCAATTTTCAGTCCAAAAGAGTTTAAGTCTTAGAATGCTAACGTCCCGAAAGTTCTCTACACCGTTTGGGCCTTGGCTGATTGTGTTGGATGGCAGTGCAGGTGTCGTACGCGTTTTGTTCTTCTAATCGCTCAATGTTTCAGACTTAATTTGTAGCTGTTGTAATTTTGTGTGGTTCTTCTGCTTGATTTTATCATCCTGTACTAGTGGGTTCATGATGACGCCTATAACGAAACGAAATCGCCGTGTGTTGTGATTTAAGAGGATAGGGTAATAATTGTTAAGAGACTCGAAAAGATTTTTAAAAAAGGCGAAAAACGGTGTATAAAAAGCAACCTTGGCGGACTGGTTGGCCGAGTAGTTAGCCGCTCAGTTTACTCATCCAGTGGTACAGGGTTTCAGTCCCATAGGTGGAAATTTTTTTTCTGGCACGCACCAAAGCCCCCGCCACCCCTCGGGGTCGACCCAGCCTCTGAAAACGGGTACCAGAGAAATCTGGGAAGGTAAGTGCGACCAGGTGTGATACTGACCCCATCACACTTCCATGTGTCGAAGGTCGTAGAAATACAGGCCTAGCACGGTATCCCCCAATGTTTCTTAACGCCATGGAAGCGGAATTTTTACGTTTACCCTTACCTAAATCAGCCATATCTGAAACAAAGGGAGGAAAGAATGAAATTTTTGAATTTTGTTTTCACCAAAGTGAGATAATAGAGATAGTTCTAAACGAAGAAAAGAAAATCATGAAAAAAAAACAAAAACAATCATTTATTTTGTGCAGTAAATTACATTAAAAAAATACAAGAGTAAAATCTCTTGCATTTATTAACTAATTTTAAACTTTAGCTGCAGTTGTAAACTGGGTAGGTTCATGCACATTTAGTTATCCAAACTATGTAATTAACCCTATCATCTTGGTTCCAATTTAGTTCGGACAACTGACGTTCTGTTGTATTCGTTGGATTTCCTTTCGTTATTCACCGTGTCATTAACATATAATTATCTTAAAGACTGCTATCTGCCAGCATTCTCCTCCAAACATACGGGCACAAGAACATAAATGCGCGCACAAAATTTCATATCATAATCATATTTACTGTACTCTTTCATACTCCAAAAACGAAGTGGAAATATTCTGTACAATGTGATTTATTTATAACTTCATTTGCCTACACGGTCATGCATCATCTTAACTCTTTCACTCTCGATTCAGCTCCATGCTGTAGGAGAAGAAATTTGAGGAGGAACGTTCATCTCTCTTTTTTTTTTTTTTTTGTAGAAAGAAACTCTGAGGAAGTCGTTCTGTAATTGAAAAATGTAGGATGGGTTTGAAATGTTCTACTTTTCATTTTATTTAGACTTTGCTTAAATATGGCTCTGAGCATTGATTTACGTAGACGTGCAAGATCTACATACACTGTTGATGTTTCCTTTTTTTTTGGGGGGGGGGGGAGGGGGAGTGAAAGGGTTAAGACCACTTTCTTGTCGTAAGTCGGTTTGGTTATATATCGGTCGTTACAGGCCACTACTATAACGCGCTACAAGATGAATTCAGTTCATTTCAGTTCAAGTGCCGTGCCGCGTGGCGTAGGCGATCATTTCTCTCCACAATTCCCTGTCTTTGGACTTAATTATGAGATCCGCCGGTGAGTTTTTTCCTAGCCACATTGACAGCCCATCCAGTAACTTCTCTCTCTGTCTTCCTCTGTCTCTTCTTCCTTCAGTTTTTTCAGTTCCCACAATGTGTTCCAATTTTCCTCTTCTCAGGAAATGTCCTATAAATCTCGCTTGTCTGCCTCTGATCTTTGCTATCTATAATTTGCTTTTTAACTCCAGCCTCTCTTAAGACTTCTTCATTGGTTTTCTTGGCTGTCCATAGTACCTTCAACATCCTTCTTATAAACCACATCTACATGACCTCCATTTCTCGCAGTACTCTCTTATTCATGGACCATGCTTCACATCCATAAAACAAAATTGGCTCGATGTAACATTTAAGTACTCGGAATCTTGTTTCCATTGATATGGATCTGTTGCACAAGATGTTTCTCATTTTCTGGAATGCTGACTTGGCCTGAGCACATTTGGTTTTTATTTCGTTGTGTCATTTCCCATCAGCTGTTATAATTTCTTTCCTAAGTACTTGAATCCATCAACGTGTTTCAGATTTGTGCCATCGATGGTAATGCTACATTTTGGTGGTATTGTTTTCTTTGAGATGGCCATCACTTCAGTCTTATTTTTATTCAGGCTGAGGCCTTTACTTCTACTTTCACAAACCACGACGTCCAGAAGAGCCTTTTAGCTCCCCTTCACTTTTAGCAACCAAAACTTTGTCGTCTGCTTATCTTAAGTTGTTAAGGTTGTACCCGCCAAGTGATATTCCTGGCATGTTCTCTATATTTCTCATTATGTTTTCGCTGTACAAGGAGAATAGGTCAGGAACACATCATTGTCTCACTCCCAATTTTATGTCTTGGAACGCTCCTATCTGATTCTCAACCTTCACTGCTGCTGATTGCTGCCAGTATATGTTTTTGATAAGTTTCAGATCTTTCTCGTCTATGTTGATGTCTTCCAGATGAATAAAACAGGTTTACCTTCACTTTGAAATGCTGACAGAATGCAAATTAGCAAAATAACTGTGTGGATATGATTCAGAAACTAATGAATCACCGCATATTAAACAAGAATTGAAAGGTTAACTTTGGCGGCCTGGTTGGATGAGTGGTTAGGCGTAAGTCCTACTAATCCGGTGGTAAGGGGTTCGAGTCCCAACAGTTAGAATTTTTTTCTTCTCTGACACGCACCATAAAGGTCCCGGGGTCCGTCCTGCCCTAAAAAAAAACAAAAAGTACCAGAGAAATCTGGGAAGGTAAATGCAGTCAGGCGTGATACTGACAACATCAGACTTTCATGTGCTTAAGGTCAAGGAATTACGGGCCTAACACCGTATCTCCAATATGCTTTGCTGACATGGAAACGAGGATTTTACCTTAACGGATAATTTGCCAGTGTGACACACACACACATACAAATGTTCGTATATACACACTGTGTGGAAACCCACATACACACATTCTGTGCTCACCAAATGAGCGTGTCTAGGTGGTGGAGGGGGGACATGGTGTTGCAGATTTTTAATTAAAAATGAAATATCACTTCACCAGTTAAAAATCCCGGGCCAGCGCTTCTTGTGTCTGCCGGCTTTCCTCTCTCCTTTGTAAAACGGAACCATAAACCTCCATCTACTTTCATTACTAGAACCAGTTTTTACGGTGGTCGTCATTTCCTCTAGTACTTAAATTTTGTTTAGTAGATAGTCACTTATATGTGTATGAGATACAGTGAGGGAAATTAAGAGGAGGGCATCTATCGCTCTTCAGAAAGCAAAACAACTAAAGAATATGTGGAGAGGAGCAGACAGAACCACAGAAATAAGATTTTTAAGGGCATTCATCTTTCTCATCGCAGCATATACCTGTGAGACCTGGACACTTAACAAAACAGCTGAGAAACACATAAATGCCTTTGAATGTAAATGCTACAGAAGAGTTCTTCAAATATCATGGACACAAAAAAAAAGAACAAATATATCCATACTACAAGAACTTAATATTCAAGAAGGCTGGCTAGTAAATAGGATTAAGGAGAGAAAACTTAAATATTTTGGACACATTAAACGTCATGATAGCCTAGAGAAGGCCGTCTTGGAATGGTACATAATGGGAAAAAGAAAGAGAGAGGAAGATCAAGGCGAAGATGGCTGCAAGACATCGTTGATGATCTGCAAATGGATGCATCAGCAGCAGGGAATCTTGTTCACAACCGGGAAGCCAACAAGAGGGCTGCTAGGAACGCAAAGCTGCGCAAGGGACATGTTAATGAATGAAGTTTTGTGAGTGCCATGTAAAAGTTATTTGAAGATAAATGTAATACTTTTACAGATAAATGTTATACTTTTACATATAAATATGGAGGAAAGAGTTTTCCCTTCTTCGTAACTGAATATAATTATGGATGCCATCTTTAAAAGATTTATTTTAAAAAAAAACATTTTCCCAAAAAGATTAGAGAGCGAAACCTGGTGTGGCTAGAAAATATTTATCTAAATTATTAGATATTTCTAGACCATTCGTTTCGAATTCGTATTTAGCACAATAATTAAGACATTGAAATATTCGTATTCCGAAAAATTTTGAACAGTAACGCTTCCAAAGGAAGAAAAACAAATCGGCATTGCCAAACATTGACACCATTTATTTCATTGACTTTAGATGTAACATGAAATTTAAAACAACCAACGTTCCAGATGCAATAAATCAGCTACAAAGACATCAGCAAACTATTCTCTTCCACCTGAGGACAAGCCACTGCTGACTACTGAGCCATTTACATCGACTCAAAATGTCTCATACAGACGAGTGTCCATGTGGCAGTGGAATCCAGACTCCAGAACATGTGCTTCAAGAGTGCCCAAACCATGCAGACCTGAGGCATGAGACATGGTCAGAGGACACAAGCTTGGGGCAAAAGCTTTTGGGGCTCCTATCAGGATCTGGAGAGGACTGCGTGCTTTGCCATGTCAACAGGGATCAGGATTTGATATGACCAACAACATGGAACGAAGTAGAAGAAGAAGAAGAAGAAGAAGAAGAAAAGGAAGAAGAAGAAGAAGCAGAAGAAGAAGAAGAAGAGGAAGAAGAAGAAGAGAAGAAGAGGAAGAACAAGAAGAACAAGAAGAGGAAGAAGAAGAAATGTTGAAATAATAATAACATGATTGGTATCTACTGTCATGAAAACCTAAATCATGATATTTATGAGTAATATATTAAGTGTGCTACTCTACGGAAGTGAATGCTGGAAAATCATCCAAACTGTAGAAAACAAACTGAATTCTATCCAGACTAAATGTTTATGTAGGATTATTTTGGCTAAACACCGTAAGAAATAACACTTTCTTGGCAGAAATGTAGACGAAGCCGCTGATGTCAGTCACTGAGGAAAGACGCTGGCGATGGTTTGGACACGAGTTCTGGATGACTGACGACTCATTACCAAAAAAATAGAACTGAGATGGACACCACAGGGGAACAGAAGTAAGGGCTGGCCGAAAGAGACATGGGGAACAACAGCAGAGAGTCAGTCATTCAGTCATTTGCAAGTCCCTTGCGCAGCTTTCCCTCCCTAACAGCTCTCTTGTTGGCCTCTCGGTTGTGAGAAAGATGCCCTGTTGCTGATGCGCCCATTCGCAGATCATCAACGAAGTCTTGCAGCCATCTTCGCCTTGGTCTTCCTCTCTTTCTTTTTCCCATTATGAGGGAGAGAATGTTGAGAAATGGAGTGCTCGCTTGGGCAAGAATTGGAAAAGCAGGCGAAGGACATGCGTTTGTGGAAAACCCATGGGGTACATAAAGTTGAGTGAGAGAGAGAGAGAGTGAGAGAGAGAGAAAGAGAGAGAGAATATGCTATCTCTATGGACTTATAAAACCACACAAAGTTACATTAGGAAATCAACAGTTTGATACCCAACTTCAATTTCTGATAAGAATTGTATCAGTTTATATTCTCATTTGACCACAGAAGACGCACAATTCAAGCTGAATGACTGGCCAGCGACATGTGACTGATTATTTGCATCAAGGTTAGCGAATCACTGCCGGCCAAGACCCTATTCTACTTCGAAGTGATTCTTCCTGAAGAAAAGACAGTAGTCTGTCAAGTGAAAACAGTTCGCTATGAGAAGACGAAACTGGTTTCAAATAATACTTTGAGCCGAAGTCGGTCGTGTTGAGGCGAAAGGCGCCTAACTCCAGCACCACGCATCAATGCTCTTTTCATGGCGAACAACGAAGATAGCGACGACGAACAAGAAGAAAGAGGAGGAGTATGAGAAGGAGGAAGACACTTACAACTTTGATATGTTTTCTAAACCTGTAGCCAAAATAAAAAAAAGGCTTAACATTGTGACTCTTCGTGAATTTCTGTTACATGCCACATTCATAAAATTTACTACAAAATTATAAGCTTACATTCATTCAGTAGTTTTTTTTTTTAAAATCCTTCTCATTCTTAAAATAAATGTACAGTATTATGCTCAATATTTATTACATTCGTATCCTTATTTACGAATTTATGCTCTTTATTTTTTTAATAAATTATTCTTTTATTTGCTTTATAAGTTCGTTTATTTGCTCGTTTGTTTCGCTCAACACAAAATTTTATATAAAAAATATTTGGTAGACATCACTGAGAGATCTTTCACATAATCACAAGTACTAAGAAGAACTGGCAGGAGATCGTGACAAGTGGAATAGCGATTTTATATTAGGAACATGTTCATCATTGACTGAGGCCATACCGGTCTGTATTTTAAAAAATATATTAATAAATAACGAATGTGTTTGCTCTTCTGTTATGCATAGAAAACTGTATCAGATTAGGTCCAACTTTCCTTCACTGGGAAGTTCATTGAAAAAAAAAAATACTTACTAAATGACTATAGCGGAAGAGATAATGAATGGATGCAGTTCTTTATAATGACCACAGGCAGAGTATACCCCCGCCGCCCCAAAAAAAACCCCATCAGAATTGGCAACTGTAGCCACAGGCATAAAACTAGCTGGGAAGAGCATTCACAACAGTTGTCAAGTTATCCTGGATCCGTCAGGTTAAAAGAATAACGCACTCGATTGTCCAGGAGAGCACTGCAGGCTTCAAGCCATCTTTGTAAACTGTAGAGGGGATGAAGACGCTCGTCCGATTAGGGAATCAGCGACCCATGTCTGATATGCCAGCGTCAGGGTTAGCGAACCATAGCTGACCAAGACCCTGCCTCACCTCTCCGTTGGTACCCCCAGTAACAGGCATAGCCTGGCTAACGGGGAAGGGATCGCCATAGTCCCCATGGTGGTGGAGTCTGCTAAAGAAGCATTGAACATCCACCACCTGCTTTTTACCTGTACTCTGCGACTGAAAAAAGTAGCTGCCATAACCCGCTCCCACGCCGATACGATGCTGTTCCTCAACACCTTCATAGCATCGGCTGCAAAGAACGTCAGCTCGCAGCTACAGGGAGATAGCACAAGTACAGTTTGTAAACTATAGGCGAGTCTAAACCCACCCTTTACCCTGAAGGGTCTTCAGAACACTTTATTTAAGCCTGCATTCTTCTTGATCTTCTTGGAACTGCGAGCTGGTCTTCTTTGCAGCCACTGCGGTGAAGATGTTGAGGCAGAGCATCGTGTCGGCTTGGGAAGGGAAGGGGTGGGGGGTTGGGGCATGGCAGCCGTGTTTTCCATTTCGTAAGTGCAGCTAGGGAATGCAGAAGGTATTATGTACTTAATTTAGCAGACTCCACCACCAAGAGGACTATGGCGACCCCTGCATCCTTAGCCATGCTAGGAATGTCACCTGGGGGGTGGGAGTGTAACCAACGGCACGTTGGCACAGGGTCTTGGTCAGCTATTTTTTTCAACACTGAGGCCAGCATGTCGGCTATGAGTCACCAACACTGAGGCCAGCATTAAAGCTATGAGTCACCAACACTGAGGCCAGCATTAAAGCTATGAGTCACCAACACTAAAGCCAGCATTAAAGCTATGAGTCACCAACACTGACGCCAGCATTAAAGCTATGAGTCACCAACACTGACGCCAGCGTTAAAGCTATGAGTCGCTGACTACCAAAAGGACACATCTTAAACACCCCCCCCCCAACCTGGTATACTCCCTACAGAGACTTAACAGATCAGACTTGACCCTCAGGAACACAGAGCATGGCTGAAAAACCTGAAGGGGGCTGGCATGAAGATTTCTAGTTCAGGATAACAGATAAGACAAGTTGATGACCATAAATAAAGAACATAAACGATATAAGATTTCGGCAGATGTCGTTGTCAGAGACCGCATGCAAGAACAACACAAAAGATTAAAAAGAAACGGGATTATAAGTGAAAAAAAAGAACACTAAGCTCTTGCAGCATTTTCCTCGTGAGAAAGGATAAAATGAGGCCACGTATGTGTTGGTAAGTACAAGGTAGAAGCAGGCGGCTGGCTGAGTTGATGATGAGATTCACGGAGGCAACATTTCGTTGCCTAGATCGTTCACCATATAAAACTGAAATAATATTACAGTGATAATAATGATAATAATAATAATAATAATAAAAAGAAGAAGAAGAAGAAGTAGAAGTAACGAACGAATGAACAAAGTTTATTTTAAAAAGTGAAGAATTAGACACCCAGGTCCCTCTGTTCCTCCTTTTACTTCTCAAACTTTCGTTCAGACACAATCATTGAACACTAGTTTAGTTCTGACAGAATGTTTAGCTCCGTCAGAAAGTTTAACTTCGACAGAAAGTTTAGCTCTGATAGAAAGTTTAGAACCGACAGAAAGTTTAGTTCTGACAGAGAGTTTAGCTCTGATAGAAAGTTTAACTCTGACAGAAAGTTTAGTTCTGACAGAAAGTTTAGAACTAGCAAAAAAAAAAGAAGCAGGAATGGAAGAAGTAGAACAGAAAGGAGAAGAAGCAAAAGAGGAATTAGAAGCAAAAGAAATAGATAACACTGAAACCATGGAACTTTACCGAAGATTCTCACCGTAACTCACGATCAAGTTATCATCCGATTCTCTAATACACGGCTCCCGTCACATCCACCACCCCCCCCCCTCCCCCCGGGAAATAACAGCAGTCAACGCCGATCAGTCATCATTACCATCATCATCACTGGGTAGAAGCACAAAGAAACTTGTCCCTTTCACAAAACTGCATACATGGAACTAGAAAGTGTACCTGTAGACTTCGGAGAGTCTCTCTTGTGCTTAATGACTTCTTGCTATTACATGAATAACCTGTAAGCGTTCTTTCAATACGCCATGGTAGTCATAGAGTTTATCAAGTAGTGAAATTCTTTTTTTTTTTTTTTAAATCAACCCTAGAAGTACTTGCGTGAAAATGTAATCTTTTGAAGATCAGTGAAGTTGTGTGGTATTGCAGTTGTGAAGATTACGTGGATAATAGTCCCATTTTTTGTTGTAGTGCCGTCTAAATTGCGAGATGGTTAGTTCTTCGTTGGGCCCTCTATACCAATGCCAGAAATAATGAATTATTATTGTCGGAAAATGGGGAAAAGGTCGCCTATCCCTCTCAAAAGCCGGGGCCCCAAAGGCAGGCCCCAGTGATAAGAAACACAAAGCCCTTCGTTGACTGCATATTGGGGAAACAAAAACTGGGAAGCAGGGCCCGACGGAGGAGGAAGTGTAAGGGGGGGGGGGCTTTATACTCCTTAGCAAGGTCTCTCTGAGAGGAAATTTGCAAAACGGTGTAAATCTTTTAGGGCCCATCATCATATTCCCTATTTTACCTCTTCAGATTTCCATGTTCTCATTTTTACTTCCTCAGTTGTATAGGGCCGAGGTATACACTTGTAGTTCACCGTCTAGGACCTCTGCATTCTCCTGGTCCCTGAGATATGAACTGGCTTCGTCTTTCTTATCAATGGGGCCCGCCCTGGGGCCTGCCCCCTGGGAGCCCCGGCTATTGAGGGGGATATTCGGCCATTTCCCCCATTTTCTGACAATAATAATTCATTATTTTTGGCATCGGTAGAGAGGGCGCAATATTAAATGATCCCTGGGCCACACCTGACTCTCCAGGGCCCTACTGGAAAGAAATGACAAAATACTGAATCACGTGGAGGGTGACGCCTTGTGTGTTTGCTCAGGTTTATATGAAGAAGAAGGGTTCCTGTGTGAATGAAGTGTTTAAACAAATGTATTTTAATTTCCAAACACTTGAAAGTAAAGGTAAAGGTAATCCTGTCATGCCTTAGAGGCACATAGGGATATGGTGTTAGTGCCCATATTTTCCTTGACCTGTCAGCACACTAGAGGGTGACATGGTCATTATCACGCCTGGCCGCCTTTCCTTCCCCAACTCCAAAAGAAGTCGGGTACCCATTTCTACATCTGGGTGGTTGGGAGGGGGGGGGGTGTGTGTGTGTGCCTCCGGCCGGATTCGAACCCTCGACCTTCGCCATGAGAGACCAGTGCACTAACCACTTCGCCACGCAGATTTGAAAGCAGCGACATTTATAACTTCAAATCAGACATTTCAACATTTGCCAATTTTCACTGTCAATTAGCTGTGCTTGTTCTGGTTAATTTTATGTGATATTTTGAGAACTACGTGAAAATTAAGTCTTAGATAGACGCTCGAACAACACCAACAGCGCATGAACAGTTTTGTGCCATAAAAAATAATAGCCGCCATGTTTTACTGAAAGACAAAATAACCCTATTCCTATTTTTAGCGTTTAAAGCAGTTGAAAATTACGGCTGTAGAACAAGAGATAGACAGAGGTGTACGGTCCTGTTTTTAAAAAAATATAGAAAGAAGTAAAAGTGAAAAGGAATGGCAAAAGAAGCAATGAAATGAGCTTGTAGATATGTAAGACAGTTAATAACAAGTCAATATTTCGGGGGATATGTCTTTATCAGGGACGACACAAAATAACGAAAGAACAAACACAAAAAGAAGGACTTATCTGACAGAGATCCTCTTGGTTAGAAAAGCCATAGGAGTCACAGACTTAGAACAACATGATTGTAGTTACTGAATTTCAGTTTGTTGAAAAAACCGCTTAAATGGGTTATAGTAGATTAAGCATTGAAGTCCGCACATGTTGAATGTTTCCTACGTAGATTGTGATCTTCTCCTTGTCCGATTTTATTTTCAGGCCGTCGAGTCTATGAGGAAAAAGGGTTTCCAAGTCGGAGTTTTCTAGCTATGTACTGCAACGATATCTGTTCCGCTGTGTGGACCAGCCATCCTGACGCCCCTTGGAAAAAGTAAGTAGCGATACATGTATTTGTTTTGTGATAATGTCATCGTATCCGTTGTCGTTATCGTAATGCCCTGACGGTAGGCGTAGACGGGTCATGCTTCACCACAGATCTCGGTGGTTGATGTTTTCCTTTAGCTTAATCATGTCATCGCAGTTAGACTGCCCGTCTTCTTCTCTCTTAGCCTTCCCCTGCCTCTTTTCCTGTTTATCTTTCCTAATGTTAAGATGTTTTCAGATACTTCCCTCCCCATTATATATCCGACTGTGAGTATCAGTGTTTGTATATGTTATATAAGCGACATGAAGTATACTTATTCTACGAGGGAAAATTTTAAAAAGCTTGAAATTCACGCGATAACCATAAGACACAGAAGCGGACTGCGCCATAGTTGAACAGCGCTCCATGGTGAAATTTCTTTGGACAGAGGCAGTGAAACACTGTGAAACTCTTCGTAGGATGTTGTCTCTATACGGAAGTGAGAACAGAATCACTCAGGTAAAAGTTTATGATCGAGTAGAAAGATATAAAGCAGGTAGAACAAGTGTAACCGACGAAGCTCGATCTGGTCGGCCATCAGCATCGCCCACACAACTCGCCGTCGTCAAGGAGCACGTGTTGATTAGAGATTGATTGATTGATCTTTATTTCAAAACGGTTAAGAATTAGGCACGCAGGCCCGTCTGACATTCTGCCCTTTATCATACATCTTTCACTCTATTCCAGACATTCTACAAATATGCTGTTCATATAACAAACATAACTAACATTGAAGCTGAGAGACATAAAATAAAATATAACATTTACTTTTCGCTCTTAAATATTCACTCAGTACAGAAGTAACTACATACATTATAAATGACTATCTACTAAACAAAATTTTCGGGACTATTCAGAAAACAATTAATTGTATTCGGTGTCTGTAAGAGCAGTTTAAGATAACTTTTAAGTTTTATAATTCATGGAGGCATGTAGTCGACATCAAATAGATATTGGGAAAGCTTGTAGTTGTAGGAAGGAGTATAATTTATATTTTTTATATAGGATGGGAGGGTATTCTAAAGATGAGCAGCAGAATAATTAAAGCTTTTCTTGTAAAGATCAAGCCTAGGTTTTGGAAGACATGTTGTTCAAGCGTTGGCTGCACTTTAGGCTAAATTTAAACAGGTTCCATAGATAAGGCGGGGCATGCTGTGAAAGAATGTGATGTACTAACTTGGCTTTGTTGAAGAGGAACCTGTTCTTAAGAGGTAGTAATTTGATACGTTTTTGATGGTTAGTTGTTTGTGCTTGATCTTTGTCACTAATAAGCTTTACTGCTCGCTTTTGGAGTGAGCAAAGCCTCTTTGTATTTGACACTGAGCAACCATCCCAAACTGTTGAGCAATAGTCTAAATGTGTTTGTATATGAGATATGTAGTATGTCTTCCTAGTGTCTTGATCGATGAAGTGTTTAATTTTAGCTAATTGGTATACTTTTTGTGCGATGAGTTTTGTTAGACATTGCACATGAGAGTTCCAGGTCAGATGTTGGTCAATAATAAGACCTAGTGTTGTGTGCTCGCTAACGATTTCTATCTGTGATGTTTCTGTACATAACCGAAGTGTTGTTTTTGTTGCGTTTTGTTGTTTCTGTCTTGTGGTTATGAGCATTGATTTTGTTTTATCGGTGTTTATAATCATGCCATTATTTTTGCTCCATCTAATTAAATTGTATAACTCGACCTGAAGAGTTGATTCTAGATTAACACAATCGTAGTCACTGGTGTAGACTGTGCAATCATCGGAAAAAATGTCACAAGAAGAGTGTTTAAGATAAAGTGGAAGATGAGAAGGCCGACGACTTGTGTTGTCCTCTGTTGCTGCGCATTTAGGTTTCATTTATGACTTCACACGATGACTTGAGTGTGTAGCAGTATATTGGAAGTGGACAGCTGGCGTAATTTTTATTTTAAAGGGAGAAAATAAGTACAGAGCGATCGGGAAAACCCGATCCTCTGGTTGTCGCTCGGATAGAAAAAAAAAGTGGGGGGGGGGGCACCGTGCGGCACTTGAACAGACAGAAAAAAGAAAAGAAAGAGAGCAGACGATTAGGACTAGCAGACGACAAAAGGACTTGGAGACGAGAAGATAAAAGGAAAAATGATGGTTAGAACTTAGGATCTAGAAAGAGCTGACGTGTGTATTTCGGTTAGAAAGTTGTAGTTAGTTTGTGAAATGTGTAACTAGTCTGTAATAGCTCATTAGAATAGAATGTAGCAGAATAATCCTTTGGCGTTGAAGTCCTAAGACAATTATTAGACGCCGGGAACTTGTTCTAGGTGATTGCTTTCAGGTTTACGTCCTGAATGTGTGTACTCGGAATGGTTCGTGCCACTGTCACATTGTCACATCGTCTGATCGTCATCCAGTGTAGCATTAAAAATCATTATAACTTATAAGGTCGTTTCTGTGCTTCTATTTTTGCCACTGAGAGAAAGTGTGATCCGGGGGAAGTTCGTCCTCAGGCGTATAGTATGCAGGGATCAAAGAGAGTACCACGCAAAAGTCCATCACCATCATCAAGGTCATTATAAATCGATAGTCCGTTTCTGGCAACCTCAGTGGAGTCCGTCATGTGAGTTCAACATGCAGAATGCAGCATAGATAAAATAAAGAATACTGCTTTATGTGTACTGTAAATCCATCACTGATGATGAAGGAAGCGATGCGGAGGTGAAGGAGAGAAAAGACGAAGTAACCTTAGACGCGAGAGAAAAGAAAAATAGTAGATAGACCAACCTTAGAGAGAGAGAAAGAAAAATAGTAGACAGAGGAGCTTTAGAGAGAAAGAAAAATAGTAGATAGACCAACTTCAGAGAGAGAGAAAGAAAAATAGTAGATAGACCAACTTTAGAGAGAGAGAAAGAAAAATAGTAGACAGAGGAACTTTAGAGAGAAAGAAAAATAGTAGATAGACCAACTTTAGAGAGAGAGAAAGGAAATAGTAGAAAGAGCAACTTTAGACGCTTGAGAAAGAAAAATACTAGATAAAGCAGCTTTAGGTATGCCAGTCAGTCATGTGATGTCCCGTGCTGAACTTTGCCTCCCTAACAGCTCTCCTGTAGGCCTCTCGGTTGTGAGCAAGATGGCCTGCTGCTGATGCATCCATTTGCAGATTATCAACGATGTCTTGCAGCCATCTTCGCCTTAATCTTCCTCTCTTTCCTTTTCCCATTATGTACCCTTCCAAGACGATCTTCTCTGGATAATCATGACGTTTAACGTGTCCAAAATATTTAAGTTTTCTCTCTTTAATCCTCTGTATTAGCCAGCCTTCTTCAATATTAAGTTCTTGTAGTATGGATATATTTGTTCTTTTTTTTGTGTCTAGGATATTTGAAGAACTCTTCTGTAGCATTTACATTCAAAGGCATTTATGTGTTTCTCAGCTGTTTTGTTAAGTGTCCAAGTCTCACAGGCATATGTTGCGATGGGAAAGTAAAGAAAAGATATATGTGTTTTCTTGGAAAGGTTGTTGTTGCTGTAGCTGTTGCTGCTGTTATTGTTATTGTTGTTGTTGTTCTGTATTTTTAGCTAGATCCTTCTTCTTTTTCTTCGAGATGATGTTTCTGCAGCTGATGCGGTGAAGATATGAAAAACAGCACCGCATCGGATAGGGAGCGGGTTATGGTAGCTATTTTTTTTCAGTCTCTGAATGGAGCTAAGAAACAGACGGTGCGCAGTAGTTCTTCAGTAGGCTCCACCACTGTGGGGACTATGGCGATAACTGCCCCGTTAGTCTGGCTAGGCCTGTTACTGGGGGTACAAACGGAGAGGTGGGACAGGGTCTTGCTCAGCTATGGTTAACCAACCTTGGCGCTAACAGGTAAGCTGTGGTTCACCAACCCTGGCTCTAGCATGTCAGCTGTGGTTCACCAACTCTGAAGCTAGCATGTCAGCTATGGTTAACCAACCCTGGCTCTAGCATGTCCGCTGTGATTCAGCAACCCTGGCTCTAGCATGTCCGCTGTGATTCAGCAACCCAGGTGCTAACATGTCATCTCTGGGTCACTGATCGCCAAATCGGGCAGTGTCCCCTCCTCCTTCCCCCCAGTATTATGGCATATTTTATAAAAGAGAAAATGGGGGTATGGGGTGGGTATGAAAAGATGGCACGTAGTTCTAGTTTGTGGATTGTGTATTAGATACATGAAAGCATGAGCTACTCTGATATATATATATATATATATATATATATATATATATATATATATATATGCACTTAGTTCTCAGAGGTATAGGTGCACTCAGTAATCTGAGGTATAGGTGCACTCAACAGTCTGAGGTATAGGTGCATTCAATAATCTGAGTTATAGGTGCACTCAATAATCTGAGGTATAGGTGCACTCAATAATCTGAGGTATAGGTGCATTCAGCTCTCTGAGGTATAGGTGCACTCAATAATCTGAGGTATAGGTGCACTCAATAATCTGAGGTATAGGTGCATTCAGCTCTCTGAGGTATAGGTGCACTCAATAATCTGAGGTATAGGTGCACTCAATAATCTGAGGTATAGGTGCATTCAGCTCTCTGAGGTATAGGTGCATTCAGCTCTCTGAGGTATAGGTGCATTCAGCTCTCTGAGGTATAGGTGCATTCAGCTCTCTGAGATATAGGTGCACTCAATAATCTGAGGTATAGGTGCATTCAGCTCTCTGAGGTATAGGTGCATTCAGCTCTCTGAGGTATAGGTGCATTCAGCTCTCTGAGATATAGATGCATTCAGCTCTCTGAGGTATAGGTGCAGTCAGCTCTCTGAGGTATATGTGCACTCAATAATCTGAGGTATAGGTGCATTCAGCTCTCTGAGGTATAGGTGCATTCAGCTCTCTGAGATATAGGTGCACTCAATAATCTGAGGTATAGGTGCATTCAGCTCTCTGAGGTATAGGTGCATTCAGCTCTCTGAGATATAGATGCATTCAGCTCTCTGAGGTATAGGTGCATTCAGCTCTCTGAGATATAGGTGCACTCAATAATCTGAGGTATAGGTGCATTCAGCTCTCTGAGGTATAGGTGCATTCAGCTCTCTGAGGTATAGATACATTCAGCTCTCTGAGGTATAGATACATTCAGCTCTCTGAGGTATAGATACATTCAGCTCTCTGAGGTATAGGTGCAGTCAGCTCTCTGAGGTATAGATACATTCAGCTCTCTGAGGTATAGGTGCACTCAATAATCTGAGGTATAGGTGCATTCAGCTCTCTGAGGTATAGGTGCAGTCAGCTCTCTGAGGTATAGGTGCATTCAGCTCTCTGAGGTATAGGTGCAGTCAGCTCTCTGAGGTATAGGTGCAGTCAGCTCTCTGAGGTATAGGTGCAGTCAGCTCTCTGAGGTATAGGTGCATTCAGCTCTCTGAGGTATAGATACATTCAACTCTCTGAGGTATAGGTGCAGTCAGCTCTCTGAGGTATAGATACATTCAGCTCTCTGAGGTATAGGTGCACTCAATAATCTGAGGTATAGGTGCATTCAGCTCTCTGAGGTATAGGTGCAGTCAGCTCTCTGAGGTATAGGTGCATTCAGCTCTCTGAGGTATAGGTGCAGTCAGCTCTCTGAGGTATAGGTGCAGTCAGCTCTCTGAGGTATAGGTGCAGTCAGCTCTCTGAGGTATAGGTGCAGTCAGCTCTCTGAGGTATAGGTGCAGTCAGCTCTCTGAGATATAGGTGCACTCAATAATCTGAGGTATAGGTGCATTCAATAATCTGAGGTATAGGTGCATTCAGCTCTCTGAGGTATAGATGAAAGGGATGGCGACTGCAGTAAAACTGGTTTAAATAAATAAGGAAGATAGAGGTGTATGGTGTAGTTTTACAAAGTGAGGGAGAGAGTGAGTAAGATGATAAAAAAAAACGAATAGAAAGTATGAGAATGTATAAATGAAAAACATGCAACATCCGATATTTCGGCGTGAGCCTTATTCGAGGATACATATACAACGAGACAAAAACACGAAGAACTTATCTGAATGTGTCTTCCTCCAAGTAGAAAACAGAAATGTGTGTAGTAGAAGGGAGAAGGAAAGACCACGCTGCCCACAACAAAAGATGCCGGATAGAGTCAATCGTAGAGAAGAGGTGGAGAGAGAGGAGAACAAGTGGGAGAAAGGGGTGGGGGGAAGGCAATAGAAACATGACAGCCGCTAGAGGTGTCGGGGTGGGGGGGGGGGAAGAGGGGAGGGAAAAGGGGACGCGGAGAGAAAATGAATGAAGAACATAAACACCTGCAGGGAGAAAATGTGAAACTGGTGAATAGGACAAGACCCTAAAGGCACCAATATGGTGACAGAGAAGAAAATAGGATGGTGGTAGGGAGGGGTAGCATAGAGAAAGAAGGTAAGAGTTTATAAAAAAAGGGGCCAGTGGAAAAATAAAGAACTTACAGAAAGCTGAAGACATTGTTAATTCCAGCTGGGTGGAGACAGCCAGTCTGGAAAATAAGGCGCTGTTCTAGGACCCTCCGAGATCGTACATCAGCAGAACAAGAGCGGATCGCACTAACAGAAATGTCCTGTTTACCCCTGTGGTTGCTAAGGCAAAAATGTTTAGCCACAGGTGTCCAGGCCCTCTTAGAAATACCACTGAGATACTGGCGAAATCGATCTCCTAACCGTAAGCCAGTCTCCCCTATGTACTTCAAACCGCAACGTTTGCACATGATAGCATAAATAATATTACGTGAAGTACAGGTGAAACCCTCCTGTACTGATAACGTGGACTTAGGGAAGGAGATCTGGCTGGCCTCGACAACAAACGGACAAGTGTTACATCTACGGCGTCCGCAACGTCTGGTACCATAAAAAGTGTCATCTGTCTTAAGATGACTACGAATTAAAAGGTCCCTGAGATTCTTGTCCCGTCTGTAGGCCACCAATGGGGGTTCCCCAAAAAGTTCACGTGTCTCAGGCTCGGTCTGGAGGAGGTGGAGATGGCGAAACAGTATGTTTTTAACTGCCAAGCTATGAGGGTGGTACGTGAGTACTAGTTTCACTCTGTCCGAGCTACAGTGCGGTTTAGGGGTGAGGGCTTGTTGCCGCGATATATGGCTAATGCGGTTCCAAGATGACGAGAGAACGTGTTCTGGATAGCCGCGTTGACGGAAGAAATCTAGCATGAGGTATAGATGCACTCAGCTCTCTGAGGTATAGATGCACTCAGCTCTCGAAGGTATAGATGCACTCAGCTCTCTGAGGTATAGATGCACTCAGCTCTCTGAGGTATAGATGCACTCAGCTCTCGAAGGTATAGATGCACTCAGCTCTCTGAGGTATAGATGCACTCAGCTCTCGGAGGTATAAATGCACTCAGCTCTCGGAGGTATAGATGCACTCAGCTCTCTGAGGTATAGATACACTCAGCTCTCTGAGGTATAGATGCACTCAGCTCTCTGAGGTATAGATGCACTCAGCTCTCTGAGGTATAGATGCACTCAGCTCTCTGAGGTATAGATGCACTCAGCTCTCTGAGGTATAGATGCACTCAGCTCTCTGAGGTATAGATGCACTCAGCTCTCGGAGGTATAAATGCACTCAGAACTCTGAGGTATAGATGCACTCAGCTCTCTGAGGTATAGGTGGCACTCAGCTCTCTGAGATATAGGTGGCACTCAGCTCTCTGAGGTATAAGTGGCACTCAGAACTCTGGGTAAGAAAGGATGACACGAAACCCTAACTTGTGAATTATTTCGGATATTTGAGAGCACAAGGCACAGACATACTTCTCTGACCTGATCAGACGGGGCATGGGTCTGAGGGGCGGGGAAAAGGGGAGGGGAGGGGAAGACAGCCCGTGTCACTTCTTTTGTCATTGGGTGTTTGTTAAATACATTAACCAGACCTCATTTTCCACTGGAGTCCGTTGTCAAAAGTTCTGTTAGAAGAATTTCCACTGCGGCCTGCTTCATGGTAAACAGATTCTAGTGTGAGCTGCTGTGTCAGCCAACCACCCAAAATCGTCACTGTGTTCCTCATTGAAAACCCGTCACCCACGTACTTTCCTAACTCTTCCAGTTGGCTGCACGTGACCTTTAACCTATGACTTTCACCCTACAAAACTGTCTCGCTTTCAGCCACTGCACGCGGGTCACGAGGGTCATTTCGGGTCAGGGGTTGCGTGAATGAAATTTTTCGGGAATTGTGGGAACGTAGCTTGACCAGATGGTACACGGTGATATTCTGGTCAGGGTGCTGACCGGGGTATTGGGTGGGGTGCTGTACTCGCTACCTCTTTACTTTCTGCCATGAATTCATTCATTGCTTTTGCGTGCAGGATGGAGCTGACGATCATAGTTCGCCATCTTGTTATATCCTTGGTGTTTCTGATCAGTTCAAATACTTGACTTTTGCCGCTCTACATGGTCAGTTTATTTAGATATTTGCGCTGTTGGCGAGATCTTCAGCTGCTGTGCGTGGAGCAGTGCTCTTCCCGGCCAATGAAGAAATTTGCAAATGAGGTTGCCGCGCAGCATCACTGCGGAAGGGGTGGTTGAAAGAGTAAAGCGAAGCAAACAGTCAAATCACGGCACCTCTGGTCTGGAGGTCGGCCACGTCCTGAGTGCAGTCATATCGGGTGAAATGCATGAACCGGCTTGTCCCAGAGGTTAAGTCACTGCTGGCTTGACTTTTCAAATGCCGCGCGTGGAGTGAAGCTCCTCCCGGTTAAGGAAGTAAATGCGGAAATAAAGGTTGCTGTGCAGCGCCGATGGGAAAAGGTGGTGGAAAGTGAAGTTTAACCTGGTATGTCAAGTAGTATCACTACGAGAGCTATACCACGGCACCTCTGCTCTAGAGGCCGCCTACGTCCGAAATACACCTACACTGGTGAAATATGCCTAAACCGGCACACACCAGGGGTGGAACTCGATGGCTGGACATGTCATGCCACCTCCGCTCTAGAGGTCGGTAACGCCTGATAAACACCCATACTGGTGAATTTTGCCTAAACCGGCTCATACCAGGGGTGAATCTTGAAGGCTATGAATGTCACAGTACCTCTGCCCTAGAGGTCGGTCCCGTCCCAAACACGCCCATACTGGGAAATGCCTAAACCGGCTCAACCCAGGGGTAGAAGTCACTAGTGGCGAGGATTCGTCCTCCTGGACAAAAGCTCCATCCTGGTCACAACTAGGAAGGGTAGCGGCCACGACCGCAAAATGCTGAAGTCGGAGACACTGGACCAGGGAAGTCTAGATAGGCAACCACCTCTCACCCGGCGGGGATGTCTGCGTATCCTAATCACGCTGAGGTGTTCCGGTGAGAAAGTCCAACCCTGGACTGGATGGGCAACCACCTCTCACCCGGCGGTGATACACGGGTATCTCAAAACACGTCGAGGTTTTCCGGTGAGAAAGTCCAACTCTGGCCTGGGTGGGCTAACGCCTCTCACCCAGCGGGGATGCACTGATATTCCAAACACGTCGAGGTCTTCCGGTGAGAAAGTCCAACCCTAGACCAAACTGGTGCAATGAAAACCACGGTGTCACGCAATCCCGCTTCCGAGACCCACCAAGAATACAGGCTAAAGCACTGTGATACTCTGAACCCCTTGTGGTCCTTTCGTGGAACTCGTGTGGTCTATTTTGGACCACACAGGGGACCACGGGACCTAACGAGGACCACATGCGTGAATTCAGTAGGTTCACAGTGTGGTTTTTGGTGGTAGAAGTGAACGAAGAAGAAGAAGAAGATTTAGATATTTTTCTTTCTTGGCCTTCCTGTCCTGTTTCTTTTTTTTTTCACTTTAGTTTTTAAAGTCATTATAAAGTTCTCTAACTTCTGTCTTCTCATGATATGTCCAAGTTCTCTAACTTGTGTCTTCTCATGATATGTCCAAGTTCTCTAATTTCTGTCTTCTCAATATATATTCAAGTTCTCTAATTTCTGTCTTCTCATGATATGTCCAAGTTCTCTAATTTGTTTCTTCTCATGATATGTCCAAGTTCTCTAACTTGTTTCTTCTCATGGTATGTCCAAGTTCTCTAATTTTTGTCTTCTCATGATAATGTCCAAGTTCTCTAATTTCTGTCTTCTCATGATATGTCCAAGTTCTCTAACTTGTGTCTTCTCATGGTATGTCCAAGTTCTCCAATTTCTGTCTCCTCGTGATATATTCAAGTTCTCTAACTTCTGTCTCCTCATGATATGTCCAAGTTCTCTAACTTGTTTCTTCTCATGGTATGTCCAAGTTCTCTAATTTCTGTCTTCTCATGATATGTCCAAGTTCTCTAACTTGTGTCTTCTCATGGTATGTCCAAGTTCTCCAATTTCTGTCTCCTCGTGATATATTCAAGTTCTCTAACTTCTGTCTCCTCATGATATGTCCAAGTTCTCTAACTTGTTTCTTCTCATGGTATGTCCAAGTTCTCTAATTTCTGTCTTATCATGATAATGTCCAAGTTCTCTAATTTCTGTCTTCTCATGGTATGTCCAAGTTCTCTAACTTGTGTCTTCTCATGGTATGTCCAAGTTCTCTAACTTGTGTCTTCTCATGATATATTCAAGTTCTCTAACTTCTGTCTCCTCATGATATGTCCAACTCTCAAACTTCTGTCTTATCATGACATATCCAAGAAATAGTGAGTTTTTCGAAAATAATTTTAATTACAAAACTTACGTTTATCCATAATCATAACGACGTTAATGGGGGTCCCAGTGGAACCACCTCGTCCAGTAGGGACTATCACGTGCGACAGATGATACCAGATCGTCATCCAACTACTGTACATAAAGAAAACACAAGTAACACCACAGTAATTGCAACATGGAACATTAGAACATTAACAGAGCTTGGAAAACTGGAAAACATCGAACAAGAAATAAAAACAATGGAAATTAACATCCTTGGTTTATGTGAAATGAGATGGACTGGAGCAGGAAGCAGAGATCATAAAGACTTCAAAATAATATATTCCGGGGGAAACCCGTGTAGCAAAGGAGTTGGCATAATATTGGACAAGAAGACAGCAAGAATCGTGAAAGGTTTCTGGTGCATATCAGACAGAGTGTTAATGGTTCAATTACAGGGCCACCCAACAGACACAAATCTCACACAAGTATACGCACCAACTTCAGAAAGCTTTGATGATGAGATAAAAGAATTTTACAACAATCTGGACATGTCAGTGAAACAGTGCAAACCATGAGAAGTAAACTTTGTGCTGGGTGACTTAAACACGAAAGTAGGGACTGGACAAGACAATGAAGCTACTGGCAAGTAGGGACTGGACAAGACAATGAAGCTACTGGCAAGTATGGACCAGGTATCAGAAACAAAACAGGAGA
The DNA here is from genome assembly GCA_009760885.1 of Achatina immaculata. Lineage (NCBI taxonomy): Eukaryota > Metazoa > Mollusca > Gastropoda > Stylommatophora > Achatinidae > Lissachatina > Lissachatina immaculata. The sequence goes on from CM019696.1 coordinate 33,916,961, forward strand.
GATGCCGATTGAGTGGGCAGAAAGGAAATAAATGATAATAGGAAATATATGGTTCCAACAACACCCAAGGCGACTATGGACATGGAAAAGCCCAAATAATAACATACGTAACCAGATAGATTACATTATGATCAAGAGAAGATTCAACTAATGGATCGGAGAAGAAGTCTTAAGGAAGATAAAGATGAATATGACAAAATAAATAAAGAAATAAGACACAAATGCAATAAAGCTAAAGAAGAGTGGCTAAATAAGGAATGTAATGAAATAGAGACACACTAACACGGAAACACAAGATATATGTACAAACAAATAAAGGAGTTAACAAACAGAAGGACATACCACAAAACTGGTTTGCTTGAAGTCAAAGGAGGGGCATACAATAATGGACAGAGATGAAATAATGGCACGATGAAGCGACTACATTAGAGAACTCTATGAGGACATTAGGGGGGAAATAGATAAGCATACAGTCCTGATTGCTAAAAGTGAAGGGGAGCTACAGGCTCTTCTGGACGTCGTGGTTCGTGAAAGTAAAAGTAAAGGTCTCAGCCTGAATTAAAAAAAGACTTGAGGTGATGGTAATCTTAAAGAAAAGAATACCATCAAAACGTAGCATTACCATCGATGGCACAGAGCTGAAACACGTTGATAGATTCAAGTACTTAGGAACGACTGTAACATTAATTCATTCATTCATTTATTTGCATGTCCCTTGCGGAACTTTGCCTCCCTAACAGCACTGTAGGCCTCTCGGTTGTGAGCAAGATGGCCTGCTGCTCATGCATCCATTGTAACAACTGATGGGAAATGTCACAACGTAATAAAAAGCAAACGTTGAGCGGCCAAGTCAGCATTCCAGAAAATGAGAAACATCTTGTGCAACAGATCCGTATCAATGGAAACAAGATTCCAAGTACTTAAATGTTACATCGAACCAATTTTGTTTTATGTTTGTGAAGCATGGTCTATGAATAAGACAGTACAGCGAGAAATGGAGGCCATGGAGATGTGGTTTATAAGAAGGATGTTGACGGTACCATGGACAGCCAAGAAAACCAATGAAGAAGTCTTAAGAGAGGCTGGAGTTAAAAAGCAAATTGTAGCAAAGATCAGAGGCAGACAAGCGAGATTTGTAGGACATTTTCTGAGAAGAGGAAAATTGGAACACATTGTGGCAACTGGAAAAACTGAGGGAAGAAGAGACAGAGGAAGACAGAGAGAGAGAGAGAGAGAGAGAGAAAGAAGTTACTGGATGGGCCGTCAGTGTGGCTAGGAAAAGTCACCAGCGGATGTCATAATAAAGTCTAAAGACAGGGAATTGTGGAGATAAATGATCGCCTACGCCACCCGGCACGGCACTTGATTAATTGAAGCTTATCCACTAGCGGGTTGTTAAAAACCATTGTGTACAGGAATGCCAAAAGAGCTACTCCTCTGTACGCTGTGAATCGTGAAGTTCAGATATCTTCTTCTTCTTCTTAACAACACCAAGACCGCACTGTGATCCTACTGAATTTACTCCTGTGGTCCTCAATAGGTCCCGTGGTCCCCGAAAAGACCACACGAGATCCCCGAGAGGACCACAAGAGGTTCAGAGTATCGCAGGGCTTGAGCCTGTATTCTCGGTGGGTCTCAGAAGCGGGAATGCGTGACACCGTGCTTTTCGTTGAAGCTCAGATATGATGTCTTTTACATCTCTTCAGTATCCGTGTACCTGTAGGGACCGTCGATCACCCTTCGTCATTTATGGAATTTTTTTTCCTTGATGTTTACAGTATGCTCAAATTCTTTTTATTTCCCTGTGCCACATGGAAAGTCTATTAAGATATTTTTTCCCTGTTCTGCTCTCGCTCATTCCTTTTATTGAACAAAACCAAGCGAGTTCGTAGAATTCTGTCTAAGAATGGTTCACGCTGTTTGTGGCTAATGTTAGAATCCAAATTTTAAAAAAAGCTACCGTATAAACAGTTTTCTATGAATGCCTAGGGCTGGTGTTACAGAAAGGCTTTTCTTGCTCTGCTGCTCACCTCTGAGGTACCCTTCCTTGCCGCCTAAAATTCATAATCTATATGTCTTCTTTTGAGATATAAGTTGACGTGCCTTTAGTCTGTGCTGATAAAATGGTATGATTTATTATGTCAGAGATTTAGAACGGTGGTTCATTTATTCATAATCTTTTGCCATGAGTTTGGTGTCGTTGTTATGCACATAAAGTATATATGTTGAGTTTGTATATATGTTGAGTTTTGATATGGTGGTTATTAACAGCTGTTCATAATAAGCAGGGACGGTTTGCTATATTCTAGTGTTTATGACAAAGGTGTTATAAGGGCTTCCACTCTTTTGGTAATGATTTACTTGTGTGTGATTTGGATGTTTATATTCAATCCATTGCTGAATATATATTGATTTATTGAATTGTAAAATTTTCTTATGACAACGAAGATAGATGTGATTGAGGACTACTGACTTTTGACTAGTTCAGTGATGCTGTGTCATTGCTTTCTGTGTTATATATATACATGTTCTGTGGTCCTTATGTGTGGAATGTGGTCTGAACAGTTAACGATATTGTGTGTGTTCATGACGAGTATCTTGATGGTACACACTGTTATATTTGTTTTGTATTTGGTATGAGAGATAATGAGAAAACACAGTAGACATGATATCTATGGGTTGGTATGAGAGATAATGAGAAAACACATTAGACATGATATCTATAGGTTAGTATGAGAGATAATGAGAAAACAGTAGACATGATATCTATAGGTTAGTATGAGAGATAATGAGAAAACAGTAGACATGATATCTATAGGTTGGTATGAGAGATGATGAGAAAAAAGAGTAGGCATGATATCTATAGGTCGGTATGAGAGATGATAAGAAAACAGAGTAGACGTGATATCTACGGGTTGGACTGTTGGCTAACAAGGATGCTGGAACCGGGGTGGTTGTGGTCAGATATTCTTCGCAATTAGGGTTGGGGGATCGCAGTATATGCTCACCGTTGGAAGAGTTTTAATCACATAATTACCACTCTCATAATTCCCTCACTCCTCTCATTCTCTTCCTTACATTATTCTTTATTAGGTGCAGTGATTACCAGCAGGAGTGTGGTGCTATCTGTGGGAACAGCCTAGAAAGCATATTCAGTCTCAACAATGTAGAATTTCTGTCTTAAACCAAATATCAGCTCCTACAATATGTGCCGTAACAACCATTCCAGATTCTGTGCTAGCCATAACTAAGTTCCGGGGTTTGATTCCAGCTGCAGACGCCGCGTACATTCACCACCACCACCACCACCACCACCACCACCACCACCACCACCACCATCATCATCATCATCATCATCATGATGAACGCCACCACCACCACCATAATCACCACCATCATCACCATCATCATTACCACCACCATCATCACCATCATCATTACCACCACCATCATCATCACCACTACCACCACCATAATCACCACCACCATCATCATCACAATTATCACCACCATCATCACAATTACCACCACCATCATCATCACCACCATCATCATCATCACCACCACCATCATCACAATTACCACTACCATCATCACCACCACCACTATCACCCTCATCATTACTACTACCACTACCCCATCATCATCATCACCACCACCACTATCACCCTCATCATTACTACTACCACTACCCCATCATTATCATCATCATCATCATAATCATCATCATCACTACTATCATCATCATCACCACCACCATCAGTCATCGCCTTTCACTCCCTTGAGAGCATAGGCCACGGATAAAGGCTCTCCAGTCATCCTTTGTTCTTGGAACTATTCTCTGCATCCTTCCATGTGCGTCCCTTGTCTCTGAGCACTGTCATAATTTCTCTTCTCCAAATAAGTCAAGGTCTTCCTCAATTTCTTTTTCCTTGGGGATTTCATGTCAGTGCCTGTCTTGTTTTGCTGGTGTCAGTATGTGGCCAATCCATCTCCATTTCCTAGTCATGATTTGTAAGTTCATAGGCTCTTGTCCTTCTATTTGCCAGACATCCTCATTCTTGATCTTCTCCTGCTATCTGACAGTAGTTCATGAATGTTAATACCCCCTGTTGTTGTATGCAACCGGCTATATAATAAATGCCTGGCTTCTCTATAACCTCATGACGGACGGAAAGGCGAATTGGTTATAGTTCTGGACGTATCAAGGAAGCAGGTGACCTAGAACGATATTTAGGCCAAGTAAAAGTACAATTAAAAAGTATCATATTTCTAACTGGACTCTCATTTTTATATTATGGACTCACTTTCTTCCATCTTCTTTGTACCAAAATTTCTCATCAAAATTTATTCTGACAAAGCTTGGATATTAAATTCGTGGGGGAAAGAGTTAATCCACAACGCAGAAAACCTTGCAAAGTTTTAATTAACCCAATCCACAGAGATGAGGTGCACGGAATATTTCGAATCACAAAGATCTTATTCCGATGTAATTCCGGCCCATCAGCGATGAAATCCCCAACAAAATATTTCACGCATGCGCGAGAGGAACCAGAAGGTTGAAAACAAAGAGCAGCAACTCTTGATGTAGAAATGTGAGAAGCATCTTTTACCGCACTTCAGATAAATCGCGTCTGCTCATTTAATTTACAACCTTCAAAACGATCAGTGATTACGTAATCAAAATGATTAAAAAGGCATTTGGGGCATTTGGTTAGCATGCTGGATTTATATTTCCTCCAGAATATTTTGTTTTACAAATTGGGATTTTTATTTCTTTTTTTTTTTGGGGGGGGGGGGGGATGTTTCTAATTCCGTTTGTGTCTTGTGTGTTACTGGTTATATTTCTTCCAAATTTTCTTACATTTATGGTCTTTTGTTTCTGCTGTTTCTTTCTTTCTGATTTTGTTGTGTTTATAGCTTTGTTCATGTTTTTATTTATCGTGGCTTTTATATTTTATCTTATCTTTATCGATCTCTTGTTATGTGTGTCTGTTTGTTTTTATATGTTGTTGCAGTTCTTATTTGTCGTGGCTTTTATCTGTTATTATCTTATCTTTATCGGCTTCTTGTATGTATCTCTGAAACTCTGAGCGGAATATTGTCCTGCAAATGATGCAGTGAAGATTTTGAAGTATAAGTGAGGATGTTGAAGTATAAATGAAGTATAAGTGAGGATGTTGAAGTATAAATGAATTATAAGTGAGGATGTTGAACTATAAGTGAGGATGTTGAAGTATAAGTGAGGATGTTGAAGTATAAATGAAGTATAAGTGAGGATGTTGAAGTATAAATGAAGTATAAGTGAGGATGTTGAAGTATAAGTGAGGATGCTGAAGTATAAGTGAGGATGTTGAAGTATAAGTGAGGATGTTGAAGTATAAATGAAGTGTAAGTGAGGATGTTGAAGTATAAATGAAGTATAAGTGAGGATGTTGAAGTATAAATGAAGTATAAGTGAGGATGTTGAAGTATAAATGAAGTATAAGTGAGGATGTTGAACTATAAGTGAGGATGTTGAAGTATAAGTGAGGATGTTGAACTATAAGTGAGGATGTTGAAGTATAAATGAAGTATAAGTGAGGATGTTGAACTATAAGTGAGGATGTTGAAGTATAAGTGAGGATGTTGAAGTATAAGTGAGGATGCTGAAGTATAAGTGAGGATGTTGAACTATAAGTGAGGATGTTGAACTATAAGTGAGGATGTTGAACTATAAGTGAGGATGTTGAAGTATAAGTGAGGATGTTGAAGTATAAGTGAGGATGTTGAACTATAAGTGAGGATGCTGAAGTATAAGTGAGGATGTTGAACTATAAGTGAGGATGTTGAAGTATAAGTGAGGATGTTGAACTATAAGTGAGGATGCTGAAGTATAAGTGAGGATGTTGAACTATAAGTGAGGATGCTGAAGTATAAGTGAGGATGTTGAAGTATAAGTGAGGATGTTGAAGTATATGTGAACGTTTTGAAGCATAAGATTCGTGTCGGATGAGGAGCGGGTTACAGATATAATTAGAGATAGGATGTGAAGCTAATAGAGCAGGAGAAGCTCGCAATGCATCTTCACGGGCTCCACTCCCATGATGACAAAAAAGCGACCCCTGTTTACTTGTCCCTTTGAAAATACACTTTTGTTTTGTGTAATAATATTAAATCGTGTGTACTCCATTGTGTTTTGGTTTACAGAGGTTCCAAACCCGTAGATCGCGGATCAAACTAGGGTTGCGGTGAGTCTGATGATATGGGTCGCAGATGGTTTAATTGTATGGGTCGCAGGAGATATGAGGGTATGGCCGCAGATCTGATGGTCGCAGGAGATGTGAGGGTATGGTGGCAGAAGATGTGAGTGTATAGTCGCAGGAGATGTAAGGGTATAGTCGAGGAGATATGAGGGTATGGTCGCAGGATATATTAGAGTAGGTTGGAAAAAGATCTGAGGTAGGCTCGCAAGAATATTTATGGAAAAAAAAAGTTTTAAAATCTTACAGGATTTTACGAAAATTTTACTACTTATATTTTCAAATCTAATTATTAAAATACTAACAACCACACTCGTTATTTTTCATTGAAATAACATGAGGTTGAATTAGGTATTATTTTTCTCTAACAGTTCTTTTTTACGGGGCCCAAAGTTGCGTATAATTATTGCTTTAGAGCTGCTCTTATGGAGGAAAAAAATGGAACCTTTTGTTCTACAGTATGGTCACATAGCTTCTTCAAGAGAGAACAGCATCACTATACAGGCGTTGCTCTGACTACCATGGTTTTCTGTGCGTTTTCTTCTCCTTATATGCATCTATTTTACATATCGACAAGATAATTCAGCCATACTGTAAACATGTATTTCACTGGAGTAAGACGTTACGTTACTGTTTACGATGGTGTCCACGTGTAATGCGTGGTGAGATTCCACCAATCACGCGGGCAAGAACCGAAACCACGTGATCGTGACCGTATGCGAGTCGCGTTGCCGTGAAAGCGGTCACGAGCGTGAAGTAAAAATAATTGGCGTTCTGGTCACTTCATTGGAAAACAAAGTTTCATAGAAATTTCTTTGGTGGTGGGGGTGGGGTTTAGGGTGGGGTGGATGAGGTTGGAAGGGAGAGTTGGTTGCTGTGGTTGTAAAATTTTATTGGAAAAAAAAGCGACAAACAGAATCATCATCATCATCATCATCATCATCATCATCTGCCGTGCCGACTGGCGTTGGCTATTATACTTCCCCAGAGTACACGACCCTTCATGCAGACCATCAGCTCAGTTGGTGAACTCCTCTCACACCATCCCGTCAGACTGTCCAGTATCATTTCTCTTGGTCTTCCTCTTGATCTTCTTCCTTCTATTTTTCCTGTTGTTATAATATTTTCAATACCCCCTCTTCTCATTGCATGTCCTCTCTCTCTCTTATTTTTTTGACAAATTTGTTTTTGTCTCTCCAGCTCTTCTCATACATTCTTCATTAGTTATTTTTGCTGTCCAGGGAATTCGCAACATTCTTCTAATAAAACACATTTCTGCTGCTTCCACTGATTTTTGTGTAGACCTGCCTATTGTTCGTGATTCACTTCCATATATGACAAATAGAGGATAAATAATTTAATTATATATTCCCGTCAGCTTTTTGAGGGGTTACAACTAATGTAAGAAATATTAAGCTACTTCTGTGAAACTACGGGACTGCCTCCTCCTCCTCCTCTCCTTCTTCTTCTTCTTCTTCTTCTGCTTCTTCTTTTTCTTCTACTACTACTACTACTTCTTCTTCTTCTTCTTCCGTCCCATGATATTAATGATGACGACGAAAAATAACGATAAGATTATGAAATCAATCATTCCACGAAAACTAGAAATCTGTAGATTTCACAATTTTGAAAGTGTAGAAATTAGGAGAAATAACACCATTAAAATACGTGAATGAATAAAATTCAGAAATTGGAAAAAAAAATAGAAGGATAGACTTCACTGAAACCACAGAAATTAATAGAATTCACAATTTTTTTTAACGATGGAAGCTTATAGAATACGCATCAGATAAACCATAAAAACTAAGAGAATTCACGGTTTTGAAACACTTGAAAATAGCAGAATTCACATCGTGGAAACGATGGGAAACTAATAGAATTCACGATATTGATATTAAGCTGCAAAAATAGCAATATACGTGATATTATGTACTTAAGGGGGTAAATTATGAGCATGTTTTAACAAAAATGAGTTAATGAATCACAGTTATCTTCGTTCATTATATGCAAGAAAATGTTTTAGGAGACGCAGCTAAAAAAATCAGCTTGTAACATCTTTCCAAGGAGATGGCGAATCCTAGCTTACAGCCTGTTACGGGAAGATGAAATTAAAATTATATATCGATCAATTTGCGTCTTATTTCTGTTTTTTGTTTCGTCATTTTTTTGTTTGTTTGTTTTGTTTGTTCTTTGTAGGTTTTGTTTTTTAATGTTACCCAGAGAGAGAGACTGCATAGCACAGGTCAAAAATAGAATCTCCGTTCCATTTTTTTATGTGTTTTAGATTGTCTTGTCTTATCTTGTCTTGTCTTATCTTATCTTGTTTTGTCTTATATTTTCGTGGAGCTGCGAGTTAAAGTTCCCTGCAGCCGATGCTTGTGATACTTATATCAGTGATCGCGCTGGGATGTTTTTGAAATCGGTACAGTTGTAGCTGTCTTTCATCTTGCGTGAACTACTTTCCGAAATATTGGTTGTCTCAGACCAGCACAAGGTAGTTTATTACCAACATCAGTGGGAGTTAAATGCTCAGGTGAATTACCTTATTCGCGTGAACGGTTTATTAATCCTGTGGTACAGGGTTCAAGTCCCAGCAAAGCAGTGGGATTTTTTTCCCCTGTTCATCTTATATCTTATATCCTTTCCATGCCGTTAAATGTCACATAGGGCTCGCAAGGTAGTTCGCCAATTTTTCCTGTCTTCGGCGAGTCTTTCAACCTCATCAAGGGATTTTATGCCTCTTAATTTGACCTCTCTTAACAATGTCCTCTTCAGAGTTTCACGAGGTCTGCCTCTTTTTCTTTGGCCTGGTACATAAAAAAAAAAATCTTATCAGTAACAATATGAAATCAGTGCAAGGAAAAAAAAACAGATACCCTGTCTTCACTGGCTAGTAAAATAGGACTTGAAGTTTACAAGGAAAAAATTTATAAAACTTCCTACTAATCAAGAAGGACAAATATTCGTAGAAGGAACAGCTGTTGAAGAAGTAAACCAATTTGCATATCTCCGCAGCTACATAGACCAGGATGATGACACCAGAAAGGAAGTTAGAATTCGAATTGCAAAAGCAGTATTGACTTTCAAGAATCTTGAGAACATATGGCATTCAAAAGTTATAAGCGCAAAAACCAAGTTAAGATATTCAATTTAAACGTAATATCAATCCCTCATTTATACATGCGAAAGCTGGGAAACAATTAAAGAAATAGACAAGAAATTAGACTCTTTTGAAAAGAAATGCCTCTGGAAAATTCTTGATATAAAGTGGAACGAATTCAAGAACAACACAGAGGTAAGACAGATGAGCAAACAACAACCTGTCTCATGGGTGATTAGAAAAAGATGGACATATGTCGGTCACATGATGAAAAGGAACAATCAGAGGATCCCCAAACAAGCTATCAAGTGTAACACAACAAGCCGAAGGAAAAAGAGGTCGACAAAGTGAAACTCTAAAGAGGACACTGTAAAGAGAGGCCAGCTTAGTGGGAATAAAATCCCTTGATAAGATTGAAAAGCTCGCCGAAAACAGGACATCTTGACAAGTTACCATGACAGCCCTATGTGACATTTAACGGCACGGTAAGGATGGATGGACACACCCAAAAAAGGCCCCGGGATCCACCCAGTCTCTAAAAACGGGTACCACAGAAACCTGGGACGGTAAATGCTGCCAGGCTGTGATACTGACCACATCACAGATTCCATGTGCCGAAGGTTGTGGTAATACGGGACTAACAACCATTGTGCAAAGATTAAATCTAGACGCAAATAAGGTAAAAGGCATAAGGTAAAATCTCCGTTTCCGTGCCATTAAGTCACACTGGGGAATACGGTCACGTGCTGAACCAGAGTAAAAACTGGCTGATTCTTCTCAATACAAACTGAGCATCATCTTCTTGCCGACCTGATATCCTCCAACAGATTTCATTGGGTGCTTTTTACTAGCTTTTTTTAAAAAAAAATAATATAAACCAGTTACGGTAATCGACGACTTCCAGAAGTTTCGTTCTCTCTGTCTCTCCTCCTCTCTGTCTCTCCTCCTCTCTGTCTCTCCTCCTCTCTGTCTCTCCTCCTCTCTGTCTCTCTTCCTCTCTGTCTCTCCTCCTCTCTGTCTCTCCTCCTCTCTGTCTCTCTTCCTCTCTGTCTCTCCTCCTCTCTGTCTCTCCTCCTCTCTGTCTCTCTTCCTCTCTGTCTCTCCTCCTCTCTGTCTCTCCTCCTCTCTGTCTCTCTTCCTCTCTGTCTCTCCTCCTCTCTTAATTGATGATTTATCAGTAATTGCCAGTTAACACGACCGCTGGTTATATTTGAGGTTATGTAAGTTGTTGATGAATTTTCAACAGTTCAGAATCAAAGATTTTAAGAAAGAGAGAGGGAGAGAGAGAGAGATACAGAGAAAGAAAGATACAGAGAAAGAAAGAGAGAAATAGAGAGAAAGAAAGAAAGAGAGAGAGAGAGCAGAAATGAAAGATGAAATATCAGTTTTTGTTGTATGCAATAAGCCACCTGAAATATCTGGGACAAAGAGGACGAGAGTGTCATTGAAAGTAATGGGTGTATGACATGAGGAGATAGTCAGTCAGTCAGCCAGCCAGTCAGTCAGTCAGTCAGTTAGTCAATCAGCCAGTCAGCCAGACATTCAGCCAGTCAGCCAGACATTCAGCCAATCAGTCAGTCAGTTAGTTAGCATGTCCCGTGTGGAACTTTGCATCTCTAACAGCTCTCCTGTATGCCTCTCGGTTGTAAGCAAGATACCCATTAGCAGATCCTGCAATGATGTCTTGTAGCCGTCTTCGTCTTGGTCTTCCTCTCTTTCTTTTTTTTCCTTTTTGTGTCCTTCCAAGACGGTCTTCTCTAAATTATCATGACGTTTAATGTGTCCAAAATATTTCAGTTTTTTCTGTTTAATCTTCCTTACTAGCCAAGCTTTTTCAGTATCAAGTTCTTGTAGTATGGATATATTTGGGTTGTGTATGTGTGTGTGTGTCCATGATATTTGAAGGACTCTTCTGTAGAATTTACATTCAAAGGCATTTATGTGTTTCTCAGCTGTTTTGTTAAGTGTCCAGGTCTCATAGGTACATGTTGCGATGGGAAAGATGCATGCCCTTAAAAATCTTATTTTTGTAATTCTGTCTGTTCCTCTCCACAGCTTTTTTTTTTTTAAATTTGTTATTATTCTTTTGAAGAGCGATAGATGTCCTCTTTTTAATTTCCCTCATTGTATCTCCATTATTAGTTAGTAGTGATCCAAGATATTCAAAGCTCTCCACCTCTTCCAATTTTTCCTCATTGATACATATATCAGCTGCCTTATTTGTTTTGTCAGTTGTCATCAATTTAGTTTTCTTTGCATTAAGATAGAGGTTTTGCTCTTCGCTGTTCTTACGGACTGACATAATTAGTTTTTCCATTCCTTTTTGTGTTGTGGACAGTAATACTGTGTCATCAGCATATCTAATCTCTGGTATTTCATAACCTCCAATTATTATTTTTTTAAAAAGTAAAGGTAATCCTGTCATGCCTTAGAAGCAAGCAGGGACACGGTGTTGGCATAGTAATATTCTTTGTGTACATTTTCTCTAACATTCCTCATTATATTTTCAGTATACAAGTTAAATAAGTTAGGGGACAATATGCACCCCTGACTTGTATGCTGAAAATATATGATAAGGAGATGGACAGGGAATATTTAGACCAGGTCTTGTCTTGTCTATTTTCTCAAGGACTTGTCAGTGTATTTAAACATATTTTTTGGGGATATCTTCCTTTTGTTTTGGAACAGCGAACTGGTGTTTTTTTGCAGTCGATGCTGTGAAGATGTTGAGGAATAGCATCGTGTCGGCTTGGGAGATTGATTGATTGATCTTTATTTCAAAAGGGTTAAGAATTGGGCACGCAGGCCCGTCTGACATTCTGCCCTTTATCATACATCTTTCACTCTATTCCAGGCATTCTACAAATATGCTGTTCATATAACAAACATAACTAACATTGAAGCTGGGAGACATAAAATAAAATATAACATTTACGTTTCGCTCTTAAACATTCACTCAGTACAGAAGTAACTACATACATTATAAATGACTATCTACTAAACAACATTTTCTGGACTATTCAGAAAACAATTAATTGTATTCGGTGTCTGTAAGAGCAGTTTAAGATAACTTTAAGGAGAGGGTTGTGGCAGCCATTTTTTCAGTCCCGGGGTGGAGGTGAAGAGCAGAGGTTGCTGTGCAGTACTTCGTTAACAGGCTCCACCACCATGGGGACTATGGCGATCCCTTCCCCGTGAACCACCACCCTAGGCCTGTTACTGTTGGGGTACCAACGGTGAAGTGGGAAAGGGTCTTGATCAGTTATGGTTCGCCAACCCTGATTCTAGCATGTCGCTGACTGCCAAATCGGATGTGAAAAATTTTGGGTTGTCACCTCTATCCACCTCCTACGTGAGCGGCCACTCCTTCTATTTCCTGCCACTTTGTGCATGGACATTTTCTGTGCTATACGTTGGTAGTCGCCCTATACGAGGATTTTCAGTGCAAAGTTATCTGTGGAGAACATACCTCCAGCAGCTTTAGGGTACAAACAGAAGTGAAGCAGGGATGTGTACTATCACCAACATTATTTATCTTGGCAGTAGACTGGTTAATGAAGGAGGCAACATCAGACAAACGCAGAGGATTACAATGGACCCTTGACACAGTGCTGGAGGACCTTGACTTTGCGGACGACATTTGTCTACTATCAAGCAGCCACAAATATATGCAAGATAAAATAAACAAGCTAACTCAAAATGCACGCAACATGGGAACTAAAGATAAACGTAGGAAAGACAAAGTTAACGAAGCAAAATGTGAACAACAGAAATGTACTCAGAGTAGATAGCAAGTTAGTGGAGGAGGTCAATGAATTTGTATACCTTGGCAGTAAAGTAGTAGAAAATGGAGACAGCACAGAGGACATCAACAGCAGACTTACTAGAGCAAACCAGGCTTTTGCAGTGCTGCAGACTATATGGACATCTAAAAAAGCTAAGCATGAGTACGAAAATCAGGATATTTAAGAGTAATGTTCTAAGTGTACTACTCTATGAAAGTGAATGCTGGAAAATTACCAAAACAGTAGAAAACAAGTTGAATTCTTTCTGGACTAAATGTTTACGAAGAATTAGAAAAATATTTTAGCCAAACACCATAAGAAATAACATCTTGTTGGCAGAAATGCAGATGAAGCCACTGACAGCAATTATTGAGGAAAGACGCTGGCGATGGTTGGGACATGTGCTCCAGATGACTGACAATTCACTACGAAAAATAGCACTAAGATGGACATCACAGGGGAACAGAAGTAAGGGTAGACCAAAAGAGACATGGAGAAGAACAACATAAAGGATGTGCTCTGGACAAGAGCAGAAAAAAAGGCAAAGGACAGGCATTTGTGGAAATCCCTTGCGGAAGCCCCATGTGCCCTGGGCACTTAATGTTTGGTGGGGGGGGGGGGGGGGGGACATTTCAGAGGTTACCTAGAAGCGTGGTCCCCAATTTGTTTTCGGCGGACCACAAATGGTCCACAAGTCATGATCAGGAAATCCACTACAGCGTTACCAGTTTGTTGTATAACGAAGGTTAAAGACCATGCCACACATAAGATGATTCTCCGCAAGTTGTATGTAGTTGAGAAAGTGGCCCTTTGTCGGAACAAAAAGGGGTTCAGAGGCCGCCGTTCTTGAGAAGCTGTGACGCTCAATTACTCGTCATCATCATCATGCGCCATCTCCAGAACTAAAGCAGGCGGCGATGAAGCTCCAGTTTCCTTTCTCCATAGCTCTAAAGGCGCACTCAGACAAGATGAATCTGCCGATTCTCGTGTGTTATCTTTCCATCTTCGTCTCTGTCTTTCTCTTTTTTCCCCCTTTCTTTCTAGTTAGGCCTTCAGTATATTGTTATATGTTTTGATATGGCCAAAATATTTCTTTGAGAGCTTCACATTGTACTTAGTACTGTTCTAAATCTTTTGAATATGTCCTTTTATTCCTTCATGTTATATCATCTAGTTTTCTGTAGATCCACATTTCTGCTGCATTAATCCTTCTCTGCGACCTTTTTAAGAGTCTAGATTCCTGCCGCATACAGTAGAACAGAACATATATGGATCACAGTTTTGTAGGATTAGACGTCGAAAAAATCTTAGACAAAATACTTTAGTGAGACGCGAGAGAAAGAAAAGTCACAAGAGAATTTCCTGGGATTCGAACCACAGACTCCGGCAGAACGAGCAGCCTTCTAGCCACGAGAGAACAGGCGTACCAACGAACTACACCCTCTCGAAAGCGAAGTCATTAGTAACTGTCCAGTCGACACGAGGATCATGACACCCGGAAAGAAACGAGGATCATGACATCCGGAAAGAAACGAGGATCATGACACCCGGAAAGAGACGAGGATCATAACACCCAGAAAGAGACGAGGATCATGACACCCGGAAAGATATGAGGATCATGACACCCGGAAAGAAACGAGGATCATGACACTGAGATTCCGTAGCTTAGATTCAGTCTCTCAGCAGGTACCAACTTTTTCAGACACAAAATTATGCACACGGTCTCCTGCCATGTCTGGTGCATACTTGGACAACAACAACAACAACAACAACAAACGAATGCTTTTTACATAAAGTTAATTCCAGGTTATGGCTACAGGGACACATTTTTTTTAATAAATAGGAAACAACGAAGCTTTCGCACGATGAAGTAAGAGAGCACAGTTTTGTAGGATTCGACCTCGAACAAAACATCCTAGACAAATGCTTTTTCCAAATCTCAGGTCTTGTTTTTATGGGCAGATTCCTGAATAACAGCACTCTTGTCTTCATGGTGTTGAATGTATGTTTTGGCATTCCTATTCTTTTTTTCTTCATCTCCGTCTCATATGAATCACTTGTGCAGTGGAGAAGTGCAGAAGTACTGACAATAGGAGCGAAATTCCTTCGCCAGTGGCAGACCTGGAAGCTACGCTACACTAGCCACATGTTGATGTTACTGGCTAGGGCCGGGTTGTGGGAAGAGGGAGAGAGGGAAGGGAGGAAACTCAAGGGGCTGTAAAATTGACCTCTCGCACCTGACTGGAAGAAATTCAAATGTCACGTGACCAAAGGTTTGGGCCCCCAGCGTGCAAGATTTATGGCTACTTAATAACAGGGGGTAGACAATTACGATGTCCCAGTTGTCCTTCTTCACCCTAATCCCCGAGGGCAAATTCTTGCCGGACTGAACCACGTTTAGGGGGGTGGGGGTGGGGTGGGGGGGGCATCGAAAGTGGACCTGACCTCGAGGAGGTCGTGAGGGTCCGAAGCAGAGGGCATGAGAACAACCTCTTCCGGTTTGGAGGAAGTACCAAGTAGCAACCGGAAGTTGCAAAGAGAAACTGATCTGGGAGGTTCATTTGAGCCTTGGAGAAAAAACGTAAATTTATACATTTAGAGCAGCGGTTCTGAAACCAGTGTTCCGCGGGACCACAGGCGTTATAGATCTAGTATTAAAATGCTTTGCCTTTTCACGGATCCTGCCTAGGTTTTTTTGTGTGATCGCGTATCATAT
This sequence comes from Achatina immaculata, assembly GCA_009760885.1. Classification (NCBI taxonomy): domain Eukaryota; kingdom Metazoa; phylum Mollusca; class Gastropoda; order Stylommatophora; family Achatinidae; genus Lissachatina; species Lissachatina immaculata. Next base: position 33,932,804 of record CM019696.1, read on the forward strand.
GGAACCAACGGGATCATAACTTCACAAAGAGCATCGTTGTTTAGTGCACTAAGAATTAATACGGGACGAAAAACGCTATTCGCTTTGACCATCAGCGAACCATGGCTGGCTAAGACCCTACCCGCATATCTCCATTGGTAGCGCAAGCAACACCCCCGATAGCCAGGTTTGAAACAGTCTAAATGTTTTTTTCTTAAGGCAAAAAAAAAGTGTCATGTAAACTGTGACAACCGGTCTAGCTATGTGACCATTAATTTTTTACCTTTAAGCGATCTCTCTGCCAAAACTCGTATTATCGGGTGTGGGGGGCGGGGGGGGGGGCTTGGGGGGTTGGGGGGGGAGGTGGTTGTATTTAAAAGGGAAAAGAAATATAATTAATAACAGGTTTTTAAAAAAATGTTTGCTCAATAGTAGCACTATAAAGTCTTCTTCTTTCTAATTCTTTTTTCTACTACTACTACTACTACTACTACTACTACTTCTCATTTTTCTACTACTGCTACAACAACAACAACTACTACTACTACTATTACTACTTCTTCTTTTTCTACTACTACTGCTGCTGCTGCTGCTGCTACTGCTACTACTACTACTACTACTACTACTACTTCTCATTTTTCTACTACTGCTACAACAACAACTACTACTACTACTACTATTACTACTTCTTCTTTTTCTACTACTACTGCTGCTGCTGCTGCTGCTGCTACTGCTACTACTACTACTACTACTACTACTACTACTATTACTACTTCTTCTTTTTCTACTACTACTGCTGCTGCTACTACTACTACTACTACTATTACTACTACTACTACTACTACTACTACTACTTCTTCTTTTTATCTTATATCCTTCCCGTGCCGTTAAACGTCACATAGGGCTCGCAAAGTAGTTCGCCAATTTTTCCTGTCTTCGGCGAGCTTTTCAACCTCATCAAAGGATTTTATGCCTGTTAATTTGGCTTCTCTTAGCAAGGTCCTCTTTAGAGTTTCACGCGGTCTGCCTCTTTTTCTTCGGCCTGTTGTGTTCCACTTGATAGCTTGTTTTGGGATTCTCTGACTGTTTCTTCTCATCACGTGACCAACACATGTCTGTCTCCGTTTTTCTGATCACCCATGAGACTGGTTGTTATTCAGTCATCTGTCTTATCTCTGCATTGTTCTTGAATTCGTTCCACTTGATGCCGAGTATTTTAATTAGGCATTTGTTTTCAAAAGAGACTAATTTCTTGTCTTTTTGTTTAGTTGTTTTCCAGCTTTCGCGTGCATAAATGAGGGTGGATATTACATTTGAATTGAATAGTCTAACTTCATTCTAACTACATTCTTCTTTTTTCTAACTATATTCTTCTTCTTTTTTCTACTACTATTACTACTACTACTACTACTACTACTACTACTACTTTATTATCTTTTGCTTCTTTTTCTATTACTACTACTACTACTACTACTACTACTACTACTACTTTATTATCTTTTGCTTCTTTTTCTATTACTACTACTACTACTACCACTACTTTATCTTTTGCTTCTTTTTCTATTACTACTACTACTACTACCACTACTTTATCTTTTGCTTCTTTTTCTATTACTACTACTACTACTCCATCTTCTGCTTCTTTTTCTAATACTACTACTGCTACTACTTCTTCTTTTTCTTTTAACCACATTCTTCTTCTTTGTCTACTACTACTACTATTACTACTACTACTACTACTACTACTACTACTACTACTACTACTACTACTACTATATCTTTTGCTTTTTTGTTACTAGTACTACTACTACTACTACTACTACTACTACTACTACTACTCCATCTTCTGCTTCTTTTTCTACTACTACTACTGCTACTACTTCTTCTTCTTCTTTTAACTACATTCTTCTTTTTTGTCTACTACTACTACTATTACTACTACTACTACTACTTATTACTTACTACTTACTACTACTTATTACTACTACTACTACTACTACTACTACTACTACTACTTAGTCTCCCGGGAACTGCGAGCTGATATTCTTTGCAGCCGATGCGGTGAAGAAGCTGAGACACATCATGGTGTCGGTTTGGGAGCGGATCACGGCAGCTATTTTTTTTTCAGTCCGTAAGCGCAGGTAAAAAAAAAAAATCAAGGTGTGCAGTACTTCTTTAACAGACTCCACCACTATGTGGACCGTAGCGATCCCTGCTCCCTTTTGCCAAGCTGGACCTGTTACGGGAAAGGACCGACGGAGATGAGGGACAGGGTCTTGGTGTGCTGCTTCTTTATGGGCACTGATGGTAGCATGGCAGCTATGGGTCGCTGATTGGTAAAACGGGCAGGATCTCTCCTCCCAGGGCGATGAAATATTTTTAAACATTGGATGGCTGTAGGCAAGTCTTCTGGACTGCTTATCATGTTTATCTTAAAGTTACACACACCGTGTAATTTTGATTATGAAACTATTCTCAATACTATACATTATGGTGAAAACTAAACCTAAAGGGGACATTGTCAGCATGTTAGCACACAATTCAGTGCATGCCAGGCTCGGCCAAGTGAATTTCAAAACCAGCTCGTGTGTTTCCACAGAAAGACGTTTTGTTTAAGCTGGGGGATCAGATTCGGGAGTTAGTTCCTCGCGCTGATTGCGTGGGTTGTTGCCTTCCCCCAACTGTTGATTGCCTGGATTGTTGCATCCCATTTACGTCTGAGTTCTTGATTGTTAATTTTGATCCTATTGATTAGAGTGCTAAAAAAAACCTTCCCTTTTTGTTTTAATTTGTACTCCCAATCCTTGTTAATCAAAATTTTACTTTCTCGATTCTTCTCTGCGCGGTAACTGCATCTATTTTGGATTTTTGTCTTCTCTCTCCCCCCCCCCCCTGTCTTCTTCTTCAACATAATTTTAAATGAGACTGTTGTGAGTTACATCTCACGCCATCTTTCTAAATCAGCAGTTCTAAAACTGAGGTCCACGGACCCCTAAACGAATTAACGGAAAGATTTTTAGAGTTGCATGAATCGGCAAATGGTTTGGACTCGATTTTTAAAAAAAGGCATCATCAGGGTTCTACTGATGTTATTTGTTTTGTTTGTCTTTTTTTGATGAAGGGTCCATAGTGGTTCTCATACTGGAGATATAATTCTTGGTACCCCCTCCAACAGATTTTAAGAACCGTTGCTCTAGATACTCTTTATATTTTGTCCTATTTCCATCTTCTTATGATCGTGTGTTAAATCAACAAATCCCTATCAGATCAAAATTAGACTCTCTCTTTCTCTGTCTTTCTGAGCCTTTAGGTACACAAGAGGCTTTCGGCAAGGGTTATCCGCAAACGCTTGTCCTTCGCCTGTTCCTTTTTCCCCCACTCTTGCGCAGGTGAGCCTTCTGTTACTGAACATTCTCTCTGTTTTTCTTCTGGATATCTGCTTTGTCTACCCTTACTCTTATCTCCCTGAGAAAGACGCTATATATATCATCATAATACTCTTTATAATTGTCAAAAACATTTTGTCTTCTGTTATCATCCTAACAATCTACAAAACTACAATAAGACCAGCCGTCATGTATGGATCAGAAACGTGGAGTACAACAAAGAAAGATGAATATCAATTGTAGGTCTTTGAGAACAAGATCCTAAGAAGAATCTTTGGGCCGATAAAGGATGCTAACAGTGGAGAATGGAGAGCTAGAAAGAACACTGAACTGAACAGCTCATTTAAATCCCAAACGAATTGATAATGTCTTGAAACTTAACAGACTATGCTGGCTGGGGCATGTAGGAAGAATGGAAGAGAACAGACAAACGAAAATGATGTATACACAAGAGATGAGGGAAACAAGACCAAGGGGTAGACCAAGACAGAGATGGAATGACCACATAAAGGAAATTGATGTTACCATCTGGAGAGATTAGAAACTAAGACAAATGGAGGTGAGCTTTATCTGTAGCAGTGAGCCTTAATGGCTCGGAAAGAAGAAGAAGAAGAAGAAGCCGTCCTATATTTTGATGTATTTACGACGGAGATAACGCCGTAAATCTGGGAGGTACAGTCAGAAAGTCTCGTCATAATTTTTTCAATGGTTAAATCTCATGATCCGCGGTTACTTTTTGACTTGCCCTCGTAAAGCAATGAAACAGTAAAACTGAACTCTCATAAAAACGTCGGCTAAGGCATTATCATGGACCAGTTTGAAAACACTCTTTTCTCCCACTCCCCATTTTGTTTTTCTTAAATCCAGAACTTAAACCTCGCATCGTAACTTCGTCCACACCTCGACATCTTTCCTCATCGTCATTAGAAGCACTGCATCTGATTTCGCGCCGGCGATACACTATCTTCATTCTCCCAGCCTCAATTTGAGCTAGTTGTCGGCCTTACAGGTCCGGCAAAAGGGGAGTTAAGAGAGAAACATATTTGCTGTATTTTCTTGCAAGTGCGAGAGGGGGATTGGGAGGGAAGGAGGGGGGGAGGGTAAAATTCCCTAGGCACTTAACGCATGCAACTAAACAGGCAAATGTTTGGAAGTAAGAAGCGAGGATTTAATTACTGGAAAGGTGAAACTTGATCTCTTCACAATCTTCTCACGGCAAGCAAATTATCTCCCTTCGGCAAGCAACTTCACGCAGGAAAAGCCAAGGGAAAGAAAAGTCAAGCGAGCATGTCACTGCTGGCGGAATATTGCTCGCAAGAGTTTCCCTTCCCTCGACTCCGATTGCGGGGAAAGTCGAGGTTTTAAAAGGGTTTAGCTGTTCCTGCACGTGAGAAAAGCTTAATTGTTTTGTCGGGCTGTACGTTAATTGGTGGCTACCGACATAAGATGGAATGTTAAAGGAAAAGGGGTTTGGGGTGGGGGGGGGGCATGAAAAGACAATTGCGAGAGTTATTATTATTATTAGTAAAAAGGAAGTATAATAATGAAGCAGCTTCTGACAATGGGGCCCCCCTGAACCCCCCCCCCCTACCCATATGATAACCTATTCAGTTTTCATCCACAACATTCTCCCCCCCCCCCCTTTTCCGAAGCCCCCAGCCCACAGGGATACGATTTAAAACAGGGGAAGCCTTCCAGGGTCCGAAGCTATGCAGCTGGATTCGACCCCACCCCTAACTCCACTGGGGCCAGTTGACAAATATGTAAAAACAGGCACTAACATTAATATATATATATTAGAAAAAGTGCAATCCGGACAAAGTGTGCCAGCGAACCCAGTTCTAATGGCAAAGCACAAGAAACGAGTGGAAAACGAAGAACAAACAGCACATCCCTGTCAGAGATCCAACAACAAACACATAAACGTGAACATAAACATAAACATTAACACAAGCGTGAACATAAACAGAATAAACCATAATTTTCAGTGAACTGTGGATTACAATCCCATCTGGTTAAAATGAATACGCCCCCAGCATCTTTCTGCGAGCTACAACAAAGATCTTCACGCTTCAGATAGTTGGATCTGTAGGGGTGAAACGTGCTTAACTATGAAGAAGGAGGAGGAGGAGGAGGAGGAGTAGGAGGGGGATAAGAAGGGGGAAGAAGGAGGAGGTGTGGGGAGGAAGAAAGGAAAGGAAGAACGAGGGAGGAGAAGAAGGAGGAGAACGAGGGAGGAGAGAAGAAGAAGGAAGAGGAAGAGGACAAGAAAGAAGAAGAGGAGGAAGAGAACGAGGGGAATGAGAAAGGGAAAGAAGGAGAAGGAGGAAGAAAAAAGAGGAGGAGGATTAGAGAAAAAGGAAGAAATGAGGAAGAGGAGAACGAGAAAGTAGGAAGAGGATTAGAAAAAGAGTAAAGGGAAGAGATGAGGAGGACGAATAAGAAGGAGAAAGAGGATTAGGAACAGAGAAAAGGAAAGAGATGAGGAAAACGAGAAAGAAGGAAGAAGAGGATTAGGAGCAGAGAAAAAGGAAGAGATGATATGGACGAGGAAGAGGATTAGAAGCAGAGAAAAAGGAAGAGATGATATGGATGAGGAAGAGAATTAGAAACAGAGAAAAAGGAAGAGGTGAGAAGGACGGAAAAGAAGAAGGAAGAGGATTAGGAGCAGAGAAGAAGGAAGAGATGATGGGGAAGAAGGAGGAGGAAGAAGATCATTAGAAGCAGAGAGAAAGGAAGAGATGGGAAGGAGGAGAAAGAATACGAGAGGAAGAAGAAAGAAGAAATGGAAGGAGGAGGACGAAGGACGGGGAAGAAGGAGGACGAAGAACAAAGAAGGAAGAAGAAGAGGAGTAAAAAGAAGAGAAGGAAGAATAATAAGAAGAATAATTTGGCCCAAGAAAACATCCAGAAAACTTACGCCCTGACGGAAGAATAATTCATTCATTCATTCATTTGCATGTCCCTTGCGGAACTTTGCCTCCCAAACAGCACTCCTGTAGGCCTCTCGGTTGTGAGCAAGATGGCCTGCTGCTGTTGCATCCATTTCCAGATCGTCAACGATGTCTTGCAGCCATCTTCGTCTTGGTCTTCCTCTTTTTCTTTTTCCCATTATGTATCCTTCCAATACGGTCTTCTCTAAATTATCATGACGTTTAATGTGTCCAAAATATTTCAGTTTTCTCTCTTTAATCCTCTTCACTAGCCAGCCTTCTTCAATATTAAGCTCTTGTAGTATAGATATATTTGTTCTTTTTTGTGTCCACGATATTTGGAGAACTCTTCTGTAGCATTTACATTCAAAGGCGTTTATGTGTTTCTCAGCTGTTTTGTTAAGTGTCCAGGTCTCACAGGCATATGTTGCTATGGGAAAGATGCATGCCCTTAAAAATCTTATTTTTGTGGTTCTGTCTGCTCCTCTCCACAGATTCTTTATTTGTTTTACTTTCTGAAGAGCGATAGATGTCCTCCTTTTAATTTCCCTCATTGTATATCCATTATTAGTTAGTAGCCATCCAAAGAAGAATAATAATAAGAAGAATTTGGCCCAAGAAAACATCCAGAAAACTTACGCCCTAACGGAAGAATAATAATAATAAGAATTTGGCCCCAGAAAACCTCCAGAAAGCCTAGGCCCTCCTACAGAGATTTCAGCACCCCCCCCCCCCCCCAACCAACCTTGACTCAGAGAGAAAAGAATAAGCACTGGAGGCCATGTGGGGACCCACATGAAGAACTCCTGACGACGACGATGATGATGATGGTGATGATGATGAATGCGACAGGATTCCCGGAAGTCACACTCATCGCCATGTTTAGATGGCTGAGCACGTGACCCTTAAATCAAAAGTGGTTGGACGGGGGAACGGACGGGGACGGACGACGACAGCGTTACTAAACAAACATCAAGAAAAGAAACTACGTTTTTCATGCCGCTATTTGAAGGAAAAGCCACACACAATGTGCTTAATCCAGTGTTTCCGAACTCTTTTTTTTTTTTATCACCTCAACGCTTCAAAGACTTTGATACCACCCCCCCCCTTTCCCTCCACCCAGCAGCATAATAGTCAGCGAAATTCTGAAAAAGTATATCTATGCTTCCCGTGTCGGTAAACTTCACATAGGGAATACACGGTAGTTCGACAAGTTTTCCTGTTTTCAACGAGCTTTTCAACCCCATCAAGGGGATTTCATGCCTACTAAACTGGCCTCTCTTAACAAATATCCACTTTAGAGTTTCAAGAGGTCGACCTCTTTTTCTTCGGCCTGTTGTGATCCACTTGATAGCTTGTTTTGGGATTCTCTGACTGTTTCTTCTCGACACGTGACCAACATATGTCCAGCTCCTTTTCCTGGTCACCCATGAGACTGGTTGTTGTTCGCTCATCTGTCTTATCTCTGCATTGTTCTTGAATGCGTTCCACTTTATAGCGAGTATTTATAGTCAGCGAAGTTTTGAAAGAGATATAATACACATTCAGATATTCAGATTGCCTCTGTGTGAGACGTTAGCCCCACCGTTTTGGGATACACTGGCTTTAATAAGTAACAGACTGTATGTACATTTTGAGATCACATTCATCTTCCTCCTGTATTTTGATCAGAGGTTCTCAAACAGGGAGGCAGGTGGCTCCTAGGTTAGGAATTTTCAAGTGTAAGGAGAGTTTTTTTTTTTTTTTGCCGTAAAAGATTCTGTTCTAGTGAAAATCTCTTCGTGATTTGATATATAGGGTATTAGGGAGCAGCTGGGGCTGAAAATTGGGGATTGAGACCTGGGATGTTGGAAACCGCTGATTTAGTTTTTTTTTTTTTTTCGTTCACACTGATGCGCGTTACTCTTCGGTTGACCGAAATTTTTATTTGAATTCATAATTCGGCCAAATAGTGGCGGAATTCTGAATGTTATTATTCAGAAAGAAAACCTTTCAGTTACTCGAACTATTTCTTTTGGATAACATAACAGTAACATGTAGTTACAGGAAGTAATTATGATCGAGGTTACGGTTCCACACGAAACAAGAATAGAGGGGCAGCATTTATTTCAGTGTGAGAAGTACAATGATCTGGTCAAGCGGCCAAGGTAAGGGAGCAGGAGTCCTCTGATGATCTGAAGGAGTTGTGTTGTTGTTCTGCTTTCTACGGTAGAGTTTTCTTCCTACATCTTATATCCTTCTCATGCCGTTAAACTTCACACAGGGCTCGCATGGTAGTTTGCCAAGTTTTCCTGTTTTCGACTTGCTTTTCAACCTCATCAAGGGATTTTATTCCTACTAATTTGGCCTCTCTTAACAATGTTCTCTTTAGAGTTTCACGTGGTCGACCTCTTTTTCTTCGGCCTGTTGTGTTCCACTTAATAGCTTGTTTTGGGATTCTGTTTCTTCTCATCACATGGCCGCCATATGTCCATCTCCTTTTTATGATTACCCATGAGACAGGTTGTTGTTTGCTCATCTTGTTGTTCTTGGATTCGTTCCACTTTATACCGAGTGTTTTCCTTAGGCATTTGTTTTCAAAAGAGTCTAATTTGTTATCTATTTCTTTAGCTGTTTTCCAGCTTTCGCATGCATAAATGAGGGTGGATATTACATTTGAATTGAATAATCTTAATTTGGTTTTTGTGCTTGTAACTTATGTATTATGCATATATCCCCAAGATTCTTGAAGGTCAGTGCTAGAGTTTCCTGCATAGTTAATATTTCAGTTAATTTACAGTTATGTTCTAAGTTTTTTTAAAAATTTAGACAATGATAGTTATGAAGGAGAGAAACACGCAGAAAAATAGTGGATGGAAAACTAGCAAAAGAAGAGAAAGTTGAACCACGAGTTGAAAAAAAAACAACAAAAGCAAAATATCGTAAACAGGTACCGCAGTGGTGTAGACGTTAGTGCAGTCACTACAGGTCAGAAAGACTCCTGCTTCCATTTCACTCTCGAGTAGAATTTTTTGTTCTGGGCCGACCAGCACCAGAGGTCAACCCGGCCTCATAACTGCATTCGATTCAACGGACATTTCGTATTTACTGGGTATCTGAGTGGCGAAGTGGTTAGAGCACTGATCTCTCATGCCTAACGTCAGGAGTTCGAATCCGGCCGGATTCACCCCAGTCACCCAGTTGTAGAAATGGGTACCCGGCTTCTTCTGTAGTTGGAGAAGGTAAATGCGGCCAGGCGCGATACTGACCATATCACACTTTCATGTGCCGAAAGTCTTGGAAATACAGGCCTAACACCCGTGTCTCCAATGTGTCTTAATGGCGATACTGTCTTAACTCCGTATCCCTAACGTGTCTTAATGGCGATACTGTCTTAACACCGTATCCCTAACGTGTCTTAATGGCGATACTGTCTTAACACCGTATCGCTAACGTGTCTTAATGGCGATACTGTCTTAACACCGTATCGCTAACGTGTCTTAATGGCGATACTGTCTTAACACCGTATCCCTAACGTGTCTTAATGGCGATACTGTCTTAACACCGTATCCCCAATGTGTTTTAATGGCGATATATTGTCCTAACACCGTATCCCCAATATATCTTAATGGCGATATATTGTCCTAACACCGTATCCCCAATGTGTCTTAATGGCGATATATTGTCCTAACACCGTATCTCCAATGTGTCTTAATGGCGATATATTGTCCTAACACCGTATCTCCAATGTGTCTTAATGGCGATATATTGTCCTAACACCGTATCTCCAATGTGTCTTAATGGCGATATATTGTCCTAACACCGTATGCCCAATGTGTCTTACTGAGATGGAAACGAGGATTTTACTTTGTTTAATCCCGTTCGTTTGGGAAATAGAAGGTAAAGGTGAATCCTGTTATGCCACCGGAGACACTTAGGAGGATACGGTGTTAAGTGTCCATATTGTCCTGTCGGCACACTAGAGGGTGCTGTAGTCATTATCAGGTCTGGTCACCTTTCCTCGCTCAGCTCCAGAAGAAAAAGCCAGGTACTCAGTTTTACGGTCAAATGACATGGGCAGCTCAGGCCGGATTCGAACCTCCTACTTTCGTCATGAGAAATCAGTGCGCTACCCACTTCGCTACCTAACTGCCCATAGCTAGTAAATGTATTATTTTTGTTTAATTTTAAAACCGAGCGAGTGGGTAGTGAAGTAGTCAGTATACTCGATTATCAGGACTTTGTTATAACGTTTTGTTCCCCCTCCCCCCCCCCCCCCCCAAACAAGGATTTTAAAAGTTGTTTTTTTTTATGTTTCTTTATGACTGTTTTTTTAGATGTTTTTTTTTTTAATTTCTCCATATTAAGAAAAAACAACTTGTTTTTCTTCTTCTTTTTCCTTCTTGTCTTCTCAAATTTTGTTTGTTTGTTTGTTTTGTTTTTAAATTCTTACTTTATTTTTTAAACTGATTTAGGCATTTTCATTTGAGCATGTCTACTTATGTGTTTCGTAAGAGTTATTTCTATTTTTCTCATTATATGTGCTTTATGGTTTATATATACGTTTCAAATGAGTCTACAGGAATAGTTTTTTTTTTTGTTTTTAAATTTTAGCTTTCAGGATTATTTTTAAACAGTTTCATTTGAGTTTACTTTGGTATTTCGTGTTGAGGAGTGTGCAAAAAAAAAATCTGTTTTCACGATTATATACAATTGTTATATTATTATTATTGTTGTTTTTATTTCGGTAGATTTTGTTTCTTGTCGTGACTGTTTTTATAATTTTTTTTGTTTTTATTATTATTTTTTTTTTTTTTTGGTTCCGTAAACTTCGGTTGTACTTCTGATATTTTTCCTATACCATTTTTTATTTGAGGTACGTTTTTATCAACATTTTGAAAGTCGTTGTAAACATTTAGGACTTCCCTGGTTTTTAATATTCATTATGTGTATCGGGTAGCCATTTGGCTGAAGGCTTTGACCGTCATGATTCTCCATCTTGTTCGGTCTGTGGCGTATCTAGTGAGTTAAGCTGTCTTTGATTTCTAATCCACTTTAGATATTTTTTTTCCCTCTGTCGGCGGACTTATATTTCTTTTCCCCCTTGAGTTTTCCAATGATTGTCAAGTTCTTTAACTTATGTATTTTTATACTTAAGTAGCCCATACGATCATAAAAAGGTAAAGGTCAAATCCCGGTTTTGCTGTCATTAAGGCATATTAGGGGAATACAGTGCTAGGCCCGTATTTTCCAAGACCTTCGGCACATGAAAGTCTGATGGTGTCAGTATAACACCTGGCCGCATTTACCTTCCCAGATTTCTGTGGTACCCGTTTTTAGAGGCTGGATGGACCCCGTTACTTTTTTTTAATTTTTATTTGCCGTGGTGGTTAAAAAAAAAAATCCCACTACAGGGACCCGAACCGGTAATAGCCGATTAATGTTCCCTCTAAGGCAACGGTTCTCAGATCCTTTTGCTGCACGGCCCACATTTAAAAGTCACACAGTTTTGCGGCGTACTAATAAAGTGCTTTATGTTTGCAAGGTATAAATCTAATTTTAAAGTATTATGTAATACTTTCTCTACATGTTTAACTGCATATTCATTGCTACGTGAACGTTCTTTTAATTCACTAATAAAGTGACCTACAATTCTGCGGCTTGCATCCCTGCTGTCTGCCCCTATGCATTGCGTGAACAATGCGAAATATTTTTTTTATTGTATCTAGTTTCTCTCTCTCTCTCTCTCTCTCACTCTCTCTCTCTCTCTTTTGGAGGGGGGGGGGGTTGCTTTGATATTTCAGCGCTGCCCACAATACTCCCTGTCACGGGCCACCTTTGGACCGCGGCCTATGGGTTGAGAACCACTGCTCTAAGGGTTTGCGATCTATGTATAAAATGTTCAGCTCGTGTGCAAAAAAAATATTGTGTGTGTGCAAATTAGCGTAGTAATGCATGTTTGTATGTCACACACATTTCATATAGAATACTATGTTACCATAACTTACCTACAGGCCTCCTACGTATATATATATATATATATATATATATATATATATATATATATACACTCTGTAAAGGCCTGTACATTTAATAACAGGATAACCTGCTGTATTTTTCAGTTCCTGCTATTAAAAAAAAAACAGGACGTGTCTAATGTTGATGGGCACGACGTTTGGTGTTAGTCACCAAGATCAATTTGCATACCTGAACAGCTCAATGGACATTCTCCTTCTCCACCACCCAGTGGAAATTCATCTGCCCGTTAATTTTAATTACCCTCTATTCTCTGGGTGCCCGCTTGCCTATTCACGATTCTGCTACAGTACTACCGAAACTACGCGATAAATGACCAGTTGAAACATCCGGTCTTAAAGTTATTTCTCAACAAGAAAGAAACAATAAAGAAAAAACATGTACCATTATTGTATTTTTATTGATCATATAGCACGAAGTAACATCTGGAAACTGGGTATATAAAAGTAGCAGTTTCATGTTTCTTTTTGCGCGGCTTCAAAGATTTTGTGCGCGGCATGATTTTTTTTCTGTGCACGGGGACAGTGCACCCGATTACTACAGCGATCGCCTAACCACTCATCCAATCAGGGCGCCAGAAGATCATAAAGTTGTGTAAATGACAGCCAGATAATCTGCTCCTTTATGCCTTCGATAACTATCCTAAGTGCGTATATTGAAAATAATGCAGGGAAGGTCAAATCACGGCCCGCGGGCCACATGCGGATCGTTTAACATATACCGTGTGTTCTTGGAAATGGATGAGGTCCATTTGTTTTACATCGCGATTAATGTACAAGGGAAATGAACAAATTTTCAAGCTTTATAATTATTTATCAGGTATAACTTGGGATTTCTCTGGATTGAAAGGAAAAAGAAGTATATTTAAGACTTTAAATGCTAATTGTAATGCTGGATTAGAGTAAAGGATTAAAGAAATGTCGAGTCGTCCAGGGTTAGAGAATATCTGTAATGGAGAATCAGTAACTTCATAGCCTGATGTCGACAGAGAATAAATATTATTATGTAAACGTATTTATAATCACGTAAACGTATTTATATAAGTTTTTTTTTGCATATATTACAACAAAAAAGTGCACATCACATTAAAAAGTGTGTAATACAGAGTGTCGTAATTAAAACATTCTCCAGAAAAGAGAATAACAGTATTTATAATTTTTAGAAGGGCGCTTAGAATATCATCTTACATACTTCTATTGCCGTTAGACGTCGCATAGGGCTCGCATGATAGTTCACTGAGTTTTCCTGTTTTCGACGAGCTTTTCAACCTCATCAAGGGATTTTTTTTATTTTATACATTTAGATTATATTGGAACGAAAGAAAATCAAAGAAAGAGTTACTGACAGTATCATGTATCGTAGAAAACTGACGTATAAACACATCACTATTGTTGCCTTACTTATTTAACTTGTATACTGAAAATATAGTGATGAATGTTAGAGAAGATGTAGACAAAGAATAATACGATGCTATAACAATTGGAAGTTATGAAATACAAGAGATTAGATATGCTGATGACACAGTATTACTGTCCACAACATAAAAAGGAATGGAAAAACTAATTATGTCACTCCGTAAGAATAGTGAAGAGCAAAACCTTTATCTTAATGCAAAAAAAAATAATAATAATAAAATGACAAAACAAATAACGCAGCTGAAATATGTATCAATGAGGAAAAACTGGGAGAAGTGGAGAGTTTTGAATATCTTGGATCATTATTAAATAATAATGGAGATACAATGAGGGAAATTAAAAGGAGGACATCTATCGCTTTTCAAAAAAATAAAGCAACTAAAGAAGCTGTGGAGAGGAACAGACAGAACTACAAAAATAAGATTTTTAAGGGCATGCATCTTTCCCATAGCAACATATGCCTGTGAGACCTGGACACTTAACAAAACAGCTGAGAAAGACATAAATACCTTTGAATGTAAATGCTACAGAAGAGTTCTTCAAATATCATGGACACAAAGAAGAAAAAATATATCCACACTACCAGAACTTAATATTGAAGAAGGCTGGCTAGTAAAGACGGTTAAACGAGAAAACATACATATTCGCATTTTGGGCACATTAAACGTCATGATAATTTAGAGAAGACCGTCTTGGAAGAATACATAATGGAAAAAAGGTGAAGATGGCTACAAGACATCATTGATGATCTGCAAATGGATGCATCAGCAGCAGGACATCTTGCTTACAACCGAGAGGACTACAGGAGAGCTGCTAGGGTGGCAAAGTTCCGCAAGGGACATGCAAATGACTGACTGACTGACTGGTATAGATGGCGTTACGGCCCACAATGTCCTGTTTTCAGTCGCAAAATTATCACTCGGTCACTGTTCGAGAGTTTAAAGACTAAGGACAGGACATTGTTGTCTGAAGTACTGGGTGTACAGTACATTAAACTTATGAAACAGTCTATCTTTGCCCAGGTGAAGTGAATCAGAAGTGACGGTTTAACATATGCATGTACTTCAGTACTGTTCGGTTGTGTGAAGAGTACAGGAAACAGTTGTGGTGTTTTGGTAGCTCCACTGAGAGAAAGGTTGTTTGGAAACCTGATAACTCCGGAAACCAGGTTCAAAGTCACATAAATCCTGACCCTTATCTGGGATGTGGAGGCGGAGTTGGATTGAAAAGCTCTCTTTACTGACCCTACAGTTCCGAATCTGCCTCAGATCTGCTGTTGTAACAGAGCTGAAGTTATTAATGTAAATCCTTCTCTTGCTTCTCTGTTTTTATGGCCTCTGTTTATTGTTATATTATTTCAGTCTGTTTTGTTTTATATTATTTTAGTCTGTTTATTTTTCATATTATTTCAGTCTGTTTATTTTATATTATTTCAGTCTGTTTATTCTTTATATTACTTCAGTCTGTTTATCTTATATTATTTCAGTCTGCTCATTGTTATATTATTTCAGTCTGTTTGTTGTCATATGATTTCAGTTTGTTCATTGTTATATTATTTCAGTCTGTTTATTGCTTTATTATTTCAGTATGTTTATTCTTATATTGTTTCAGTCTGTTTATTGTTATATAATTTCAGTCTGTTTATTGCCATATTATTTCTTTCTGTTTATTGTTATATTATTTCAGTCTGTTTATTGTTATATTATTTCAGTCTGTTTTTTTTGTGATAATATTTCAGTCTGTTTATTGTTATGCGATTTCAGTTTATTTAGGTGTAAATGCCGCGGTGGTGGAGTGGTTATTGCTCGCGCCTGCTGATCAGAAAGGTCCTTGGTTCGATTTCGAACTCGGCTGTGATTTTTTTCCTTACCGACTGGCACCGGGGTCACCCCAGCTGCAAAAACTTGTTACTGGTTAGAAAACAACCACAAGAACTGGTTACCTGGTTAGAAAACACCCGCACGAACTGGTTACCTGTTTAGAAAATAAAGGCAGCGGGGACATTTGCTGGCATCACTATCTCAAATGCTGGACCGGTCTAGAAATGTGAAGGTACCAACACTCCACGTGTCTACCGCATGCACGTGTGACGGGAGATTTTACTGTATATAACTCTGTTTATTGTATACTATTTCTGTCTGTTTATTGTATACTATTTCTGTCTGTTTATTGTATACTATTTCTGTCTGTTTATTGTATATTATTTCTGCCTGTTTATTGTATATTATTTCTGTATGTTTATTGTATATAATTTCTGTCTATTGCATATTATGTCACACTGTCTATTGTATACTATTTCACACTGTTTATAGTATATTATTCACTTTGTTTCGTGTATGTTTCACTGTTTATTGTATATTATTTCATATTGTTTATTGTACATTATGTCACCCCGTTTATTGTATATTATTTCACACTGTTTATTGTATATTATTTCTGTTTGTTTATTGTATATTATTTCTGTCCGTTTATTGTATATTATTTCACTTTGTTTATTGTATACTATTTCACTCTGTTTATTGTGTATTATTTCTATTTATTTATTGTGTATTATTTCAGTCTATTTATTATGTATTATATCAGTCTATTTACTATGTGTTATTTCACACTGTTTATTGTATATTGTTTCTGTCTGTATATTGTATATTATTTCACTTCGTGTATTGTGTATTATATCAATCTGTTTGTTGTGTATTATTGCACTCTGCGTATTGTATATTATTTCAGTCTATTTATGTCATTTCAGTCTGTTTATTGTATATTATCTTAGTTTCTTTATGGCACACCATTTCAGTTTGTTTATTGTACATTATTTCAGTCCGTGTATTGGATGTTATTTCAGACTATGTTTGTGTCATTCCAGACTGTTTATTGTGTATTATTTCACTTTGTTTATTGTATATTATTTCACTCCGTCTATTGTATATTATATCAGTTTTTTTTTGTTGTATATTATTTCAGACTATTTATGTCATTTCAGTCTGTTTATTGTGTATTATTGCACTCTGTGCATTGTATATCATTTCAGTCTATTTATGTCATTTCAGTCTGTTTATTGTATATGTATATTATCTTACTTTCTTTATTGTATATTATTTCAGTTTGTTTACTGTAAATTATTTTGTTCTTGTTGTATATTAGTTCAGTCTCTTTTGCTGTACATTATCTCGGTAATGCTGTCACTGCAGGTTGCATCGTTTCATTGTGCCTCCCTGCCCATGTTGTACTGCGGACGGGAGATTTCACATACATGTGAATTTCACCACTTTCTGTCTAAACGCCCCCGCCAACCTTACTCCCATATTTTCACTTTTTTTTTTTTCTTCCCGTGTTATTTATTTCAAATTTTACAATCTTCCCCGATCAAATGTTCCGGCAGTTCCCGGGGAAATGTGTGCTTCCAAAAGCGGAACAAGTGTGTTGTCGGCGCTGACAAGACGCCAAACTCTCTTGTGACTAACATCCCCGGGCCCTCGGCTGATGGAAAGTAAGGCCCTCGCTTGCTCCCTCTAGTTTGTCTGGAATTATCCACTCCATCGACAGTTTTCATGACTTATCCCGCTCCCATCAGCGGTGTTGATCGCTCTAACAGGCGAGCGAGGGTTGGCTAGTGTTACGCAACTCTTAACTCTAATCTATCCCCCGCTGCTGCTCTGCCGCGTGAAAGTTCCTCCTCTACGTGACAGCTGCTGGGAGGAACTGCCCTTGATGGGAACAAATAAATCGTGAATAAAGATAGCGGAGGCCAGGGGAGAGAACTCGCAGCTGGAATTCCGCGAGTTGTCTTGATTGCCGGTGAAGTCCCCTTGATGTTAAGCGCAGAAAAGCGTTCGCGGTGAAAGATGTCTGTGTCCCTCTTCACAATACATCCAGCCGTCTCCGCCAAAGGCAACAACAGCAGCAGCAGCAGCGGCAGCGGCTTTAGGCATTAGCGCAGAGCTAGAAAGTCGAAAGTCTATGATGGTGATGACAGTCGCGCTGCGCTTCGAGAGGTTTCGCCATTTTAAAATCTCATTAAAGAATTTTCAGAATTTCCAGATCTTTCCTGGGGTCACTGACGTGCTCTCTCTGGCATCTTCAGGTGCGAGGGGTGCCTCTCTGTTTATTTCGTTACATCCTTATTTTCTTATCTGTTTATTATCTTTTTTTGTTGCTTTGAATGTGCTTTTATCTACTTGTATAAAATATCCGAAGAGAATTTGTTGCTCATTGTAGCATACCCATAATTGAATTATTCTTCATTATAAAACTTCCACAGTGGAAGTAATCTTCATTATAATACTTCCACAGTGGAAGTAATCTTCATTATAATACTTCCACAGTGGAATTAATCTTCATTATAAAACTTCCACAGTGGAATTATTCTTCATTATAAAACTTCCACAGTGGAAGTAATCTTCATTATAAAACTTCCACAGTGGAATTATTCTTCATTATAAAACTTCCACAGTGGAAGTAATCTTCATTATAAAACTTCCACAGTGGAAGTAATCTTCATTATAAAACTTCCACAGTGGAATTATTCTTCATTATAAAACTTCCACGGTGGAATTATTCTTCATTATAAAACTTCCACAGTGGAATTATTCTTCATTATAAAACTTCCACAGTAGAATTATTCTTCATTATAAAACTTCCACAGTGGAATTATTCTTCATTATAATACTTCCACAGTGGAATTATTCTTCATTATAAAACTTCCACAGTGGAATTATTCTTCATTATAAAACTTCCACAGTGGAATTATTGTTCATTATAAAACTTCCACAGTGGAATTATTGTTCATTATAAAACTTCCACAGTGGAATTATTCTTCATTATAAAACTTCCACAGTGGAATTATTGTTCATTATAAAACTTCCACAGTAGAATTATTCTTCATTATAAAACTTCCACAGTGGAATTATTCTTCATTATAAAACTTCCACAGTGGAATTATTCTTCATTATAAAACTTCCACAGTGGAATTATTCTTCATTATAAAACTCCCACAGTGGAATTATTCTTCATTATAAAACTTCCACAGTAGAATTATTCTTCAGTATAAAACTTCCACAGTAGAATTATTCTTCATTATAAAACTTCCACAGTAGAATTATTCTTCATTATAAAACTTCCACAGTAGAATTATTCTTCATTATAAAACTTCCACAGTAGAATTATTCTTCATTATAAAACTTCCACAGTAGAATTATTCTTCATTATAAAACTTCTACAGTAGAGAATTATTTTTCATTATAATACTTCCAATCTGTAATTATTCTTCACTATAATACTTGAATAGTGAAATTGTTCTTCATTATAATACTTCCATAGCGGAATTATTCCTCATTGTAGCATTTCCATAGTGGAAATATGTTTCACTGTAGCACTTTCATAGTGAAATTATTTTTCATTGTAACACTTTCATAGCGAATTTATTGTTCATTGCAGCATTTCTATATGGAAATTATTGTTCATTGTAACATTTCCATAGTGGAATTATCGTTCATTGTAGCATTTCCATAGTGGAATTATTTTTCATTGTAACACTTTCATAATGGATTTATTGTTCATTGTATCACTTCCATAGTGAAATTATTTTTCATCGTTGCACTTCCAAAGTGGAATTATTGTTCAGTGTAACACTTCCATAGCTGAATTATTGTTCAGTGTAACACTTCCGTAGTGGAATTATTGTTCAATGTAACACTTCCATAGCCGAATTATTGTTCAATGTAACACTTCCATAGCCGAATTATTGTTCAATGTAACACTTCTATAGTGGAATTATTGTTCACTGTAACATTTCTATAGTGGAATTATTGTTAATAGTTTCTCATATACAGTCTATAGTTTTACTGTACGAGTGACCCCCTCCTCCTCCTTCTTCTTCTTCTCCTCCTTCTCTCTCTTCTTCTTTTTCTTCTTCTTGGAACTGGGGACTCTGCGTTCTTTACACCCAAGTGCGGTGAAGATGTTGACGCATAGCCCAGCCCTTCCCTCATAGCCTGATTAGGATATTACCCGAGACACTGACCTCTGTGTTTCATTGTCCTGGAAGCTGTCCTTGAACTACTTGTCAGCAGGCTGTAACCAGGTGGGGGTATACCACAGCCGTTCTTGTATCCTTTCTTGACGTATTGTTTTGTCGGTTTACTTTTTTTTTTCCCTAATAACTGATAAACTAAAAATACAGACAAATAATATGTATACTTGATGATAAATTCAACGTAAGAAGAAATCAAATGATTAAAACATGCGCTAAAACATCTTACCTGTAAAAAAGTAACGCTGGATATAGTTTTACATCATTTTACAGGATCCTGATTATTTACAATAGTTTTCAAAATTCAGGGGAGATAACAAAACGACGGTCTAGAAGGAATAAGGTAATTTACGCCCCTAACTGCAGATTACGGAAAATTACCGTAAGCTACTGAAGACTACCTTGTAAGAAAAGGGAATATAGAAGATTATGTTATGTTGTTTTTTTTTGTGCAGATTTGCGAAGGTTGTCAAGGACGCTTATTACGTGTATTTGCGGTTTACCGGGAATTATGTACAACTGCCGGGGATAAGCGAGGATTACTGAAGCTTTCGGTGATTTGTGTGCATGTGTGTGATTTCCTGTTGATGTAGGTAACTGTTGGTTAGTCTAAGCTGCTTTTGTCCGTTCTGGGGAAGTTTGATTGATTAGCTGACAGGTCGGTGTTCCGGCCTGGAGATACGAACCTGAGATCTTTATGAGTGTCTGTGGGATGAAGGTTTTGTTCCTGTTGATTGTTGTTGTTATTGTTGTTGGTGCTATCGTTGTTCTTGTTGTCGTTGTTGTTGTTGTTGTTAGCGTAGTTGTTGGTGTCGTGGTCGTTGTTGTTATTGTTGTCGTGATCGTGGTTGTTGTTGTTGTTGTCGTTGTCGTTGTTGTTGTTGTTGGCGTAGTTGTTGGTGTCATGGTCGTTGTTGTTATTGTTGTCGTGATCGTGGTTATTGTTGTTGTTGTCGTCGTTGGTGTTGTCGTTGTTATTATTGTCGTGGTTGTTGTCGTTGTTGTTGTTGTCGTTGTCCTTGTCGTTGTTGTTGTTGTTGGCGTAGTTGTTGGTGTCGTGGTCGTTATTGTTATTGTTGTCGTGATCGTGTTTGTTGTTGTTGTTGTTGTCGTTGTCGATCGTTATTATTGTCGTTGTTGTTGTCGTTGTTGTTATTGTTGTTGTTGTTGTGGTCTTTGCTGTTGTTGTTGCCGTTGTTGTTGTCGTTGCTGATGTTGTTGTTACTGTTGCTGTCGTTATTATTGTTATTGTCGTTGTCGTTATTGTTGTCGTTGGTTTTGCTGTTGTTGTTGTTGTTGTTGTTGTGTGCGTCTGACATAGACTCGGACAAAATTCCTTTACATATCTTTTCACACGAAACTGCCGGATGGCGGGCGGGCGGGGGTGGGCGTGGGATTTCCCTTCGATTCTGTTCAGTGCGCCTCACCTCACAAGAGGGTATTTTCTGACCACACCTGGTTGTCTCCCTCCTAACACTTAGTGTCTCAAGTGCCCCCCCCCCACCTTTTTTTTTAGTTTGGTCTGACTGGAAGATGGCGGAAGCGGGTCTTATCCCGCAGAATTCAAGGGGTCCGAGGTGCATGCTCTCTGATAGGCTCCATCACCCCGCGAGAATGATATAATCCCTTACCCCACCGACTTACCAGAGCGGCTGGCGGCTCCTTCCAGAGTCACACGAAAAGTGCTGGAGGAATTTTACTACAGGTTCAATGGTTCTTTGGTGAGCCACAGTTGTCCTTGACCCCGGTGATGGTCCGGGGGGGGGGGGGGGTCACGCCCTTAGAGCTAACTCTGATGGCCGATCGTGGAATAGAGTTAAATTGATATCTGAAGCATATAGAGAAAAATATTGATAGCGTTTTGGATGATAATCTTCAGCTGTAACTGCTGTTCTTTGGAACAGAAAAAAAAGCAGAAGTCTTCACCCAAGATTCATTGGATGCTGAGAATGGCTGAAGGAAAGTCGGTTCAGCAAAGTCTGAGTACTGGCAGACTTTTCATCAGTCTTTGTCAGACATTACTTAGACTGGAAAGTAATCACTTGCATAATAACTTATATATATATATCTATAGCGATCAGCTTGAGCTTTCCCTGCACTGAATCAGAGATGGCAGCGGAGCATGTCCTACAAGTCCACAGGCAAATCCTACAGGTTCACAGACTGTACTCCTACAAGTTAATAGGCTGTAATCCTACAGGTTCACAGACTGTACTCCTACAAGTTAATAGGCTGTAATCCTACAGGTTCACAGACTGTACTCCTACAAGTTAATAGGCTGTAATCCTACAGGTTCACAGACTGTACTCCTACAAGTTAATAGGCTGTAATCCTACAGATCCGCAGGGTGTAATCTACAGGCCCAGAGGGTGTAATCCTACAGGTCGACAGGCTGTAATCCTACAAGTCGACAGGCTGTGATCCTACAAGTCGACAGCCTGTGATCCTACAAGTCGACAGGCTGTGATCCTACAAGACTGCAGGTTGATATCATAGAAAACTACAGGCTCTAATCTTACAAGACAGCAGGTTGATATCATAGAAAACTACAGGCTCTAATCTTACAAGACAGCAGGTTGATATCGTAGAAGACTACAGGCTCTAATCTTACAAGACAGCAGGTTGATATCATAGAAAACTACAGGCTCTAATCTTACAAGACAGCAGGTTGATATCATAGAAAACTATAGGCTCTAATCTTACAGGACAGCAGGTTGATATCGTAGAAGACCACAGACTGTAATCCTACAAGATAGCAGGTTGATATCCTGCAAGACCATAGGCTG
Organism: Achatina immaculata; assembly: GCA_009760885.1. NCBI lineage: Eukaryota > Metazoa > Mollusca > Gastropoda > Stylommatophora > Achatinidae > Lissachatina > Lissachatina immaculata. Next base: position 33,955,346 of record CM019696.1, read on the forward strand.
TAATCCTACAAGACCACAAGCTGAAATCCTACAAGACTACAAACTGTAATCCTACAAAACTGCAGGCTGTAATCCTACAGGACTACAGACTGATATCCTACAAGAACACAGGCTGTAATTCTACAAGACCACAGGTTGAAATCCTGCAAGACTACAGGCTCTAATCCTACAACACTACAGACCGTAATCCTACAAGATAGTAGGTTGATATCATACAAGACCACAGGTGTAATCCTGCAAGACCACAGCCTGAAATGCTACAAGGCTACAGACTGTAATCCTACAAAACTGCAGGCTGTAATCCTACAAGACCACAGGATGAAATCCTACAAGACCATAGGTTGAAATCTTACAAGACAGCAGGTTGATGTCATACAAGACAACAGGCTGTAATCCTGCAAGACCACAGGTTGAAATCCTACAGACTACAGGCTCTAATCCTACAAAACTGCATGCTGTAATCCTACAAGACAGCAGGTTGATATCATACAATACTACAAGCCGTAATCCTACAAGGCAACAGGCTGAAATCCTGCAAGACTACAAGCTGTAATCCTACAAGACCACAGGGTGAAATCCTACCAGACTAGAGTCTCTTATCTTCAAAACTACAGGCTGTAATCCTACAAGACAGTAGATTTATATCATGCAAGACTACAGGCTGTAATCCTGTAAGACCAGAGGCTGTAGTCCTAGAAGACTACAGGCTGTAATCCTTCAAGACCACAGGCTATAATCCTACAAGACTGCAAGGCTGAAATCCTACAAGACCACAGTCTGTCGAAGAGCCGATGAAAGAGATACGGCCTCCAGTAGTCTCAAGTGAAAGAAAAATTTGTATGGAGACATCTTACGATATCTCTATAAACGACAGACGTGTTTATATCCGAGACTTCCTTCTCTGCTTCGCTGGCGTCTCTCTGCCGGACACTGAAGCCAATCTCTCACCCACATATACGCCAGTTTATCTCGGGTGCCCCAGATCGCCGTAGAACTTCTGTTGCGGGGGGGGGGGACGACGGGGGGAGGAAGAGGAGGGGGGAAGGGGTGTTGAGGTCTGACCAGGTCCTTTGCTTTTGAGAAACAGTGAAGAAGAAGAAGAAGAAGACAGACAGACTAGTTGTATGGGACTCCAATTCCCAGTCTTAGGTTCAATGGACAAGCGACTCCTCCTCCTCTTCTTCTTCTTCTTCTTCACCCCCCCTCCTCCTTCTTCTTCTTCTTCATCCTCCTCCTCCTCCTCCTCCTCCTTCTTCTTCTTCTTCTTCTTCTTCTTCTTCTTCTTCTTCTTCTTCTTCTTCTTTCTCCTCTTCTTCTTTCTCCTTTTCTTCTTTGTCCTCTTCTTCTTTATCCTAAACTTCTTCTCCCCATCCTCCTTCTTCTTCCTTCTCCTCCTTCTTCCTCAGTTTTCTTCTTTTTCTTCCTCCTCCTTCTTCCTCCTCCTTCTTCCTCCTCCTCCTTCCTTCTTCTTCCTCCTTCCTCCTTCCTCCTTCCTCCTCCTCCCTTTTTTCTGCTTCTTGCTCATCCTCCTCCTTCTCTTCCTTCTGTTATCTCCGTGGAAATGCAAGCTGGTGCTTTTTTGCAGCCGATGCGATGGAGATGTTGAGGCACAGCATGATGTCGGCCTGGTAGCGGGCTATGGCGACTGTGCTTTCACTCCCTGAAAGCGCTAAAAGATACTAAAAAAAAAAAAAAATCAGAGGTTTGTGCAGTATCTCTTTAGCAGACTCCACTACCATGGAGATTGTGGCGTTTCCCTGCTCGTTCGGCGGGCTAGACCTATTACTGTGGGCACCAGCGGAGAAGTGGGAGAGGGTCTTGGTCAGCTATAGTTCGCTGATCCTGAAATTAGTGCTAATTATGGGAGAGAATGTGGTAATGCGGCAAAGCTGAAGGATAGTTATTGCTGTGATATTGGTTGCACACTAACTGCTGATCACTGGACCGTAATCCTTGGTCCATCTGATTAATCGAGATTATTCCTTACTACTATAGTCATCTGAACTAACGCTGGCTATAATGTGATACAAAACTACAAGTAAATAGTCTACCTGCCTGACCACACTCGCGCGATTACTCTGATACTAAGATTGAAACCTATGCCAGTGTTTCCCTGACTTTTGGAGCTACCGACCCCCTACCTCTCAAGCTACACCCCTAACGGTTCCCAAAATATTTTTTTTTAGCTCAAATGGTTCTTATGGCTCCTTCAGTTCAATCTCTCCCCCCCCCCTCCACGCCTCAGATCTTTCTAACTCCCTTTTGGGCGATACCGCCCGGTTTGGGAACCGCTGAAGCAAGGAAACTCGTCTTGTAGGGTTATCTTCCTTGTTTCTGTACCCATCTAACCTTATCCGAGGAACTCTGTTACATAGGGGGACGAGTTTGAGGAGGGTACAAGCGGTCGACCAACCTCTGACCTGTACAGTCTCTTGTGACTGACGATAAAAAGGATGATGTGAGCGGTGATAAGTGGAAGATGACGTGGGTTGCGATGAGGGAAAGATAGATGGGATCTCTCTCTCTCTCTCTCTCTCTCTCTCTCTCGTGAATCCGTCACGTGATTGGTCGAGATGATAGCTGTCTTCTTCTTCTTCTTCTTCTTTTTCTTCTTCTTCTTCTTCTTCTTCTTCTTCTTCTTCTTGTATTATAGATATTACTAATATTGTAATATTACTAATAAACTGAAGTTTAATGACTAACTTCTTTTTCTTTTTAATATGTTTTAAAACTTGTTTTTACTGTTAAAAAATAGCTTTACTACAGTGCGTGCAGCTGCCATAGTAGCTGCTTTAAAACTGGCACTAGTAAAGGTAGAGTTGGAGGTGTGTGTGGTGCAGTTTTATGAAAACAGATAGGAAGAGGTAGGAAAGAAGAAACAAAAAAATTAGCAATAAGGATTGGGAACAATGAAATGGCTTTGAAACAAACAACAGCAACCAAATATTTCGTCACAATTGTTTTAATCATCAGCAGAAAAAAGAAAACAAAGACCGTAAGAAACTTATCTTCCTTAGGAACACAGCCACAGTCTGCCCAATTGTATTAGAGAGCGGATAATCAAAGTATATCAAGGATTTGCTATATAGAACAATAGCGAAATACGGAGTCAGACAGACGGGAAGACGAAAGAACAGACAGATAGGCAGACTGAAGAGCAGACGGATAGATGGAAGAACAGCGGATAGATGGAAGAACAGACAGGCAAACTGAAGGACAGACAGACAGATGGAAAACAGACAGATAGACAGATTGATGAACAAACAGACTAATGGAAGAACAGACAGATAGGCAGACTGAAGAACAGACAGATGAAAGAGCAGACAGACTGGCAGACTGAGGAACAGACAGACAGATGGAAGAACAGACAGACGGAAGAAACCAGACAGAATAACAGACAGATATACTGAAAAACAGATAGACGTAAAAACAGACAGATGGACAAACAGATAGGTAGACTGAAGAACAGAGAGACAGAAGAACAGAAAAATGTACAGACAGAAAAATAGACAGAAGGACAGGCAGAGAGAATAACAGACAGAAAAGTAGAAAGATGGTCAGACAGAACAACAGACAGATAGAGGAACAGATCGATGGACAGACAGAACGACAGACAGACAGAAAAACAGACCGATGGACAGACAGAAGAAGAGACCGATGGACAGATAGAAGAACAGACCGATGGACAAATAGAAGAAGAGACCGATGGACAGACAGAAGAACAGATCGATGGACGGACAGAATAACAGATAGACAGAAGAACAGATCAATGGACAGACAGAATAACAGACAGATAGAGGAACAGACCGTAGGACGGACAGAACAACAGACAGACAGAATAACAGACCGATGGACAAATAGAACAACAGACACGACAGCAGAACAGACCGATGGACAGACAGAACAGCAGACAGACAGAAGAACAGACCGATGGACAGGCAGAACAACAGACAGACAGAATAACAGACCGATGAACAGACAGATGGGCCTATAAACACTTTCTGGCCTTCATTATTAAGCACATTCATCTGATCAACATTTGAATTTTAGGTCTTTGGGTCAGCATTTAAATGTTCACTGATTTGGTCAGCGGTTAAAAAGTGAGTTAATATAGGGAACGTTAAAATGTTCATGGTCAACATTAACATGTTCATGCATTTGGTCAACATTTAAATAACTATTCTTTAGGTGAATATATAAATATCGATTCATTGAGTTAAAATTTGTATGTATATTCATTGGGTCCACATTCCTATTTCCATTGACAGTATTAACATTCCTATTTACACTGACAGTATCAACATGCCTATTTACAATCAGTGTATCAACATTCCTATTTACATTCACTGTATCAACATTCCTATCTACATTCAATGTATCAACATTCCTATTTACATTCACTGTATCAACATTCCTATCTACATTCAGTGTATCAACATTCCTATTTACATTCACTGTATCAACATTCCTATTTACATTCACTGTATCAACATTCCTATTTACATTCACTGTATCAACATTAATGTCTGACCTTCCATGTTGAGTGTGGGTTGACGAATGTTGTCCCAGCAATTGGTTGTTGAGAGAGTGGTTACTTGAATGTTATACCAGAGATTGCTTGTTGAGAGAGTGGGTTGATGAAAGTAGGCGAGAGGCCTACAGGAGAGCTGTTAGGGAGGCTAAGTTCTGCAAGGGGCATGCAAATGACTTACTGTATCAACATTCCTATTTACATTCACACTATCACTATTCCTATTTACATTCACGGTATCAAAATTAACATTTACATTCTCTGTGTCAACATCCATATTTACATTCACTGCATCAACATCCATATTTACATTCACTGTATGAACATCCATATTTACATTCACTGTATGAATAGCCATATTTACATTCAATGTATCAACATCCTTATTTACATTCACTGTATCAACATCCATATTTACATTCACTGTATGAACATCCTTATTTACATTCAGTGTATCAACATGCTTATTTACATTCACTGTATGAACATCCATATTTACATTCACTGTATCAACACCTATATTTACATTCACTGTATGAAAATCCATATTTACATTCACCGTTTTCAAATCATTATTTGTATTCACTGTGTCAACTTCTATATTTACATTCACTGTATCAATATCCATATTACATTCATTGTATCAACATCTATATTTACATTCATTGTATCAACATCCATATTTACACTGATTGAAGTGGACGTTTAAACATAATTCATAGTAGCACTAAATCACCAAAAAAAAAACAAAAGCATCCGAATGTTTCAAAGTGCAAGATGTCCTTTATGAGACACACAAGAATATGAACTACGGCAAAGTCATAAGTCATTCTTGTCCCGTTTTTTGTGTTTTTTAGACGTTTGAATACCTGTCCCGTGCGCCAGAATAACAACTCATTTTGAAGTCGTCCCATCGAAAAACCCAGAATTCCTGACAGGGGGAGATAATAACTAGACGGGGAAAAGTTGAAGCCTGGAGATAAGGCAAGGGAGATAACCTGGTTTGCCAGTTAAAAGAAACGGTAGGTGTGTGTATCTGATGAAGGCCAGGTAATACGAAACAATGCCGGTCTGGAATTATCATTTCTGTTATCTTTCCGACGAAAGCCACGAGGAGGGAAAAGTTGATTTACGATCTGGGTTCCTGTTGTGCCTCGGTGTTGCCCTCCGTATTCACTGGAGCGGAACTGGGAGCGTTAGTCGGTGCGTGACCATCTCTTTTTATATGAGAGTTGGAGAATTTAAATTAGTAGGTTTTTATAACGAGCGATTGTGTATGTTTTATTGGCATCAGGTTCTTGTAGTGAAGTTTCGGTGATTGTATGTTGAGAGAGTGGGGTGGTGTTCAGCCACTATATGTTGAGAGAGTGGGTAGGCTGCTGGTTGTTCAGCCACTGTATGTTGAGAGAGTTGGTAGGCGAATGCTGGTGTTCAGCCAATGTATATTGAGAGAGTGGGTAGGCGACTGCTGGTGTTCAGCCAATGTATGTTGAGAGAGTGGGTAAGCGACTGCTGGTTCAGGCACTGTATGTTGAGAGAGTAGGTAGGCGACTGCTGGTTCAGGCACTGTATGTTGAGAGAGTAGGTAAGGCGACTGCTGGTTCAGGCACTGTATGTTGAGAGAGTAGGTAAGGCGACTGCTGGTTCAGGCACTGTATGTTGAGAGAGTAGGTAAGGCGACTGCTGGTTCAGGCATTGTATGTTGAGAGAGTGGGTAAGCGACTGCTGGTTCAGGCACTGTATGTTGAGAGAGTAGGTAAGGCGACTGCTGGTTCAGGCACTGTATGTTGAGAGAGTAGGTAAGGCGACTGCTGGTTCGGCCACTATGTTGAGAGAATGGGTAAGGCGACTGCTGGCTCAGCCAGTATATGTTGAGAGAGTGGGTAGATGGATGTTGGTCCAGCCATTTTTGTATGTTGAGAGAGTGGGTAGACGGATGTTGTCCAAGCGGTTGCTTGTTGAGAGAGTGGGTTGATGAACGTTGACACAGTGATTGATTGTTGAGAGTGGTAACACGAATGTTGCCCCAGCGACTGCTTGTTGAGAGAGTAGTTACACGAATGTTGCCCCAACGACTGCTTGTTGAGAGAGTGGTTACGCGAATGTTGCCCCAGCGACTGCTTGTTGAGAGGGTGGTTACATGAATGTTGCCCCAGCGACTGCTTGTTGAGAGGGTGGTTACATGAATGTTGCCCCAGCGACTGCTTGTTGAGAGAGTGGCTACAGGAATTCTGTCACAGCGACTGCTTGTTGAGAGGGTGGTTACAAGAATGCTGTTCCAGCGACTGCTTGTTGAGAGGGTGGTTACAAGAATGCTGTCCCAGCGACTGCTTGTTGAGAGAGTGATACAGGAATTCTGTCACTACGAATACTTGTTGAGAGGGTGGTTACAAGAATGCTGTCCCAGCGACTGCTTGTTGAGAGAGTGGTCACACGAATGTTGTCCCAGCGACTTCTATTTGAGATAGTGTCCACTCGAATGTTGTCCCAGCGACTTCTATTTGAGATAGTGTTCACACGAATGTTGTCCCAGCGACTTCTATTTGAGATAGTGTTCACACGAATGTTGTCCCAGCGACTTCTATTTGAGATAGTGTCCACTCGAATGTTGTCCCACCCATTGTTAAAATGGTGACATTATTTTTTATTGAAATGTCGGTGATTACGTTTCGTGGTGATTAACTGTCGCCCGGGTAAGTGTCTGAGTGATTAAATGTCGATGATTAAATTTCCGAGTGATTTTGTTTCTGAGAGATTAAATTTCTGAGAGATTAAGTTTCTCGTGATTAAGTTTCAGCTTAAACGAAAGACCTACATTAGTGCTCGTTTCATATGGACTTCCTTACATAGATGGGGCCAAAAGGCTAAGTCTACATATTTTTCAGAAATTTTTCTTTTTTTTAAAAAAATCCATTGGGATATTTTTTTTTCTATGTGATCCTTGATAAAGGCTTTCTGCCGAAATGTTTGATTTGTTGTATGTCCTTCATTTGTATGTGCTCATCCTGATTTGTACCGTTCTTGTTTCCGCTCATTTTCCATCTTTTTTTGTAAAACTGTACCATACACTTCCATCCATTTTCATTACTTGTTTTCGCGAAGCGAATGAAATCTGAAAGGGATTTTCGCTTTCACAAATATTAAGAAAGAAAAACAAAACGCGTTCAGGGACTCGTAGGTTTGTTGCAGGTCTGCAGGATGTTGTGAGGGCTTAAAAGGAACCATGACAGAAAAAATACCAGGGGATCAGTTGTAAACTCAGCTGGCGCTAAATCTGCATTTTTATGGATAGATTTGGGAAGAAATAGATTAACCCAACTGTTTCAGGCATTCCCTTGGCATGTACTACCGTACTTCGTGGCCAAGATTTCGTGACCCTCATGACCGCCAACCCAGATTCCTCCCTCCAAGGATACTGCATACCAATTAATTCAGTATTTTACACACATTCATACATCACATCAATATGAAATACATATCATCAAGTCAGCCATCAATTTATATCCATTTATTAACACTCTCCACATATATCACAGTGACACCACCACAGACATTACATACACAGGCCATCAACGTGTATCATCATGATAGTAGCAAGGCATGACATAAATACAGTGTATTATCTCTAAGTATCAATTAAATCAGTGGACCAGATTGGTCTGGCCTCCTCTAGCCCTACTAAGCAATTATACATATATATCAATATTGTGCCAATACACTTCATAAAACATTCAGCCGCTGCTGCCATGAATTCCCCATCCCCTATCTCACATAAAACTTCCCTGTGCCAATGCACTGAATAACATATTTACACTTGTGCGAAATGCACTGAATACATATTTCCACATTTGTGCCAATGCACTGAATAACATAATTCACTTTCGTGCCCATGCTTTGAATAACATATTTCACTTTGTTCCAACGCACTGAATAACATACCATGGACCTAGGTGTGCCCATTCAAATATGACAAGACTCAACTGAATTAGCGAAATCTTCACATGCGACGAAAGTGACGATAATCCAGCAGCACATTATGATTTACGACACATCATATAATCCACAGTACATTTGAATCAAACATTGTGAGGTCGGCAGGGCTAACCAGGCGAGACGAAATTAGCTCCATGCCACATATCCTCTGGATTACTGCTCCCCTCTCAGCTTCATTAAGTTCACATGAAATTAACACCATGATGGCATCCCCCATGCCATTCAAAAGAACATTAATCATCATGAATCACCACTGCATATATATATATATATATATATATATATATATATATATATATATATATATATATATATATATATATTCAGGGCAGTTGGGGCTAAGTACTTCCATATCAACCACTTCAGACGAGATCGAACTTGCTCCGCCATTGCCCGCTGGCTATGCTCATTGTGACCTTTCGCGCACGCTTTTTAGTGCCAAGGTGATACAATCATGATTGATATAACAATGCGCCAGTTTGTGGAAGCCCCGGGATTGACCTATAAAGAGTATACCATTACAGGGAAAGTTTCGTCGACCTGTGCCTGCATATCTGTAACATAGCACAATAGTCAACCAGGAGTCATAGCATACTAATTTAGTCAGCACAGTAGTCAACCAGGAGTCATAGCATACTAAATTATTCAGCACAGTAGTCAACCAGGAGTCATAGCATACTAACTTAGTCAGCACAGTAGTCAACCAGGAGTCATAGCATACTAACTTAGTCAGCACAGTAGTCAACCAGGAGTCATAGTATACTAAGTTAGTCAGCACAGTAGTCAACCAGGAATCATAGCATACTAAGTTAGTCAGCACAGTAGTCAACCAGGAGTCATAGCATACTAACTTAGTCAGCACAGTAGTCAACCAGGAGTCATAGCATACTAACTTAGTCAGCACAGTAGTCAACCAGGAGTCATGGCATACTAACTTAGTCAGCACAGTAATCAACCATAGTCATAGCATACTACAGCAAAGAAAGAAGAAATACGCCTTTACAGCGTTCTCACTATACCCCCTGATTCCACTTTGTGAACCTACCTGTAAAGGTAAAAAAGTTAAAAAGGTAAAATACACGTCTCCATGCCATTAAGGGTATACGGTGTTAGGCCCGTATTTCTACTACCTTCGCCACATGAAAATGTGATGTGGTCAGCATCAGGGCTAGCTAAATTTACCTTCTCAGATTTCTCTGGTACCAATTTTTAGAGGCTGGGTGGAACATGGGGTCTTTTTTGTTTTTTTTTTTATGTGTGCCAGAAAAAAAATCCTACAGCAGGGACTTGAACTAGGTAACACTTGGAAACTACATTACATTATATCTGCTTTTTTTTACAGGTAATATACTTAACATTCATTCATTCATTTCCATGTCCCTTGTGAAACTTTGCCTCCCTAACACCTCTCCTGTAGGCCTCTCGGTTGTGAGCAAGATGGCCTGCTGCTGTTGCATCCATTTCCAGATCGTCAACGATGTCTTGCAGCCATCTTCGTCTTGGTCTTCCTCTTTTTCTTTTTCCCATTATGTATCCTTCCAATACGGTCTTCTCTAAATTATCATGACGTTTAATGTGTCCAAAATATTTCTGTTTTCTCTCTTTAATCCTCTTCACTAGCCAGCCTTCTTCAATATTAAGCTCTTGTAGTATAGATATATTTAGATTACCTCCCTTTAATTTCCCTCATTGTATCTCCATTATTAAGTTAGTAATGATCTAAGATATTAAAACCATCCACTTCTTCCAGTTTTTCCTCATTGATAAATATAACAGCTGCCTTGTTTGTTTTGTCAGTTGTCATCAGTTTAGTTTTCTAAATTGTGTATACATAAACGCAAAGCTATTGTAGTAATCTTGTGATAGTAATGAGTAGTTGTGTTTCCTGCTCTTTTCTCTGGGGCGAGTGGTGTACCTTCAGAGAAAGTTGTAGTAAAACCTTTGAGGTAATCTAGAACAGAAGGACACGTTGTAACAACAGAAGTCCAAAACAGTAACAACAGAAGATCAGATGGTAAGACCAGGAGACGAAAACGGTAACAACAAAATCCAAACAGTAACAGCAGAAAAGCTAATGGTAAGAAGAAGGGCCCCAAAAACAGTAACAAAAGAATACCAGATAGTAACAACAGAAGGCCAAATATTAACAACAGAAGACAAAATAGTAGAACAGCAAATAGTAACAAAAGAAACCATAATAGTAACAAGAAACGACCAAATAATAGAAAGCCAAATAGTAACAACAGAAACCACAATAGCAACAAGAGAAGACCAAATAGTAGAAAACCAAATGGTAACAACAGAAACCATAACAGTAACAAGAGAAGACCAAATAATAGAAAAAGAAACCAAATAGTAACAAGAGAAGACCAAACAGTAACAACAGAAACCATAATAGTAACAAGAAAAACCAAATAATAGAAACCCAAATAGTAATAACAGAAACCATAATAGTAACAAGAAAAGACCAAATAATAGAAAGCCAAATAGTAACAACAGAAACCATAATAGCAACAAGAGAAGACCAAACAGTAGAGAACCAAATAGTAAAAAATAGAAACCATAATAGTAACAACAGAAACCATAATAGTAAAAACAGAAGACCAAAACAGTGGCAACAGACGGAGCAAGCGACAGGTATGATCGGCGAAAGTCCCGTATCTATTGTCAGGAATACAGACTGCAAATAATTATCGGGAAGACAAAAGGTGATTCTAGTTAACGTCACCGGTACATGGAAACAGAAGCGATTCGTTAGAAAAATAAACAGAGATATGGAAAACTTTCTGTCACATGAAATGATAATAAGAGGACCCGCCCCTTTTTATCGCAACAGCGCGCAGATGTTTGATGTTTGTGGAAGTTGTCAAGCGTCGTTTTGATAAACAGTTTCCCTCTCACAGCTGATTTTGCCAACTTGGGGTTTGCTTGCACAATCACAGTAGCAGCAAACAGTGCTGATGTTGCAAGGTTCTCTCACGTTGCGTTTGCCCCTCTGATGAGATAGGGGGACGAGAAAAGTAAACTGATGAAAAAAAAAGACAAAGAAGTAGATGATTGCGTGTTCTTTTGTGTTCGCCAAGAAAGGAATGTTGGTTGCGTTGAGGTGCAGTTTACAGCTAGGTTGTGATATGTGCTTCTTTCGACCCAATACACCCTTCTTCGACAAGGTTTATGAGACGGAGGGAATGGAGAGGGGACCTTGCCTTTCATTTGATATCTGTTCATTTGGCCAAACAACTGTCTATTACTAAGGAGAGCCATGTAGATGTGGAACGAGGACTTGGTTAGTTATGGTTCATTAACTAGCCTTCCAAACATCTGTGATACACGAACACGTTTTGTTATTAAACATCAAATCTTTTCCTTGGAAAATGATGCAATGCCTGTTTTTATCATTCATTGCAGCTTATCTTATTCTTCTTCGTGCGCATTTTCTGTCTATATCTGCAGTCCTGTCTCTCTTTTTTTTTAAAAATTCATTTATGGAAATGTAGATCTTATCTTCTTTAGTGGTTTCACTGGACCAGTAATTGCTTCTCAGTGTCTCGTAGTAGGCGCAGTTTTGGAGGATATGTTCCACAGTTTGGGGCACCTGGGCACATGTACATAGATTAGTAGTACCAACCTTAAACTTTGTATACATATGACTTCGGAGTCGGGTGTGTCCTGTTCGGAGACGGAAAATGGTGACATGTTCCTTTCTGTTTAGCATGTGATAGTCATAATCTGATGGTGCGTGTGGCTTCCTGTAGGTTTTTATCATGCTTTTCTTCTGATTATAGGTGATTGGTATGTCTGGTTGCTCCATTTCAGTGTCCTCTTTGGCCAGACGGTCGGCTTTCTCATTGCCTGGTATCCCACAGTGGGAGGGAATCCACTGCAAGGTGACTCTGTGTTGCGAGCGAATTATTGCAGGGCATTCTTAAGGTCTGGTAGTCTGTTGCACTGAAGAGCTTCCAGAGAAGAGAAGATTAGGAATAGAGAGGAACGAAGGCGAACTTTATCTTCAGCAAAAAGCCTTTATGGCTTGGAAAGCTGAAGAAGAAGAAGAATCTTTAGATTAACTCGAGGTGTATCATTCTTTCGTTATGAGATTAACTCAAGGTGTATCATTCTTTCGTTATGAGATTAACTCAAGGTGTATCATTCTTTCGTTATGAGATTAACTCAAGGTGTATCATTCTTTCTTTATGAGATTAACTCGAGGTGTATCATTCTTTCGTTATGACAGTATTCACGTCACACCATTGAAATTCATCACCGATTTTCTGCATCTTTGATATGTCACAACTTTGATATGTCACATTTTAGATATGCCACTCTTTTGACATATCACTCCTTCATCATATCACTCTTTCAATGTATGTCATTCTTTTGATATGTCACTCTTTCAGTACTTCACTTTTTTCAATATGTCACTCTTTCAATATGTTACGCTTTCAATATGTTACTCTTTCAATATGTTGTACTTTAAATATGTCACTTTTTCGGTATGTTACACTTTCAGTATGTTATTTTCAATATGTCACTGATTTCCTATGTCACTCTTTCAATATGTCACTCTTTCGATATGCCACTTTGTTGAACCTCTCTTTTGCCGAAATACTGGTGTATTGATTCTGTTTTTTCCCACTTTTACATTGGCCTCTTCTCATGCCTTTTATTATCTTTTCTCTCCTTTGCTTTTATCTTTTGACCTTCGTGTACAGATGTACTGTACAAATCTGACTTTATTTCACTACAATTGTCAAAGATTTTTCCAGTATAAGGATGCTAAGAGATAATGTAATGAAAAGAATATGTTGCTGTCGTTAAGTTGACCGTGAAGATGTTGTGGGAAGCAGTGCTCGGTGGCTGAGTGGCTGAGTGGCTGATAGGTGAGGACAGGGTTGGCAAACCATAGCCAACCCAAGACCGTGCCTTACCGCTTCATGGCGCCATCAGTAACAGCCTGCCTAACCGGGTGGGGGTCGTTATAGCCACCCCCCCCCCCACCCTGGGGTGGTGGAGTCTGCTAAAGAAGCATTTAACATCTCCCTGCTTTATATCGGCACTCAGGTTCTGACAAAATAGCTGCCATAACCCGCTCCCAATCCGACACGATGCTATGCCTCGGTATCTCCATCGCTTCAGCTGCGAAAAATATCTTTCTGGCAGTTCCCGAAAGATACAACAACAACAACAACAACACCGCTATTAAGAGTTATACATGGATAACACGCAATATTGGTTAAAGGGTAAACCTATTTCTTGCTGTTTCTTTGCTACGTGAATGTATCAAACACTTCACGTTGTGGCCTCTTCTGTACAGGTTGAAGACCCTTGATATAAGTTAATGATCGAGACGGCTGCAGTTCGCTCAATTTTAGCACGGAAAAAAGGTAACTTTATGTCCGCAGGTCATATCACATGTAGTACCATTTCAAGTCACGCGCCTGTGTGTGCGCACGCACTCTACGATGTCTAGTCACGCGCACTCTGGCTTGTCGGAGAACACGCGCTTTCCACGTGTGGGTTTTAGCGTCTATATCGGGAATGGTGTCCCAGACAAACCCCGATCTGGAAGTTTTGAGTGTTGGAGATGTATATAATGTCGGATTATTTGTTGTGTTTCTTTTTTTTTATGTTATTTTTGTTATTGGTAATTACTCCCTGCTGCTGCTGGTATGTGGAGGTTTGTTCTACGTGTACTTGCTGATTTGTTCTACTTGTAGTTGCTGATTTGTTCTACTTGTAGTTGCTGATTTGTTCTACTTGTAGTTGCTGATTTGTTCTACTTGTAGTTGCTGATTTGTTCTACTTGTAGTTGCTCATTTGTTCTACTTGTAGTTGCTGATTTGTTCTACTTGTAGTTGCTCATTTGTTCTACTTGTAGTTGCTCATTTGTTCTACTTGTAGTTGTTGATGTGTGCTACTGGTACTTGCTGGTTCGTTCTACTTGTACTTGCTGATTTGTGGTAATGGTACTTGCTGGTTTATTCTATTTGTACGTGCTGATTTGTTCTACTTGTACTTGCTGATGTGTTCTACTTGTACTTGCTGATGTGTTCTACTTGTACTTGCTGATGTGTTCTACTTGTACTTGCTGATGTGTTCTACTTGTACTTGCTGATTTGTTCTACTTGTACTTGCTGATTTGTTCTACTTGTACTTACTGATTTGTTCTACTTGTACTTGCTGATGTGTTCTACTTGTACTTGCTGATGTGTTCTACTTATACTTGCTGATGTGTTCTACTTGTACTTACTGATGTGTTCTACTTATACTTACTGATTTGTTCTACTTGTACTTGCTGATGTGTTCTACTTGTACTTGCTGATTTGTTCTACCCGGTATTTGTTGATTTGTTCTACTTGTATTTACTCATTTATTCTAACAGTGCCTGCAGGAAAGCTGTTCAGGAGGCGAAGTTCCGCAAAAGGACGTGCAAATGACTGATTGACTGACTGACTGACTGAATGATGTAGAAATTTTGTTCTTTTCTTGTATGCAGATGTGTAATACTTGTAAAACTGGCTACTAATATTAACTATCATTATCTTCACTATAGCCGTCATTTGTAATGAAATACCACATAATGCTGTTACTGTTATTACTTCTGCTACTATTCCTGCTACTACTAGTACTATTATTGCTACTACCACTACTACTATTACTACTATTACTACTACCACTACTACTACTACTACTACTGCTGCTGCTGCTGCTGCTGCTGCTGCTGCTGCAGCTACTACTACTACTATTACTACTATTATTGCTACTTCTACTACTACTACTACTGCTACTACTACTACTACTGCTGCTACTACTACTACTGCTACTACTGTTACTACTACTATTACTACTACTACTACTACTACTACTACTACTACTACTACACTACTACTACAACTACAACTGTTACTACTGCTACTACTAGTTCTACTGCTATTACTACATACGATAGTAAGTGGTTCTACTGTTATTGCTACTGCTATTATTATTTCTACTGTTGCTGCTGCCACTACTGCTTCTGCAGCTGCTGGTCCTGCTGCTACTAATATCGCTAATATTATACTGCTTACACTACTACTAATATTACTCCTGCTACTACTACTGCTCCTACTAATATCGCTAATATTATACTGCTTACACTACTACTAATATTACTCCTGCTACTACTACTGCTCCTACTAATATCGCTAATATTATACTGCTTACACTACTACTAATATTACTCCTGCTCCTACTTCTGCTATCATTATTATTATTAAATATTACTACGACTCCTGTTTTGTGCTGTGCTTACATAGTTTGTATATGCTGCTCTGTGTTTATTATCTCGCTGCACTTACATAAAGCTGCCACTCCAGCATCATCAATGACGACAACATCGTAATCCCAGACTCATCATCATCATCATCATCATCATCATTAACGATTACAGTAACATTCTTCCTTTTAGTGATGTACCATGACGCATTTTATTTATTCTAAAAGTTAGGGCCCGTGAATTCTCGGGGGTTGGGAGGGGAGGGGAGGGGGGGGGTTTCCACAGAAGGATATCATTTTGGGGTCCACGTACCAGCAGACAAATTGGATCGATTAAGCATATCTTACGATCATCTGGGTTCTATTTACTGTTTTATTTTCAATCAGGGGCCCACAGTTGTTCCAGGTCGAAAAGGGGCCCACAGTTGTTCCAGGTCTGAAAGGGGCCCACAGCTGTTCCATGCCAGAAAGGAGCCCATAGCTGTTGCAGGTCGGAAAGGGGCCTACAGCTGTTCCAGGTCGGAAAGGGCCCACAGCTGTTCCAGGTAGGAAAGGGGCCCACAGCTGTTCCAGGCCGGAAAAGGGCCCACAGCTGTTATAGGCTGGAAAAGGGTCCAAGGCTAAAAAAAAAGCTTAAGAGTCATTCTAGAGCTTGTGTAATGGCAGCCACCTCTGTCAGAAGTACAGCATGGCAACAGAAGATGGTAGGTGAACCTTCAAAACTTGAGACAGGTGGTATGGACTTAAAATAGAAGTAAACTGACATGTGGAGATACTGAGATTCGAACCTCTGACTTCTGATTCACAAGCAAAGCTCTGACACAGGGGTTCCGAACTCCAGGCGACCACATAAAGAATCCAGGAGGGGGGAGGGAAGGGGGTCGATCTCCCTACTTTATGTTTTCAGACTTAAATAGTAAGACACCACTGACAGTGACAAAGTTAGTCACGTGACGTGCACTGACAGATAAGCTTGTGGATCGTTTTGTCCGCTTTCAATGTTTTTTTTAAGTCGTTTTTCATGAAGTGCCCTACAGTTCCTGGTTTAGGGTCACACGTCAGGTATTGTTGCTGGTGTAGGGCCCACGAGTTCTGTTCTGTTGCTGGTTTAGGGCCCACGAGTTAAATACTATTGCTGGTTTAAGGTCCCGAGTTATGTACTATTGCTGGTTTATGGTCATGATGTTGCTGGTTATAGGCCCACGGGTTATGTTCTATTCCTGGTTTAGGGCCACGAGTTATGTACTACTGCTGATTTAGGGCTTCGAGTTATGTTATATTCCTGGTTTAGGGCCACGAGTTATGTTATGTTTCTGGTTTAGGGCCACTGGTTATGTTCTATTCCTGGTTTAGGGTCACGAGTTATGTTATATTCCTGGTTTAGGGTCACGAGTTATGTTATATTCCTGGTTTAGGGCCACGAGTTATGTTATATTCCTGGTTTAGGGCCACGAGTTATGTTATATTCCTGGTTTAGGGCCACGAGTTATGTTATATTCCTGGTTTAGGGCCACGAGTTATGTTATATTCCTGGTTTAGGGCCACGAGTTATGTTATATTCCTGGTTTAGGGCCACGAGTTATATACTACTGCTGGTTCAGGGCCACGAGCTATGTTAATTTGCTGGTTTGTGGTCACGACTTAAGTACCGTTGCTGATTGAGGGCCACAGGTCACGTACTACAGATGTTCGTGATTTAGGGTCATATATCACGTACTGTTACTGGTTCAGGGTCACGAGTTAAGACGGAGGGGGGGGGGGGTGCCCACTTGCTGTACCTCCTCCTCTTCACTGGATTTATCTGTAGCTTCCACCTCCATCATCATCATCATCATCATCGTCATCATCAGGTAAAGCTCTGATAAACGTTAGCGATCATCGTCTTTTCACTTTACGAAGTTCTCCATTTCCCTATTCAGATCTGCCTCTCCTACTTTCTTTTTTCCCTTGTGCCACTTGGTCAGCTCTTAGAGACATTTTTTTTTTCTTTCCTTTTGGCTTCATTTTTTTTTCTTTGTTCCCCGAGTTTTCTAGTGATTTTTTTTTTTAGATTCTGTTTGTTACCTGGACATTTAAAACGGTTACTGGTGTGAATATTTGACACATTTCAGAAGATTTCCTCATTGTTTCATCTTTCCCCCCGTACATTCCGCCATCGCATTATCTCGAAAGCTCTTGCAGGCTTGGAGTTCTTGATTTGATCCACCAACAGCTTCGCATGTTTCGTGTTGTGTCACTCCGCCAATGACAACATTTGCAGCGCGGACACCCCGTTGCGTGAGTGAGCTACACAAACCGCAAGGTCTCTCAGAAGCCAGTGTACACTCATTAAACATCATCTCTTTTTTCTTGTCGTGAATGAACTTCAACGTTCTCTCCTGGAACAACTCACAAGCAACACTTCATTAAACTGGGCTCTTTACGCCAGTCGTTTGGACCGGAGTTTCTGAATACTATTTTTATTTTTTGGTGCAGTTTGCATGGCTTGTATTTTAATGGCGTTTCAAAGATGAGTGCCCATTATACAAAACCACAGCTCACACAACAATGGAAATCTTGAATCTTTGCTACATTTTTTAGAATCTTAAAGAAAAAAGGTGGAAAAATTGCACTACGGAGTATGCGGACTCTTTAGGTTAGTACAGAAAGTGCAAAAAAGGGTAGATTGCTGATGTGGAGTATAAAAAACTGATTCAGGCAATGCTGAACTGAAGAAAAAGTGTCTTTATCTTGTGGGTTAAGAGTCCGTTGAAGAACAGGAGAGCGTTTGTTGTTATCAGCGTCAGAAGTATATAGCTTTTGTCGTGGGACACGCGACCTAGAGGGAGAGAGAGAGAGAGAAGGGAGAGAGAGGAGGGAGACAGAGACAGAGAAGGAGAGAGAGAGACAGAGCGAGAGGGAGAGAGACAGAGAAAGAGACAGAGGGAGAGAGAGACAAAGAGAGACAGCGACGGAGACAGAAAGGGAGAGAGACAGGGAGAAAGGGCATAGAGAGAGAGAGAGAGACACAGACCGAGAGGAAGAGAGATGGAGAGAGAAAGGGTTAGAGAGAAATAGAAAGAGAGGAAGAGAGATGGAGAGAGAAAGGCAGAGAGAGAGAGACAGAGGGAGAGAGAGGGAAAGATAGGGGGAGCGGGAGAGTGGGGGGATAGAGACAGAGGGGGGAAAGAGGGAGATAGAGGAAGAGGGAGACAGAAAGAGATACAGAGAGAAAGGGAGAGAGTGGGGGGACAGAGAGAGGCAGAGAGAGAGATCTTGGTGAGATATTTTTCAGAAACTGTTTTGTGTACTACGTAGCACGTGATTTTATTTGTTACTTCCCTCCTTCTCCCTCTACCCTTGAGCCTCCCTCCTCCTACCTCTACCCTTGAGCCTCCCTCCTCCTTTGAGTTGGCACTGATTAACCTCTTTTACCACTACCTCATTATTTTCTTCCATAAATGATAAAACGTCGTCTCTGTCGTTGTTCTCATCGTCTACCTCCCTGGCACCGCAAACGTTTATTCTTTTCAACCGTGCACCTTAATGATGTGCAAGCACGGAAAGTATCGGATGGGGAGCTGGTCATAACAGCACATTCACAGTCCAGGAATTGAATCACAATATGCGGGAAATTCTTTGAATGACCGTCCCAGAGAGAGTGAGAGAGGGAAAGAGAGAGAGAGAGGGAGAGAGGGGAGAGAGAGAGGAGAGAGGGGGAGAGAGAGGGAGGGAGGGAGAGAGGGAGTGAGAAAGAGGGGGAGAGAGAGAATACAAAACAGAAAAGAAGGGTGTTTGATTGTGTCAGGGTTGGTGAATCCATAACCGGTCAAGACCCTAATCTACTTCCTTGTGATGCCTCCTGGGTTAAGTGAACAGGGATCGCAGCGGGGAGGCGAACCAAGTCCTAAGAATGCGTCGACCCCCAAGTCGGACTTGTTGGGGTAACAAGTAGATAACCGCGACACAACACAGTCACCTCTCTTTTTTTTGGGGGGGGGGGGAGAGAGGGGCAAACGACGACGCCGACGGCGAAGAAGAAGAAAAGAAAAAAAAAGAAGAAGACTGCTATAATCGGCAATGTAAAAGCATCAGAAGTAATCCTCTCGCAACTAAGATGTTAAACCTCTTTATTACTTGTGGCGTCGCTTTCTTCCTGCACGTGGCAGGAAAGGAGGCCTTCCATTGGTCAGAAACGTAAATCGCTACGCGGTGGGTGGTTCGGTGAAATTAAATTACTCCGCAGGAATGCATTATTGGTTTTAAAACTTAATTTCAGCTCCCTGTCTTTCGCGGAAGGATTTTTTTTTTCTTTATACGTGATTAACGAATGTGGAAATTCCTTAAAATTTTTTTTTCAAACTTTCTTGTATTAGGAAATTATATTTCTTGGAATATTCCAGAAATAAGCACAGGAACAGAGTTTGGTTTCACAAAAAAGGGGGTGGGGGGGGGGGTTGTACTGAGCAGGTTAAAAGTGATGTATGATGTTAAAAAGTATACTTTATAGAACACGTGTCGGAACAAATTGGAGATGAGGAAGGTCCGACTGGGTAGTCGACGACCCATAGCTAGCATTGGGCCAACCGTAGCTGATCAAGACCCTGTCCCACCTCTTCGTTGGTACTTCACACTAAGGGGCATAGCCTGCCTAACGGGTCAGAAGTCGCCAAAGTCCCCATGGTGGTGGAGTCTGCTAAAGAAGTATTCAACACCCCCTGCTTCTTAGGTGCACTAAGGGAACGAATAAAAAAATATCTGCCATGACCCGCTCCTAAACCGACACGATTCTGTACCTCATCATCTTCACCAGATCGGCTGCAAAGAATGTCAGTTTGCAGGTCCAGGAAGATTGTAGAAAAAGAAGAAGAAGAAGAAGAAGATGAAGGAGGAGAAGAAGATGAAGAAGAAGAAGAAGAAGAAGAAGAAGAAGAAGGAGAAGAAGAAGAAGAAGAAGAAGAAGAAGAAGAAGAAGAAGAAGAAGAAGAAAGGGCAGAAGAAGCAGATGAAGAAGAAGCAGAAGAAGAAGATTTGATTTGATATGATTTGATTTGATTTGATTTGATTTGATTGATTGATTAATCTTTATTTCAAAAGGGTTAAGAATTGGGCACGCAGGCCCGTCTGACATTCTGCCCTTTATCATACATCTTTCACTCTGTTCCAGACATTCTACTAATATGCTGTTCATATAACAAACGTAACTAACATTGAAGCTGAGAGACATAAAATAAAATATAACATTTACGTTTCGCTCTTAAACATTCACTCAGTACAGAAGTGACTACATACATTATAAATGACTATCTACTAAACAAAATTTTCGGGACTATTCAGAAAATAATTAATTGTATTCGGTGTCTGTAAGAGCAGTTTAAGATAACTTTTAAGTTTTATAATTCATGGAGGCATGTAGTCGACATCAAATAGATATTGGGAAAGCTTGTAGTTGTAGGAAGGGATATAATTTATATTTTTTATATAGGATGGGAGGGTATTCCAAAGATGAGCAGCAGAATAACTGAAGCTTTTCTTGTAAAGATCAAGTCTAGGTTTTGGAAGACATATGTTGCTCAAGCGTTGGCTGCACTTTGGGCTAAATTTAAACAGGTTCCATAGATAAGGCGGGGGAAGAAGAAGAAGAAGAAGAAGAAGAAGCAGAAGAAGAAGAAGAAGAAGAAATTGTCTGCGTATGAACGGATGTGGACTATGATCGAAAATTGTCTGAAGACAAGATACTTAGAGACAGACGGCATAAGCGGGTTTGTCTCACGTGTAGCATACGTGCGATAAGCAACGAAACAATAGCTTAATTTGTTACTTCTGAGTCCGACCAATGGCCTCACCTGGCAGAACAGCTAAGATGTGTTTCAGTTCTCAGTATCACGTAAAAGACCGTGGGTTCATGTCCGGAAAGGAAGCAGAAAAATGGATTGATTGATATTTATTTGAAAAAGGTTTAATAATTGGGCACGCAAGCCCATCTGACATTCAGCCCTTTATCACACAACTGTCACTCTTTTCCAGACATTCTACAAATATGCTGCTCATATAACCAACATTTTGAAGTAGAGGAGATAGGTATAGATGAATTATGGAATTCTTACAGCACAGCCATAATCACAGCAGCAAAAGCAAGCGCTGGACTGAAAAAACCAAATAGAAAAGCATGGATATCAGAAAACATATGGAAGTACATACTTGAAAGACTAGCAGTCAAATTAGACATGTTGAATGTAAAAACAGATCTTGGAAAAGATCTGGTGAAAGCAACATACAAAGAACTAGACAAGAAAGTAAAAAAGTTCAGCTAGAAGGAATAAAAGAGAATACATAGACAATATGGCGAAAGAGGCAAAGAAAGCAACAAAAACAGGACACAGCAAAACTTTATATAACATACAAAAGAGGCTAACAGGTACTATTACATCTAAAGAAAGACCAATCCTTAGCAAAACTGGAACACTATTAACATCAAATAAAGACCAAAGCAAAGATGGGCTGAACATTTCCAAGAAATACTTAAACGACCAACCCAAAAGAATTGTTAAACCTTGAAACTGACTTACCAGTCCCACAACTAAATGTCAACCTAGATGAAATTAAATTGCATGAAATTGAAACGGCAGTGAATTTAATGGCTAACAAAAAAGCTGCAGGTGAAGATGAAATAACACCCGAAATGCTAAAAGCTATCAATAGTGACAACATGAGACAAGTACAGAGAATGTTTAACAAGATTTGGAAAGAAGAAAAGGTCCCTTCTAAATGGAAAAAAGGAATCATTGTTAAAATACCCCCCCCCCCCCCCAACCAAAAAAAAAAAGGCAACCTTAGTGACTGTAACAATTGGAGAGGAGTAACCTTAATATCAGCTGTGTCAAAAATATTTTGCAAGGTCATTTTGAATAAACTCAAAGATATAGCGGATACTGCAATGAGAGAAGAACAAGCAGGATTTCGAAAAGGGAGAAGCTGTCTCGACCAGATCTTTACTCTAAGAATAATACTTGAAGAACATATTGAAAAGCAGAAACCATTAATACTGAACTTCATAGACTTTAAAAAGGCATGTGATATCATACACAGAGATTAATTATGGAGAATTTTAAGTATATATGGGATACCATCTAAAATTGTCAACATCATTAAGGACTTATACAATGGATATGTTTGTGCAATCAAGACAGAAGAAAGGATGAGTGAATGGTTCTGTATTGAAACAGGCCTGAAACAAGGATGTATACTGTCTCCTTTACTTTTTGGAATTACAATAGACTTCATAATGAAAAAATGCTGCACAGGTAACACAGGTATTGACTGGGTACATAGGACCCAACTAGAAGATCTTGATTTTGCTGATGACATAACTCTTATCAGTAATAATGTGAATTCCATGCAAGAAAAAACAGATAGCCTGTCTTCACTGTCTAGCAAAATAGAACTTGAAATTAACAAGGACAAAACAAAAATAATGAAAATTCCCATTAAACAAAATGGAAAAATTCACATAGAAGGGATGGATATTGAAGAAGTCAATCAGTTTGCATACCTTGGCAGCTACATAGACCAGGATGGTGACACCAGAAAGGACGTTAGAATTGCAAAAGCAGCATCGATCTTCAAGAATCTTGAGAACATATTGAATTCAAAAGTTATAAGCACAAAAACCAAGTTAAGACTATTCAATTCAAATGTAATATCCACCCTCATTTATGCATGTGAAAGCTGGAAAACAACTAAAGAAATAGAGAAGAGATTAGACTCTTTTGAAAACAAATGCCTAAGGAAAATACTTGGCATCAATTGGAACGAATTCAAGAACAATGCAGAGATAAGACAGATAAGCGAACAACAACCAGTCTCATAGGTGATCAGGAAAAGGAGATTGACATATGTTGGTCACTTGATGAGAAGAAATGATCAGAGAATCCCAAAACAAACTATGAAGTGGAACACAACAGGCCAAAGAAAAAGACTTTGAAGAGGATATTATTAAGAGAGGCCAAATTAGCAGGCATAAAATCCCTTGATGAGGTTGAAAGACTCGCCGAAGACAGGAAAAATTGGCGAACTACTTTGCGAGCCCTATGTGACGTTTAACGGCACGGGAAGGATATAAGATAAGATAACCAACGTAACTTAACATTGGAAAGCTGAGAGACATAAAATAAAATATAACATTTACGTTTCGCTCTTATCCATGCACTCAGTGCAGAAAGTAACTACGTACATATATACATACCTACAGAAAGTAACTACTTACATATATACATGCCTACAGAAAGTAACTACGTACATACATAAATGACCATCTACAAAGCAAAATTTCGGTACTATTCAGAATACAAAATTAACTGAATTCAGTGTCTGAAAGAGCAATCTAACATAGCTTTTAAGTTTTATGATTGATGGAGGCATGTAGTCGACATCAAATCAGTCAGTCAGTCATTTGCATAACAGCACTCCTGTAGGCCTCTCAGTTGTAAGCAAGATCCCCTGCTGCTGATGCATCAATTTAAAGATTATGAACGATGTCTTGCAGCCATCTTCGCTTTGGTCTTCCTCTCTTTCTTTTTCCCATTATGTACCCTTCCAAGACGGCCTTCTCTAGATTATCATGACGTTTAATGTGTCAAAAATATGTAAGTTTTCTTTGTTTAATCGTCTTTAATAGCCAGCCTTCTTCAATATTAAGTTCTTGTTGTATGGATATATTTGTTCTTTTTTGTGTCCATGATATTTGAAGAACTCTGCTGTAGCATTTATATTCAAAGACATTTATGTGTTTCTCAGCTGTTTTGGGAGTGCAGCATCAAATAGATATTGGAATAGTTTGTAGTTGTAGAAAGGCGTATAGTTTATATTTTTTATACAAGATGTGGGGGAGGGAGGTGTGAAGACGCCCGGTAAGGTAATCAGCGACCCCTACCCAGCGTCAGGGTTAGCGACCCATAGCTGACCAAGACCCTGTCCCACCTCTCCGTGGCAACCCCAGTAACAGGCATAGCCTGGCTAACAGGGCAGGGATCGCCATATTCCCAATGGTGGTGGAGTCTGCTAAAGAAGCATTGCACGCGCCCTGCCTTTTAGCTGTATTTGGTGACTGAAAAAGTAGCTGCCATAACCCGCTCCCACGCCGATACGATGCTGTGCCTCAACACCTCCACAGCATCGGCTGCAAAGAACAACAGCTCGCAGTTACAGGGAGTTCGTATAAGTACAAATACAAATACGGGTGTGACAGTATTGCAGGTTAAGTAAAGTTGTTCTTATAAAGATCAGTTCTAGGTTTTGGAAGATTTATATGGTGTCTAAGCGTTGGTTACACTTTGGGCTAAAACAGCTTCCATAGATAAGGCGGAGCATGCCGTGAAAGAAGTTGATGTGCCAGCTTGACTTTGTTGAAGAGGAACCTGTTCTTAAGAGGTAGTATTTTGATACGTTTGTGCTGATTAGTTGTTTGTGTTTGATCTTTGCCACGAAAATGAGGAGGAAAGGCAACAATGTACAGTCCTCCAAGAGTCATGACCTAAATAGGTCCGACCCCCATCTTTGCCGAAACGTCTGAGACCCGCAGCTCATTATCATGCGGCCCGCGACTGTTTGATTAGTCTGGTTTTAGGTGCTATCTGTTGAATTAAACACAATTTGTTTTTGTAAGGGTCCATGGCACAGTGATGTTGTATATAAGATGGTTCTCCGCGGTTTGCATGTAGTTTGGAAAAGTGGTCCTTGAATGTTAGAGTTTGGGAATCTCTGGTAATAAGGAATCTTGAGAGTATGTTGGTCTCTGTAGTACAGAATGTTCTGTACTGGTAATAGCTGGGAAAACAGAATAAACAACATGTACGTGCAAGACACTAGAATAAATGACACTTAGGTACAAGACACCAGAATAAGTAACACTTATTTACACGACACCAGAACAAATGACACTTAGTCACAAGTCACCAGAATAAATGACACTTAGTCACAAGTCACAAGAATAAATGACAACAGGTACATGTCACCAGAATAAATGAAACGTAGGTGCAAGGCACCAGAATAAATGGCACTTAGGTACAAGACACCATAATAAATGACACTTAGATACAAGACACCACAATAAATGACACTTAAGTACAATACACCAGAATAAATGACACTTAGGTACAAGACACCAGAATAAATGATATTTAGGTACAAGACACCAGAATAAATAACACTTATATACAAGTGATCAGAATAAATGACACTTAGGTACAAGAGACCAGAATAAGTGACACATAGGTACAAGTCACCAGAGTGCATGACACCTGGGCACAGGACACCAGAATAAGTGATACGTAGGTACAATGCAACAGAATAAATGACACTTAGATACAATACACCAAGATTAAATGACACGTAGGTACAAAACACCAGAATAAATGACACTTAGCTACAAGACACCAGAATAAATGCCACTTAAGTACAAGACACCAGAATAAATGACACTTAGATACAAAACACCAGAATAAATGATACCTAGGTACATGACACCAGAATAAATGATACTTAGGCACATTTGTAAATTGAAGGACGACGACTGATGTAGGACCGTGGTATGAGAGTGACCATGAAAGCTGACCATAACAGCTCACCATTAAAGTTGTCCATGGCGGCTGACCATGAATGTCAATCATTAAAGCTTACCATGACGGCGAACCATGACAGCTGACCATGAAGGCTGACCATGAAAGTTAATCGTTAAAGTTGACCATGACAACGGACCATGAAAGCTGACCGTGAAGGTTAATCATTAAAGTTGACTATGAAGACTGACCTCAGGGTTAATCATTGAAGCTGACCATGACGGCGGACCATCAAGACTGACCATGAAGGTTAATCATGAAAGCTGACAATTTACCATGAAAGCTGACCATGAGAGATGATCATGAAGGTTAATCATGAAAACTGACCATAATTGCAGATCAATAAAAGCTTACCACGAGTGATGACCATGAAAGTTAATCATGAAAGCTGATCATTAGGAGTGACAATGAAGGTTAATCATGAAAGCTGACCATTAGGAGTGACAATGAAGGTTAATCATGAAAGCTGATCATTAGGAGTTACAATGAAGGGTAATAATGAAAGCTGATCATTAGGAGTTACAATGAAGGTTAATCATGAAAGCTGATTATGACGCTGACCATGACGGCGGACCGTGAAAGCTGATCATGAAGTTTGAAACATGTGAAAGGAGAATTAGCAATAAGAACTTCTAGAGAAAGTTTTGTTGATTAATTTATGAGATCGTTGGTTGGCTTTTTTCCCTCGTTTTTGTGAGGGGGGGGGGGAGACGGTTGTCATTTGGATTCTTTTGGTGTTTCTGTGGTTTATGGGTCGGTTGTCTATAGCTTGGGTGGTCTGTGGTTAGCTTGAGTTATGAGTTGTCTGGCTTTGGGTTAGTTGTGTGCATTTTTGTTAACCTATGGCTCGGTTGGTTTATGAGTTCTTTATAGATTGGTTGTTTATGGGTTTTTTTGGTTGGTTTTATGGATTGTTATGTGTCGATTATTTAGGGTTGATCGGCGAATAGGTGGGTTGGTTGGTTGGTTTATGTGTGGGTTGGTTGGTTTATGTGTAGGTTGTTTTATTTATGGGTGAGTGTTTGGTTTACGTGTTGGTTGATTTGTTGGCTTATGTGTGGGTTGGTTGATTGGTTAGTTGGTTTATGGGTGGATTGGTTGGTTTATTTGTTTGTTGGTTTATGGGTTGGTTGTTTGTTTGATTTACTGGTGAGTTGATTGGTTTAAGGGCTGGTTGGTTTATGGGATGTCTGACTGATCGGTTGATTTATGGGTGTGTTGATTGGATTATGAATGGGTTGATTGGTTTGTAGGTTGGTTGGTTTATGAGTGGATTAGCTGGTTTATGAATTGGTTGGTTGTGGTGGGTTGGTTGGATTATGGGTGGGTTAGTTGGTTTATGGTGGACGGTTGATCTATGGGGTTTTTATGAGTGTGTAGGTTGGCTTCTGGATGGGGCGGTTGATTTATGGGGTTTTTATGGGTGGGTTGGTTGGTTTATGGATGAGTTTGTTGGTTTATAGATTTTTATGGGTTGGCTTTTGGACTGATTCTTTATGGGTGTTTTCTATTGATTGGTTAGTTTACGGTGGAAGGGATGGGGTAGATTTATGAGTTGGCTGGTTTTATTGACTGGTTTTCCAACTCCATGTGATGTCCAGTCTGAGTTCTTGCCAGTTAATGCCGCCATTAAGAGCCTAAGAAACATAGGCTTTAGCTTTAGTCTTTTGGCTGGGGTAAGTGATATATGATATATGCGCATATGTAAATTTGTATTTCAAGAAAAAGCCTTGTAAACGAAGCTGCTTCTAATCCGAAGGAGAGTATGTATGTATCCCTTCAACATAACTTTGACTAGCACATACAAAACTCGTGTCCGATTTTATAACCATAAAGCTGATGACCAACTGGAGGGTTGGTTGTGGTCTCGGTTTAACCGTCTCTTTCCCCCCGCTGAAAGTGGGGCGGCATCATCTTGGCCCAGCAGTGATCTTCGCCTTTTTTTTTCCACACAGAATCTATGTAAAAGGGAATGGAGCATTTGTGGCAGTGGAGAAACAGAGTCTAAGCAGCAACTGGGCATTAGCTTCCAGCACAAATCGGAAAGGAGGAAAGGAGGAATCAACCTGCATTATTGTCTCCAGCTCGTGGTCTTCTCTCTTCTTTCTCTCCCCCCAACCCGCGGGCGGCGCCCCCCCCCCCCCAGCCCCTGTGTCCGTCTCTTACTGACATAATCACGTTAGAAGCAGCAGAAAGCTTTTTATGAAATCAAAGAAGTCCCCCCCCCCAAAAAAAAAAAAACCAAAAACCAAAAACGAAGTCATATCACATTTTGGAACATTATTACATTTGTGATGCATCGACAAGATTTCACGGACGGGGAAGAAAGGGGGAGGGGGGGGGGGGTTTACCCCTGATTTTTTTTTTACCGTCATGGTTTTTCCCTCCTTTCCTTTTCCTCTGTCAGGCTTTTTTTTTCTTTCTTTCTCTTTCCTTCTTTTCCCTGTTCACAGGTCATCTTTTGACTTTCCCCGCAAACTGCCTTCATCTGGAGCCCATAGCTTCCTCTTTGTTTTTTTTTTTTTGTCCCTTCCATGTGATCGGACAAGAGTTAATTATTGTCACATGTTGTGCTGTGGTTGGAGGTGTAATGAAGATGGCGGTTTGGGGTTTATTTTGCGAGATCGTTCGCATTATAATTATTTTGGTATTGTGGCTCATGTTTTTTTGGCATTATATTTATGTTGTATTGCAGTTCAAGGTGCTGTTTCGTTGAGGTTTTGTGCTCGATATGATGCGAAGAGTCTGTGAGATTGTTAATGAGAAATGTGGTACAAAAAATAGCTGAAGATGTTTATTGTAAATTGTTAAAAAAAAAACGAAAAGAAAAGACAATAAAACATGTAATGAGTATGCAATGTTAAGATAAGTTTATGGGAGTATTACAGCAGGAGAGTAGGTAGGCTGCGGAATATCGGGAGAATTGATAGTCTGAGAAGATAAAGAGAATTGATGGTGTGAGTCATAATAGTACAACACACCAGTAGGAAGTAGCGAAGAAAACCCCACATTGTTAATAATCTGCTTATAACAGCGGTTACGAGGAACAACAGACTGGTGTGGCTTGGATAGAGAGAATGGAAGAGGACAGGCAAACAAAGATGCCCTATACAGAAGTGGGGAAAATGGATAGGTCAGGAGGTAGACCAAGATAACGATGACGAGGCAACCTGCAAGACAACATACATAATCTTGGAATCATCAACAAGAACAGAGAGAAATGGCGGCGTGTCTTGTCTGCAGCAGTGAGTTTCAACGGCTCGGAAAGCTTCTTCTTCTTCTTCTTCTGCTTATTCTTCTTCTTCCTCATCCTCCTCTTCCTTCTTCTTCTCCTCCTACTTTTTCTTCTCCTCCTTTTTTTCCTCCTCCTCCTTTTTCTCCTCCTTCTCTTTTTCCTCCTCCTTCTTCTTGGAGCTGGTTACTACGTTCATTTCTTCAGTCCCTCAAACAAAAAAAATTCAGGAGACGTGCAATACTTCTTTACCAGACTCCACCTCCATGGGGACTGTAGCGAACCTTGCACCGTTACCCAGACTAGACCTGTTATTGGGGGGTATCAACGGAGAAGTAGGGTCTTGGTCAGGTAACAGTTTCCCCATTTCCCCCACCCCCCTCTTTTAACCCAGGCGACCCTCGAATCCCGTACTATATAACAGTTCATCATCCAGGAAGAATTTTCAACATTATACATGGTTTCCCCATGGGAAAAAAATCCTCATCAATTTCTTCATCGGGGTAGGGAGGGGGGATTCTTCCCCCTGAAACGTGAAATTCCCCCCACCCCCCCCCCCTGCCTTCATGTTGAGAATCACCGTTTTAAGGTCATATTGGTACCTGTTTGGAATGGTTGATAATGATGAATTCCTCGATATTTGAGCGTAATGGGCAGTTCTCTGATTAGGGGGAGGGGGGGGGGAGTCTGTAACCCGTAAAAGTTTGAGAACCCTTGCGGTAGGGTCATCACGCCTTTTAATACAACCAGGGAGAGGTAACTCTCTTGTCCCGTGGGAACTGTTGAAGCAAAACGTTTCATTAACGCGACGCAAGTAGGAAATATATCCACGATGAGTATATAGCGGCTCTCTCTCTCTCTCTCTTCCTCCCTCTCTCTCTCCCTCCCTTCATCTCTCTATCCCTTCCTCCATCTCTCTCTCCCTCCCTCTCTCTCCCTCCCTCTCTTTCTCCCTCCCTCCCTCTCTCTCTCCCTCCCTCTCTCTCTCCCTCCCTCCCTCTCTTACTCCCTTCCTCCCTCCCTTCCTCCCTATCTCTCCCTCCCTCCCTCTCTCTCTCCCTCCCTCCCTCTCTCTCCTTCCCTCCCTCTCTCTTCCTCCTTTCCTCTCTCTCCCTCTCCCTCCCTCACTCTCTCTCCCTCCCTCTCTCTCCCTCCATCTCTCTCCCTCCCTCTCCCTCCCTCCCTCTCTCTCCCTCCCTCCCTCTCTCTCCCTCCCCTTCGCACCGCTTTAGAGCCCCACTGTCACGGTTTAATTGTAACACTCAACAAATGCTCCGTATAAACCGTACACGTTAATTTAAACTCACCTTCCGGCTTATTAGCTCCTGCATAAAGAAAGACGAGCAAAATAGGACCCCCGGGGCCCCCTACCCCCGCCCCCCGCCACCCCTCTACCCATCAAGGATAGTTTTGTGTCGTAATTAGCATCGTCCAGGAGATACGCCGAAATTCAGCTCTCAAACTGTCAACAAAGGGTACCCAATTCTTTAAAAGAGTCTCCAGTAATCGATGCGATAAAATGTATAAACGATGTATTTATATTATCTCAGTTTTGTTAATATTATTCCAGTTGCGTTTATATTATCTGAGTTGTATCTATATTACCTGAGTTATGTCTATATTACCTGAGTTGTTGTCTACGAGTATGTTATCTGAGTTATGTCTATATAACTTGAGTTGTGTCTATATTACCTGAGTTATGTCTATATTACCTGGGTTATGTCTATATTACCTGAGTTGTTGTCTACGAGTATGTTATCTGAGTTATGTCTATATAACTTGAGTTGTGTCTATATTACCTGAGTTATGTCTATATTACCTGGGTTATGTCTATATTACCTGAGTTGTTGTCTACGAGTATGTTATCTGAGTTATGTCTGTATAACTTGAGTTGTGTCTATATGACCTCAGCTTTATCTCGTGCATTACCTTGGTTGTATCTCGTATATTGTCTGAGTTTTGTCACGTGTAGTATCTGAGTTGTAACTTGTGCATTACCTAAGTTTAACTCCTATCCCAATATTGCCTGAGTTGTATCCTCTGCAGTGCCTGCGTTGTATGTATATCACCTGAGTTGTGTTTATACTGCCTCAGTTGTATCTCGTACATTGCCTGAGTTATAATTATTTTACATGAGTTGTATTTTTATAACCTGAGTTGTATTTATATAACCTGAGTGGTGTTTATATTACCTGAGTTGTATTTATATGATTTTAATTGTATTTACATTACCAGAGTTGTATTTATATGACTTTAATTGTATTTATATTACCTGAGTTGTATTTATATGACTTTAATTGTATTTATATTACCTGAGTTGTATTTATATGACTTTAATTGTGTTTATATTACCTGAGTTGTATTTATATGACTTTAATTGTGTTTATATTACCTGAGTTGTATTTATATGACTTTAATTGTGTTTATATTACCTGAGTTGTATTTATATGACTTTAATTGTGTTTATATTACCTGAGTTGTATTTATATGACTTTAATTGTGTTTATATTACCTGAGTTGTATTTAAATTAAATTAAATAATTCTACCAAAGATCCGAGAATCAGTCTTAAAAAAAACATAAAAGGAAACGAAAAGAAAGTTTTTTTTTCTTTCTTCTTCCGAGAAAGATTTGCAAAAAAATATGTGTACTTATTGAAAATCTGTCGTAACTAATGGTCGCCTGAGTACCCAAGCGGTTTGTGCGTTAGTCTCTCGTGGCGAAATTCGGTGGATCGAATCCGGCTGAAGGCGCCACAGTCACTGGGCTGTAGAAATGGGTACCTGGGTTCTTGTGGAGGGGAGAAAGACAAGGCGATCGGATTGGATGCTGACTGTATCGTCCTGTAATGTGGGGACAGGTCAAGGACAACATGGACACCAGTAGCATATCTTATAATGTGCGGACAAGTCAAGGAAAACATAGACACCATTACCATATCCTGTAATGTGAGGACAGGTCAAAGAAAATATGGAGAGCTGTAGCATATCTTGTAGTGTGGGGGGACAGATCAAGAACAATATGGATACCAGTAGCATATCTTATAGTGTGGGGACAGGTCAAGGAAACTATGGAGACCAGTAGCATATCTTGTAGTGTGGGGGGACAGATCAAGAACAATATGGATACCAGTAGCATATCTTATAGTGTGGGGACAGGTCAAGGAAAATATGGAGAGCAACAGCATATCTTGTAGTGTGGGGGGACAGGTCAAGGAAAATATGGAGAGCAACAGCATATCTTGTAATATGGGGACAGGTCAAGGAAAATGTAGAGAGCAGTAGCATATCGTGTAATGTGGGGACAGATCAAGGAAAATATGGACAGCAGCAGAATATCCTGTAGTATGGGGACAGATCAAGGAAAATATGGACAGCAGCAGAATATCCTGTAGTATGGGGACAGATCAAGGAAAATATGGACAGCAGCAGAATATCCTGTAGTATGGGGACAGATCAAGGAAAATATGGACAGCAGCAGAATATCCTGTAGTGTGGGGACAGGTCAAGGAAAAAACGAACACCAGTAGCATATCCTGTAGGTGCCTCTATGACATAATGGCATTCTGTTTACCTTAGTGTAGCTGACCAGATGATTGTGGTTTTAAACTTTCCTTGTAAAAATGTGGGAACTTTTTTTATCAAAATGTTAACTCTTATCCCTAAATCGTGGAGAAGTGCAGTTAATTCCTCTGTCACAGGCGTGAAGAACTACCGTTAATTCCTCTGTCACAGGCGTGAAGAACTACGGTTAATTCCTCTGTCACAGGCGTGAAGAACTACCGTTAATTCCTCTGTCACAGGCGTGAAGAACTACCGTTAATTCCTCTGTCACAGGCGTGAAGAACTACAGTTAATTTCTCTATCACAGGGGTGAAGAACTGTAGTTAATTTCTCTGTCACAGGGGTGAAGAACTACAGTTAATTCTTCTGTCACATGCGTGAAGAACTACAGTTAATTCCTCTGTCACAGGTGTGAAGAACTGCATCAGATACAAAAATCTCCTCAGAAGGATATGAAGAATTTGTACTAATTTAAAATTCTCCCCAAAAGCTTTATACGTGAATAATTGTTCTTAAAGCTGAGAAAATCGTGTCAAATTTACGTGAAGAAATGGATATGAATTTATCTTCTCAAAAAAATGTTAACACTGGAGTGTGTGTTGACTTCTTTTTTTTGTATTTGTATTGGTGAGGAGGTTTGTTAAAATTCGAATTAATGATATTCTGTAGATTTGTTAAAATTCTAACTACAGATATTCTATTTTACTTGTACGGTTACTGAAATGTTTGTCTCAGGTTTTTGATACATGAATACGATTTTCACCCTCTCACTCACTCACTCACTCACTCACTCACTCACTCACTCACTCACTCACTCATTCACTCATCACCCCGCTCACCTACTTTATCTGGAGGGGAAAAAAAATCAGTGTAGCCAACACTCTGCTGAGTTTTTACAACCTCAGCAATCAACCGTCTCCGCATCGCTCGGTTATTGGCCAATTGCTACCTGGTCAC
Organism: Achatina immaculata; assembly: GCA_009760885.1. NCBI lineage: Eukaryota > Metazoa > Mollusca > Gastropoda > Stylommatophora > Achatinidae > Lissachatina > Lissachatina immaculata. Next base: position 33,989,470 of record CM019696.1, read on the forward strand.
CCTCAGTCCCCCCAGGTATAGTCAATACCTGTAATCTCATTATCCTCGTCTCCCTCCTCCATCTCTCTCTATATGTATATATCTCCTCTTCATAAACTCATCATATCCCTCTTCGATCTTTCCTGATTCTTTCGTCGACACAATGAAGATACTGTTTTGTCTTTCCAGTTTTTCTTCTTCATGTCTTTCTATTTGATCCATCTTAATTTCGAAGAAAATTGAATTGATGATAACTGACACAACAAACACGGCAGTTGATACATGTATCAATGAGGAAAAACTGAAAGAAGTGGAGAGTTTTGAATATCTTGGATCCCTGCTAATTAATAGTGGAGATACAATGAGGGAAATTAAAAGGAGGACATCTATTGCTATTCCGAAAGTAAAACTAAAGAATATAGAACTACAAAAATAAGATTTTTATGGGCATGCATCTTTCCAATCGCAACATATGCCTGTGAGACCTGGACACTTAACAAAACAGCTGAGAAACACATAAATGCCTTTGAATGTAAATGCTACAGAAAAGTTCTTCAAATATCATGGACACACAAAAAAGAACAAATATGTCCATACTACAAGAACTTAATATTGAAGAAGGTTGGCTAGTAAAGAAGGTTAAAGAGAGAAAACTTAAACATTTTGGACACATTAAACGTCATGATAATCTAGAGAAAACTGTCTTGGAAAGGTGCATAATGGGAAAAAGAAAGAGAGGAAGACCAAGGCTAACATGGCTGCAAGACATCGTCAACGATCTGCAAATGGATGCATCAGCAACAGGCCATCTTGCTCACAACCGAGAGGCCTACAGGAATGCTGTTTGGGAGGCAAAGTTCCACAAGGGACATGCAAATGAATGAATGGATGATCCTTCTATTTTCTTTTTTTTTCTAATTTATTACTCTGCCTCTCTCGCTCTTCATTCCCCCCCCCCCCCCCAAATCCCTCCAGAGAAAAACAAAAGAAAAATCCCATAGAAATACTTAAAAATCCCATTCTAGCACTAGAATTACCAATTCCCCATTTTCTTCTAGTTTGTCTCCCTTGTTTTTCGTCCCGTTATGGTGCGGTTCTTTCCCCTTTAAAATCCTAACTCCTCTACTCGCTTACTTTTCACCCGTTTATTGCGAACTTAAGAAACGAGGCTCCTCCCAGTGTTGTCCTCGATGTGTCACGTGGCATGCGCGAGTCGCTGCCTGGAGGAAGTCACTGCTGTCATTAAAAAAGTCTTTTCATCGGCTTTTGTCTTTCGGAGTTACCGTTCTTGCAGTGATTGGACGTCTTGTGGTTCGGATGAACGCAAGGACATGTTGGAAGATTTTCAGATATCAATTCATGTCTATCTGGACCGGGATTTTTTTTTTCTTTTTTCCACATCGTTCTGATATAGATTTAACGTGCTTATTGAGTCCCTTATAACAGATCATTCTTTCTAAACGTAATCTTCAAATATGAAACAACTCTAGCTTTACATATAGACAAAATTGTGTCACCGATTCATGTCTTCCAGATTCCTGGCTCCTAGAACGCGCTGTGTTTTGTCTTAAAATATTTCGCCCTAAATTTGAACCCGTTTAAGCCACCTTATTGTACCCGAAGATTGAACATTAGTATGGAAAATCAGATGGAAGATTCGTAATCCACTTTAGGCAAGACCTTTTCGTTGTCTCCTTCTTTGAAATAGAGAGTTTTCATTCTATAAAGGAGAACTTTTCTGTGGACAAATTGTCTAGAGAGCATGGCGGCAACATATTGTTGCTTAATAAACATAATCTTTATATGTTAGAAAAAAGAATTTACAGTGAACTGTGCAATTTTTTTTTTTTTTAGAAATTCATAAAGTAACCAATAAAATATATAAAGCCTTCCGCATCTTTTGATTTAAAAAGTCATTATCTTACCGTAACAAACATTTCGGTGTCATTTATGGTGAGCAGTTATCAATGGTTCTGTGTTTACAAAACGTGAGCAACAATTCTGTGATCACAACACGTTTTCCAATATACTACAGTTGTTTAGGGTAGTCTTACAAATACTGCGAGTGGTTAGAGTAGTATTGTAAGTACTGCAAGTGTTTGGATTAGCCTTCTAAATATTACATGTGGTTAATCTTTCAAATACTGCTAGTGCTTAGAATAGTATTGTAAATGTTGCAGGTGTTTGGAGTAACTTTCTAAATATTCGAAGTGTCTATAGTAGCCTTCTAAATACTACAAGTGGTTAGAGTAGTAGTGGAAGTACTGCAGGTGTTTAGAGTAGCGTTCTAAATGCTACGTATGATTAGAGTAGTATTGTAAGTGCCAAATGTGCTTCGGGTAAACTTCTAAATACTACAAGTGGTTAGAGTAGCTTTCTAGATATTACAGGCGGTTAGAGTAGCCTTCTAAATATTACAGGTGGTTAGATTAGCCTTCTAAATGTTACAGGTCGCTAGAGCAGTCTTCTAAATATTACAAATGGTTAAAGTAGCATGTCAGGTATTAGAATTTGTGCAAAGCAAATTTCTGCATTGCGGGAATCTGACATCACGAGGACAAACGTTCAGTGTAATTATAAGTGTTCATAATTGAGCGGAATGTGACAAAAATTTGACTTGAATTTCAACTGCTAATTGTAAACTAAAACGTCAACAGCTGCTCCAAGTTTGATATTTCTGTGATTACACGTGCGACCGTCCACAGCTCTTTAAACTTACCCCCCCCCCCCCCGGGGGGTGCCAACTTTGTGTTCAATCGATGACATTGGTGGGGATGTGTTTTTCGTGGCCTATGTACACAGGGGATTTTTGGTGTTAAATTTCCTTACCCTGGCTTGTCGAACCGATGGCAAGGAAGATAAGAATGTTGTTCTGAGTTATGATAATAAACATTTGAACAGCAGCTGTGCATGATATTATCACCAGGCGTTCATTTTTCACATTTAAAAAAAAATCCTCATAAACAACTGTATGAAATATGACTGGCTGTCAGCCTGAAACACACAAAAATAAGTCATTTTAGACATACGTCCTTTTCTCCGAGACTAATGAATGAAACATAGTAAACAAGTAATGAATCTCATAGACTAGTATGAAGCTCAGCTGTAACTGAAATATGATCATGACCATTCTATGTGCGAGGTTGGAGTCATGCATCCAAGTGGTTTAAGTTCCAGACATCTTGGTGTAAATATGAAAGTATGTTCATAATAAATAACAAGTAATTTCAGTAAAGATCAAAGGTTTCTTCATGTGTTTTAAAGCAAGTGGAACATAACTGGAATTATGTGAAAACTGAGACAGAATTTCACACATAAAAATCACTGACATCGGAAAAAATAAATAGTTCTTCTGCGCACAGCCTGGAATTTATCCGGAATTCTCCGCTCGGACCAGCTTAAATCTTTCACAAACTCCTCCAGTTTACGATCCTCCTGGTGATCAGGTGTGCACAGCCAAAACGAGGTTCAAGTTTAAGTCATGTCCGGCCAAATGTCCAGTTGCCACTACGGGAAATACCCGGACCCGGATCTCAAGTTCTGGGGCATCAGGTGCCTATTTTTTTTTTTTTTGTGTTTATCTGTTTGGAGTATTCAGATTTTTTACCCTTTATTTTATAATGTTTTCATAACTCCTAATGTTTTCATAACTCTTAGTGTTTTCATAACTCCTAATGTTTTCATAACTCCTAATGTTTTCATAACTCCTAAAGTTTTCATAACTCCTAACGTTTTCATAACTCCTAACGTTTTCATAACTCTTAATGTTTTCATAACTGCTAACGTTTTCATAACTCCTAATGTTTTCATAACTCCTAACGTTTTCATAATTCCTAATGTTTTCATAACTCCTAACTTACCTTTATGTGCTTAGATGGCTTTAAGATATAAAATAAATTAATCGCTGTCATATAGTTTTGTTCTGTAAAATTTGGAGTTCGTATTTGTATACTTCTGTAAATTCTATAAATGGATATCGAGTCTTTACCAAGTAAAATATGGCGTTCGTGATATTAAATTACATAAATGTTTGTGCTGTGGATGTTGTTTGGTGGGTTAGGAGCTAAGGCTTGCATTTAAGTCAGTCAGTCATTTGCATGTCTCTTGCGGAACTTTGCCTCCCAAACAGCTCTCCTGTAAGCCTCTTTGTTGTGAGCAAGATGGCCTGTTGCTGATGCATCCATTTGCATTTTATCAACGATGTCTTGCAGCCATCTTCGCCATGGTCTTCCTCTCTTTCTTTTTCCCATTATGTACCCTTCCAAGACGGTCTTCTCTAAATTCTCATGATGTTCAATGTGTCTAAAATATTTAAGTTTTCTTTGTTTAAGGCTTGCGAGACTCTTTCTTAATGCTTTTTTCCAGGTTCTTGTTGTTAAAGGATATCTCGTACTGTCTCGTAGTTTTTTTCGTTTAACTCTTTAGAGACGGTAACTAGCTCTCTTGATTTTTTTATTTTATTTTATTTTTTTAATGTGTTTGTTGTAGAGTGCCTTCTATTTTATAGATTCTGTTTTGGTGTTTCTATAAATATGCTTTCTATTCTTAATTTAAAGAACAAATATATCTATACAACAAGAGCTTAATATTGACGAAGGCTAGCTAGTAAAGAGGATTAAAGAGAGAGAACGTAAATATTTTGGACACATTAAACGTCATGATAGTCTAAAGAAGACCGTATTGGAAGGATACATAATGGGAAAAAGAAAAAGAGGAAGACCAAAACGAAGATGGCTGCAATAAATCGTTGACGATCTGCAAATGGACGCAGCAGCAACAGGCCATCTTGCTCACAACCGAGAGGCCTAGAGGAGTGCTGTTTGGGAGGAAAAGTTCCGCAAGGGACATGTAAATGAATGAATGATTCTTAATTTATTTGTTAATTACAATCTCGTGTTGATTAGATTTACCTTTTTTTTTAAAAAATTACTTTTTACGATAAATTGAAAAGTTACGCTTATGTATTTTCTCCTTGCTTGTGTTTCTGGTTTCGTCTACATCTGGCGCGTACATACTGAAGGCCTTAAAGGTGGAAATTGTTTTTACCAACTTTCACTTTTAGTCAGTCAGTCAGTCGTTTGCATGTCCCTTGCGGAACTTTGCCTCCCTTACAGCTCTCCTGTAGGCCTCTCGGTTGTAAGCAAGATGTCCTGCTGCTGATGCATCCATTTGGAGATCATCAACAATGTCTTGCAGCCAAACTACAGATGAATATGGACTTTAAAAAAAATAGACTTCGGGTGTTTAAAAATTTTTATATGTTTTTTAAATACCCCTTATTGTTAATTGTAGTTAGATAAATTACATTTTCTTAAAAGAGGCAGGCGGGTCACAAGTTGAACAATCCTGACTTACATCTTGCGTCCATATCTTGATTGATTATGTATTTATTTTACTCTTTTTTCTCAGACTGTCAATCCCTTAAAAAATATGTTTTTGGTATTGTTTCACTTGCTGTTATTGTCGAAACATATTTTTTAACCGTTTTTTTTTTACATATTCGTTACAATTAATTTTTATGTGGTTGTTGGTTTTTTTTTCATTGCTGCCATAGAGTTAATTTTTGTTTCCCCTGTACGTTAAAAAAAATGAATAGATTTTTTGGTATCTTTACTTCAAAAATAACTTTTCTGTTTTTAATTTAAGATTTGTTAGTATTTTTATCTTTTATTATTTTCACAACGTTAATTTTTTTTTTCACAACCAGCACTATTGGATTATCCCAGAATTAAAAATTGTTAAACTTTTTTTTTATTTCTTACTTAAAAAAAAAACAAACAAGCGCACAGATAGTTTTATTTATTTTGTATTTTACACACACACACACAAATGAAAAGAAAATATTGTACATTGTTTATTTCGTTAGATATTTCTGTTTTTCAGATTCCTTTTGTTTCTTGTTATTCATTTTATTTTTAAAATATGTTCGATAGCTGCTTCGTGATCAATTGAAGATGTGTAGGTCTTTTCCTGTTGTTTTAGAAGTATTCCTTCTGTAATTGAGAACGGAGTACAGTATATATACCCATCCATCCATCCATCCATCCATCCATCCATCCATCTATCCATCCACCCATCCACCCATCCATCCCCCGCCAAGCATTCACCGCCCTGTACGCCGTATAGCGTCTTGCAGTTCTTTTGGAGTAGATGATGCGACTCACGGCTGGAAATTTAATCTGCCTATTCCAGTCTCTGTTCTCTCTCTCTCTCTCTCTCTCTCTCTCTCTCTCTCTCTCTCTCTCTCTCTCTCTCTCTCTCTCTCTCTCTCTCCAGTCTTTTACTAGTCCAAGTTCTCTGAAGTCTACTTCTGCCTTGTCTGTCCGGTTTTATCTTGGTATGTCCGTTTTTATCTTGGTCTCTCGGGTTTTATCTTCATCTGTTCTACTTTATCTTGGTCTCTCTGGTTTTATCTTCATCTGTTCTATTTTATCTTGGTCTCTCTGGTTTTATCATCATCTGTTCTATTTTATCTTGGTCTGCCCGGTTTTATCTTCATCTGTTCTATTTTATCTTGGTCTGTCTGGTTTTATCTTCAGCTGTTCTATTTTATCTTGGTCTGTCTGGCTTTATCTTTATCTGTTCTATTTTATCTTGGTCTGTCCGGTTTTATCTTCATCTGTTCTATTTTATCTTGGTCTCGCCTTTTTTTTAAAAATCTTGGTCTCTTCGGTTTTATCTTGGTCTGTTATGTTTTATTTTGATCTTTCCTTTGTTATCTTGGTCTTTCCGGTTTTTTCTTGGTCTCTCCGGTTTTATCTTGGTCTGTTATGTTTTATTTTGATCTCTCTTATGTTATCTTGGTCTTTCTGGTTTTATCTTGGTCTCTCCAGTTTTAACTTGGTCTGTTCGGCTTTTTCTTGGTCTCTCCAGTTTTAACTTGGTCTTTTCGGCTTTTTCTTGGTCTCTCCAGTTTTAACTTGGTCTGCTCGGCTTTTTCTTGGTCTCTCCAGTTTTAACTTGGTCTGTTCGGCTTTATCTTGGTCTCTCCTGTTTTATCTTGGTCTCTCCTGTTTTATCTTGGTCTGTCCGGTTTTATCTTGGTCTGTTCGGCTTTATTTTGGTGTGTTCGGCTTTATCTTGGTCTGTTCGGCTTTATCTTGGTCTCTCCAGTTTTATCTTGGTCTGTTCGGCTTTATCTTGGTCTGTTCGGCTTTATTTTGGTCTGTTCGCTTTATCTTGGTCTCTCCTGTTTTATCTTGGTCTGTTCGGCTTTATTTTGGTGTGTTCGGCTTTATCTTGGTCTCTCCTGTTTTATCTTGGTCTGTTCGGCTTTATCTTGGTCTGTTCGGCTTTATTTTGGTGTGTTCGGCTTTATCTTGGTCTGTTCGGCTTTATCTTGGTCTCTCCAGTTTTATCTTGGTCTGTTAGGCTTTATCTTGGTCTGTTCGGCTTTATCTTGGTCTCTCCAGTTTTATCTTGGTCTGTTAGGCTTTATCTTGGTCTGTTCGGCTTTATCTTGGTCTCTCCAGTTTTATCTTGGTCTGTTCGGCTTTATCTTGGTCTCTCCAGTTTTATTTTGGTCTGTTAGGCTTTATCTTGGTCTCTCCTGTTTTATATTGTTCTGTCCGGCTTTATATTGGTCTGTCCTGTTTTATTGTGATCTCTGCTGTTTTATCTTGGTCAGTTCATTCTCTCTCCTCTATATATGGGAATTTGGTCAAGCAGCTGTCCTTCATTTTTTATATCCTCCTTGTAGGGGAAGACGGACACAAGTGATAAGTGTTTAATTTTTAAGATCTATTTTTCTTTTTTCTATATTATGTGTTCTTTGAGTATGTGATCCGTGATGAAGGCTTTTGCCGAAATTTTGAATTGTCCCATGTTTGTCATTTATATATGCTCATCTTACTTTCTGCCACTCTTATTTGTGCCCACTTTCCTCACTCTTTCTACCTTTCTGTAAAACTTAACCATACACCTCCATCTACCTTCATTACTGGAACCAGGTTTATACTGCGGTCGTCATTTCTCTTATCTCTTCTATTTTACGTGGGATTTGGCCGTTGTGGTGTGTTAGCTTTCATAAATGGGGGATGTTTGTTTGTTTAAGCTATTTGTTCTTTGTTTAAACTATAGATTAGATTTATCTATTGGTTCAGTCTCCTTAGACTATCTATCTATCTATCTATCTATCTATCTATCTATCTATCTATCTATCTATCTATCTATCTATCTATCTATCTATCTATCTATCTATCTATCTATCTATCTATCTATCTATCTATCTATCTGTCTGTCTGTATATCTATCTATCTATCTATCTATCTATCTATCTATCTATCTATCTATCTATCTATCTATCTATCTATCTATCTGTCTGTCTGTCTGTCTGTCTGTCTGTCTGTCTGTCTGTCTGTCTGTCTGTCTGTCTGTCTGTCTATTATTAGCAGTTCTCAATCGGGTTGCAAGCAACCTTAGGGTTTCGCGATGGATCTGTTGGGGTTTCGCCGGAGATCCTGACTGAAAGATGCCTCCCTGGCACCTGTCCCGGAACTCTGAGACTTAGCTGCATGTGTTTGTTTTTGTCCAAGACAGGTTGGTTTAAGTCATTTTTAGTTTCTAGACAAGGAAAAGAAATGCTCGGCTCCTGCAGGACATGACGTATACAAGTACCACAAGCCATAGCTAATCAACATCGTGTGTACCATACATTTATTAGTACTCTTTCTGCTGGGACCTTTAATGGATGAACTAAAAACGTTATTCTTTCTGCTCACAATAGTGGCTATAGTACTTACTTACATCCTTCCCGTGCCGTTAAACGTTACACAGGGCTCGCATGGTAGTTTGCCAAGTTCTTCTGTTTTCGGTGAGCTTTCCAACCTCATCAAGGGGGTTTATGCCCACTAAGCTGGCCTCTCTTAACAACGTCTTCTTATGAGTTTCCCGTGGTCAAGCTCTTTTTCTCTGACTTTAGTGTCCTACTTGACTTCTTCTTATTACGTGACAGTGACTATATTCATTCATTCATCCATTCAATCATTCATTCATTTGCATGTCCTTGCGGAACCTTGCCTCCTAAACAGCATTCCTGTAGGCCTCTCGGTTGTAAGCAAGATGTCTTGCTGCTGATGCATCCATTTGCAGATTATCAACGATGTCTTGCAGCCATCTTCGCCTTGGTCTTCCTCTCTTTCGTTTTCCCATTATGTACCCTTCCAAGACGGTCTTCTCTAAATTCTCATGACGTTTCTCTCTCTCTCTCTCTCTCTCTCTCTCTCTCTCTCTCTCTGAACTTAAGTGCCCAGGGCACATGGGGCTTCCGCAAGGGTTTTCCACAAATGCCTGTCTTTCGCCTTTTTTTTCTGCTCTTGCCCAGGTGAGTCCTCTATTGCTCAACATCCTTTCTGTTGTTCTTCTCCATGTCTCTTTTGGTCTACCCTTACTTCTGTTCCCCTGTGGTGTCCATCTTAGTGCTATTTTTGGTAGTGAGTTGTCAGTCATTCTGGGCACATGTCCCAACCATCGCCAGCGTCTTTCCTCAATAATTGTTGTCAGTGGTTTCATCTGCATTTCTGCTAATAAGATGTTATTTCTTATGGTGTTTGGCCAAAATATTTATCTAATTCTTCGTAAACATTTAGTCTGGAAAGAATTCAACTTGTTTTCTATGGTTTTGACGATTTTCCAGCATTCACTTCCATACAGTAGTACACTTAGAACATTACTCTTAAATATCCTGATTTTCATATTTATGCTTAGTTTTTTTTTTATTTCCATATAGTCTGCAGCATTGCAAAAGCCTGGTTTGCTCTAGTAAGTCTGCTGTTGATGTCCTCTGTGCTGTCTCCATTTTCTACTACTCTGCTGCCAAGGTATACAAATTCGTTGACCTCCTCCACTAACTTGTTATCTACTCTGAGTACATTTCTGTTGTTCACATTTTGCTTCATTAACTTTGTCTTTCCTACGGTGATCTTTAGTCCTATGTTGTTTGCATTCTGAGTTAGCTTGTTTATTTTATCTTACATATCTTTGTGACTGCTTGATAATAGACAAATGTCGTCTGCAAAGTCAAGATCTTCCAGCATTGTGTCAAGGGTCCATTGTAATCCTCTGTGTTTGTCTGATGTTGCCTCCTTCATTAACCAGTCTACTGCCAAGATAAATAATGTTCTCATGACGTTTAATGTGTCCAAAATGTTTCAGTTTTCTCTTTTTAATCCTCTTTACTAGCCAGCCTTCTTCAATATTAAGTTCTTGTAGTATGGACATATTTGTTATTTTTTGTGTCCATGATATTTGAAGAACTCTCCTGTAGCATTTACATTCAAAGGCATTTATGTCTTTCTCAGCTGTTTTGTTAAGTATCCAGGTCTCACAGGCATATGTTGCGATGGGAAAAATGCATGCCCTTAAAAATCTTATTTTTGTAGTTCTGTCTGTTCCTCTCCACAGATTCTTTAGTTGTTTTACTTTCTGAAGCGCGATAGATGTCCTCTTTTTAATTTCCCTCATTGTATCTCCATTATTAGTTAGCAGTGACCCAAGATATTCAAAACTTTTAGCTCTTCTGGAATGTTTACCTTTAAACATTCACACCTTCTCACTCCAACAATGTATGATGAAAATGTTTACCTTTATCTCTTCTTGCTATAATAAAATGTGATGGAAATATACACCTGTAGCTTTTTTTGGAGAGGAGCAGACAGAACCACAAAAATAAGATTTTTAAGGGCATGCATCTTTCCCATAGCAACATATGCCTGTGAGACCTGGACACTTAACAAAACAGCTGAGAAACACATAAATGCCTTTGAATGTAAATGCTACAGAAGAGTTCTCCAAATATCGTGGACACAAAAAAGAACAAATATATCTATACTACAAGAGCTTAATATTGAAGAAGGCTGGCTAGTGAAGAGGATTAAAGAGAGAAAAGTGAAATATTTTGGACACATTAAACGTCATGATAATTTAGAGAAGACCGTATTGGAAGGATACATAATGGGAAAAAGAAAAAGAGGAAGACCAAGACGAAGATGGCTGCAAGACATAGCTGACGATCTGGAAATAGATGCAACAGCAGCAGGCCATCTTGCTCACAACCGAGAGGCCTACAGGAGTTCTGTTTGGGAGGCAAAGTTCCACAAGGGACATGCAAATGAATGAATGAGCTTTTTTACTATTGGGTGCATGTGATATAAAACATTCATCATCAGCTCTTCTTACTGCATATAGCTCATAATAAACTTTATTATGAAATAAATGAATTTCTTTTTTTCTCTCGTCAACTTTTACTCGTTACCACGTATATCATGTGCCAGCTCTTGCCGTCTCTCATGATATTGTTTCACAGTTCATGAGGTAGACACAGAAGATTTCTGAAGAAAATAAAAACCCAAAGAAATTTAAAACCGTAACTCCCTACGTACGGTACTAGCGTAACGTAAGTCTTGTAACGTATGATATCAAAATACGAAAGTGCTAATCGATACTGGCCACTGATTATCCTGTACTCGACGTTTAAACCTCCATAAAATCGTCATTGTGTTAAAGAGAATCGATTCTGGCTTTTCCTTTTATAGTTTGGTCCCCACAGTTTTGTGAGTATAGATATTGATGTTCTCAGTATCCCTTTAAACATGTTATTTGTTTCGTGACTTTTGGGAATGGTTGAGAAGTGCGGCATTTTGCTTATCTTTGGAGAGCTAAGTCCTTTTATGGAGATGGGACAGGACAAGGAATGTAAATATGGTGGGCTTTGAAAATGTTGCAGTTGTTGGAATGTTGCAGTTATTGGAATGTTGCAGTTATTGGAATGAGGACAAATGTAAAGATTCTTCTTCTTCTTCTTCCTTCCATCTTCCTCTTCTTCGTCTCATCCCCCTAATCTTTCCATTCTCTTATTATTCCTCTCATCCTCCTCCTTCCGTCTTCTTCCTCTTCATCTTCTTCTTCTCCTTCCTCAGTTCTCCGAGCCACTAAGGCACATTGCTGCAGATAAAGTTCGCCTCCATTCCTTTCTTTTCCAAATCTTCTCTCTCTCCATTTGGTGACACCAGTTTTCTTTTATATCCTTGTCTGTGCAGTCTCTCCATCTCTATCTTGTTCTACCTCTTGGTCTTGTTTCCTTACCTTATCTGAGCAAAATAAAACTAGAGCTGGCTAAGTAACTTTACTCCTGTTATAGAAGGCCATAAAATCAACTAGCTACGTCTCTAAACTGATTTTATAGATGCCACAAAAAAAAAAAAATCAGAACTACTCAAATCTCTAGACTCATGTTATAAATGCCACACCATTAGAACTAATCAAATTTCTAATCTCATGTTATAGATGCCACAAAATCAGAACTGTCCTATTATATATATCTCTCTCTCTCTATCTATCTCTCTGAACCTTAAGTGCCCAGGGCACATGGGGCTTCCACAAGGGTTTTCCACAAATGCCTGTCCTTTGCCTTTTTTTCAGCTCTTGCCCAGGTGAGCCCTCTATTGCTCAACATCCTCTCTGTTGTTCTTCTCCATGTCTCTTTTGGTCTACCCTTACTTCTGTTCCCCTATGGTGTCCATCTTAGTGCTATTTTTGGTAGTGAGTTGTCAGTCATTCGGAGCACATTTCTCAACCATCGCCAGCGTCTTTCCTTCAATAATTGCTGTCAGTGGCTTCATCTGCATTTCTGCCAACAAGATGTTATTTCTTACGGTGTTTGGCCAAAATGTTCTTCTAATTCTTCGTAAACATTCAAACTGGAAAGAATTTCCTGATAAGCATTCATCCTTACACCTGCATTTGTTTTGTTTTTTCCCTTACTTCTCTTTCTGTAGCAGTCTGATGGGTTTTTTTTTTTAACCGGATAAGATTGCTGGACTTATGCCGAACCCTCCTTAGTTGCTTTTAATGATAATGCATGATACGGTACAGTGGTCCTATCCTTTGCTTCCCAGGCTTGTGTCCAGTTACTGGGTACCACATGGGGGAGTCATGCTATAGATTACCACAAAATTAGAACAAGTTAAGTATCTATTCTTATGTTATAGAATCCCCAAAATTAGAACTAATCAAATCTCTAATCTCATGTTAAAGATGCTATAAAACCAAAACTAGTCATGTTGTAGATTCCACAAAATTTGTAGTAATCAAATCTCTTTTCTCACGTTGTAGTTACCATAAAACCAAAACCAATCAAGTCTTTCACCTCATGTTATAGAAGCCCCAAAATTAGAACTAATCAGATCTCTAATCTCATGTTAAAAAAGCTTCAAAACCAGAACTAATCATGTTATAAATTCCACAAAATTAATACTAGTCAAATCTCTTTTCTTACGTTGTAGATGCCATAAAACCAGAACCCAGTCAAGTCTCTCACCTCATGTTATAAATGCCCACAAAATTAGAACTAGTCAAATCTCTAATCTCATGTTATAGATGCCAGAAATCCAGAATGACCCGAAGCTATTTTATTTTGTCGGAGGTTATATTTTATTTATGTGTGCTGTAACTAACAGCATAAAATGGGTACCCGAAATCTTGAAAATAGGAAACAAGACTCAACATGAAAGGGATCGTCGCGGCGACTTCTTCCTCGGCTCCATTCAGGAACATGAAGCAGCCATCTGTAATCAGTTCAACGTGCGACTTAGCGGAAAATGCTTGAAAATCTACACAACATCGTCGGATTCAAAGAACAAAAACAATTTTGCTGTTAAGGAGAATGGAAATCAAGAAAGTCACCAAGCCTGGCTTTAAAGCCTGGACGTTCTATGGTAGAATCTTCCCCAGTTTTTTTGCTTTCAATTTTCTATGAAGTTTTGCAAGGGAAATGAAGATGAATGTAGAAATATTAGCAAAACTGACTGGCGTCGAACCCCCCCCCCCCCCTCTACCGTCATTACTATGTTGGCCACTTTGCTTTTCCTGGTCAGTTGTTGTTTACGAGAACCGTAACTTAAGAAAATGTTATGTTAACTTTTACATTAAGTTAGGTTCCATTAATGGTAGTTTTTTGGTATCATTTATGTTAGGTTAGGTTAGATAAGGTAGGCATTTGTTAATATCTACGTTAGGTTAGTTAAATTAATGTAGTTTTATGCTAACATTTACGTTAGGTTTGGTTAAATTAGGGTAAGTTTAGATCTGTCAGAGGTTATGCTTTAAGTTTAGATTTAGGTCAAAGTTAAGGGTTAAATTTAGATTTAGGATAAATATTCAATTTAGATTTAGGTTAATTTACAGGTGAAGTTTAGGGTTTAAGTTATATTACGCTAGTTTGGTTTGCTGCTATAGTTGTGATTTGTTTCATGGGATAACTTTGTTTAGTTTTGGATGGATGTTAATTATAAGGCTACGGTAACATTTTATTACTGGGTTAAATTAGATTAAATGAAGTTAAATTATGACGGGCATTTGTTCGTACCAATGGTGAAATTATGATTTCGGCGCTAGTTTTGACTTCGGTTTAGTTTAAAGTCAGTGTTTAGGTTGAAGTTGTGTCGAGATTCACTTATTTGCTAGAAGTATTTCTTGTGGCGTAGACGTGTAGTTATGCCTGCCCGTTCTCATTTTGAATAAAATACGTTGTCTGCGAGAGCTTTTTAAGAGAATTTGTGGTTGTATTGTACACTGCGTCATTCTTGGAATGACAGTCCAACTTGCTATTATATATATATATATATGTATATATATATATATATAATATACCACAATATATGCTACAATATACCTTAGTGTAGAGCGGATTATGGCAATAGTTCTGTGTTGTTCTATAGTTCTTCTCTTGCCCTAAACATGATCTTCATATCCTTTCATTACTCTCAGATTTTTTTTTTCAATCTCAGCAAAGATTCTGTGCTGCATTCTTGATGAAAATCTTCTCTTCTGCATTCTTTGTGAAACAAAGCTTTTTTTTTCTTTTTATTTCGTGTTATTTTTCTTTTTTTTTTCTTTTTTTCCGTTGTCTCCGGAAAATTAAATGTACTTTATTTCTTTTTTGTTTTCGTTTATTTCCTATTTTGTCTTTTATATTGTCCGTGTACAAGACATTTTTGCGTAAATATTGTATCAGTTTCTGCTATTCTCTTTCCGTGTCTGTTTTTTTCCCTTATTAGTGCTTGTAAAGTACATAATACATCGTCATCCATCGTTTCTTTTTACAGCATTTATGTTGCCATTGATATGTTTATTATCACTTTATTACGTGTGTATATGTGTAGGAACAGATGGCAGCCATATTAGCAAGCCAGTTTTATATGGCGAACTTATAGCGAGAAAGGAGGCCACGTGGTGGATCTAAAGTAACTTATGGCGAGAAGGAGGCTACGTGGTAGATCTAAAGTAACTTATGGCAAGGAGGCCATGTGGTAGATATAAAGTAACCTATGACGAGAAGGAGGCCATGTGGTAGATATAAAGTAACTTATGGCGAGAAGGAGGCCATGTGGTAGATATAAAGTAACCTATGACGAGAAGGAGGCCATGTGGTAGATATAAAGTAACCTATGACGAGAAGGAGGCCATGTGGTAGATATAAAGTAACTTATGGCGAGGAGGCCATGTGGTAGATCTAAAGTAACTTATGGCGAGGAGGCTACGTGGTAGATCTAAAGTAACTTATGGCGAGAAAGAGGCCATGTGGTAGATATAAAGTAACCTATGACGAGAAGGAGGCCATGTGGTAGATCTAAAGTAACTTATGGCGAGAAAGAGGCCATGTGGTAGATATAAAGTAACCTATGACGAGAAGGAGCCCATGTGGTAGATCTAAAGTAACTTGTGCATAATTTTTCTGTCAGTCACTAGATTTTAAAATGAGAAGAACTTGTCCGAGCCCTCCGCAAAGGCACAACATCATTTGAAGAGGAAATGAGGACCAAACTTAAAATTACGAGTGTACTTGTTTCCCTTGAGGAAGCTGGTCGCGTGGTGACGGCTATGGCAATAATCTTACAGGTTCTGAGCTGATAACACACTTTTCAGACATCTCAAGGTCTTTTGTACGTGTCCATGGGACATTACCATGTCACATCACAAAGGCAGCCAAGTCCAGTATAACGGTTATAAACGTTTTAAATGCAGGAAGATTGTGGCCTGTACAACTAACCAGGACGAGGGTATATAGGTACATACCAACACTGAAGATTTTATCTCCCATGGAACAGAACGTTTGAATCATAGAAGCAAAAACAGTTATATTTCATTTGAGGGCGCCAGCCTACTGTAGAACTAAACCAGTGTTTCTCAAAGTGGTCGTTGGAAAGGAACAGGGGGCGGTGATAGAAAAGAGTGCCAATAGTGGGGCAGTGGAAGAAAAGAAGGCCAATAGTGGGGCAGTGGAAGAAAAGAAGGCCAATAATGGGACAGTGGAAGAAAAGAGGGTCAATTGTGGGGCAGTGGAAGAAAAGAAGGCCAATAGTGGGGCAGTGGAAGAAAAGAAGGCCAATAGTGGGGCAGTGGAAGAAAAGAGGGCCAATAGTGGGGCAGTGGAAGAAAAGAAGGCCAATAGTGGGGCAGTGGAAGAAAAGAGGGCCAATAGTGGGACAGTGGAAGAAAAGAAGGCCAGTAGTGGGGCAGTGGAAGAAAAGAGGGCTAATAGTGGGGGAGTGGAAGAAAAGAGGGCTAATAGTGGGGCAGTGGAAGAAAAGAAGGCCAGTAGTGGGGCAGTGGAAGAAAAGAGGGCTAATAGTGGGGGAGTGGAAGAAAAGAGGGCTAATAGTGGGGCAGTGGAAGAAAAGAGGACTAATAGTGGGGGAGTGGAAGAAAAAGGGCCAGTAGTGGAGCAGTGGAAGAAAAGAGGGCAATATGGGAATCTTGAGGGAACGAAGCAGCAAACGGGGACAGTAATGCTTTCCATCTTTAGCACTTTTCAACCTGATGTTGAGAAACTTGTGCCCCTACACGAAACTCACCCATCACGTTAAAAGCTGAGAGAATAATGCAGGAGGTGAGCTACACATCCGGTCACCTTGTTAAAATAAAATGGCTTGCCGGCTGGAGTTTTTAATTGTGATTATTCCGGTTTAAAAGGTCATTGTATAAGTAGTACATGGGGGAGGGGGGACGTTGAGGATGTGGACTGGGAGAAAAGGGACCGGCAGCCGGAACGAGTTTGGGAAACACTGGACTAAACCATCGCGGTAGGTCAAGTTCTTCGGTGCTCCATCAGCTTTGGGTAGGAGCTCTGTAGTCCACTGTACATGTAGTGAGGGCAGCAAGACTCGAATACAAGGGCCTATCTGGCCTAGAAGAGTCCTCGTCGCGACTGTCCAACATCTTGACCACTTCTTTTTCGAAATGGCTCCACCAAATTATGTATCCATTTCTCCTTTGTTTTTTTTAAAATTCATTTCCTCAGGATTTTATGCTTACATGCACGAACCGAAGAGGGCAGTTTCCAATTGAAATAAATAAACTGTTATATATAGATGCATGCCTAAGGAAACTGGACCTTTCATTCATTCATTCATTCATTCATTCATTCATTCAGCTCTCCAAGCCATTGCGGTTCATTGCTGCAGACAAGACTTGTCTCCTTTCCTCCCTGTTCTTAGTCTTCTCCTGCCAGTTGTCTCTATTCCTCTCTGTTCTTAGTCTTCTCCTGCCAGTTGTCTCTATTCCTCTCTGTTCTTAGTCTTTTACTGCCAGTTGTCTCTATTCCGCTCTGTTCTTAGTCTAAAGTAACTTATGGCGAGAAAGAGGCCATGTGGTAGATATAAAGTAACCTATGACGAGAAGGAGCCCATGTGGTAGATCTAAAGTAACTTGTGCATAATTTTTCTGTCAGTCACTAGATTTTAAAATGAGAAGAACTTGTCCGAGCCCTCCGCAAAGGCACAACATCATTTGAAGAGGAAATGAGGACCAAACTTAAAATTACGAGTGTACTTGTTTCCCTTGAGGAAGCTGGTCGCGTGGTGACGGCTATGGCAATAATCTTACAGGTTCTGAGCTGATAACACACTTTTCAGACATCTCAAGGTCTTTTGTACGTGTCCATGGGACATTACCATGTCACATCACAAAGGCAGCCAAGTCCAGTATAACGGTTATAAACGTTTTAAATGCAGGAAGATTGTGGCCTGTACAACTAACCAGGACGAGGGTATATAGGTACATACCAACACTGAAGATTTTATCTCCCATGGAACAGAACGTTTGAATCATAGAAGCAAAAACAGTTATATTTCATTTGAGGGCGCCAGCCTACTGTAGAACTAAACCAGTGTTTCTCAAAGTGGTCGTTGGAAAGGAACAGGGGGCGGTGATAGAAAAGAGTGCCAATAGTGGGGCAGTGGAAGAAAAGAAGGCCAATAGTGGGGCAGTGGAAGAAAAGAAGGCCAATAATGGGACAGTGGAAGAAAAGAGGGTCAATTGTGGGGCAGTGGAAGAAAAGAAGGCCAATAGTGGGGCAGTGGAAGAAAAGAAGGCCAATAGTGGGGCAGTGGAAGAAAAGAGGGCCAATAGTGGGGCAGTGGAAGAAAAGAAGGCCAATAGTGGGGCAGTGGAAGAAAAGAGGGCCAATAGTGGGACAGTGGAAGAAAAGAAGGCCAGTAGTGGGGCAGTGGAAGAAAAGAGGGCTAATAGTGGGGGAGTGGAAGAAAAGAGGGCTAATAGTGGGGCAGTGGAAGAAAAGAAGGCCAGTAGTGGGGCAGTGGAAGAAAAGAGGGCTAATAGTGGGGGAGTGGAAGAAAAGAGGGCTAATAGTGGGGCAGTGGAAGAAAAGAGGACTAATAGTGGGGGAGTGGAAGAAAAGAAGGCCAGTAGTGGAGCAGTGGAAGAAAAGAGGGCAATATGGGAATCTTGAGGGAACGAAGCAGCAAACGGGGACAGTAATGCTTTCCATCTTTAGCACTTTTCAACCTGATGTTGAGAAACTTGTGCCCCTACACGAAACTCACCCATCACGTTAAAAGCTGAGAGAATAATGCAGGAGGTGAGCTACACATCCGGTCACCTTGTTAAAATAAAATGGCTTGCCGGCTGGAGTTTTTAATTGTGATTATTCCGGTTTAAAAGGTCATTGTATAAGTAGTACATGGGGGAGGGGGGACGTTGAGGATGTGGACTGGGAGAAAAGGGACCGGCAGCCGGAACGAGTTTGGGAAACACTGGACTAAACCATCGCGGTAGGTCAAGTTCTTCGGTGCTCCATCAGCTTTGGGTAGGAGCTCTGTAGTCCACTGTACATGTAGTGAGGGCAGCAAGACTCGAATACAAGGGCCTATCTGGCCTAGAAGAGTCCTCGTCGCGACTGTCCAACATCTTGACCACTTCTTTTTCGAAATGGCTCCACCAAATTATGTATCCATTTCTCCTTTGTTTTTTTTAAAATTCATTTCCTCAGGATTTTATGCTTACATGCACGAACCGAAGAGGGCAGTTTCCAATTGAAATAAATAAACTGTTATATATAGATGCATGCCTAAGGAAACTGGACCTTTCATTCATTCATTCATTCATTCATTCATTCATTCAGCTCTCCAAGCCATTGCGGTTCATTGCTGCAGACAAGACTTGTCTCCTTTCCTCCCTGTTCTTAGTCTTCTCCTGCCAGTTGTCTCTATTCCTCTCTGTTCTTAGTCTTCTCCTGCCAGTTGTCTCTATTCCTCTCTGTTCTTAGTCTTTTACTGCCAGTTGTCTCTATTCCGCTCTGTTCTTAGTCTTCTCCTGCCAGTTGTCTCTATTCCTCTCTGTTCTTAGTCTTCTCCTGCCAGTTGTCTCTATTCCTCTCTGTTCTTAGTCTTCTCCTGCCAGTTGTCTCTATTCCTCTCTGTTCTTAGTCTTCTCCTGCCAGTTGTCTCTATTCCTCTCTGTTATTAGTCTTCTCCTGCCAGTTGTCTCTATTCCTTTCTGTTCTTAGTCTTCTCCTGTCAGTTGTCTCTATTCCTCTCTGTTCTTAGTCTTCTGCCAGTTGTCTCTATTCCTCTCTGTTCTTAGTCTTCTGCCAGTTGTCTCTATTCCTCTCTGTTCTTAGTCTTCTCCTGCCAGTTGTCTCTATTCCTCTCTGTTCTTAGTCTTCTCCTGCCAGTTGTCTCTATTCCGCTCTGTTCTTAGTCTTCTCCTGCCAGTTGTCTCTATTCCTCTCTGTTCTTAGTCTTCTCCTGTCAGTTGTCTCCCTTCCTCTCTGTTCTTAGTCTTCTCCTGCCATTTGTCTCTATTCCGTTCTGTTCTTAGTCTTCTTCTGCCAGTTGTCTCTATTCCTCTCTGTTCTTAGTCTTCTCCTGCCAGTTGTCTCTATTCCTCTCTGTTCTTAGTCTTCTCCTGCCAGTTGTCTCTATTCCTCTCTGTTCTTAGTCTTCTCCTGCCAGTTGTCTCTATTCCTCTCTGTTCTTAGTTCTCCTGCCAGTTGTCTCTATTCCTCTCTGTTCTTAGTCTTCTCCTGCCAGTTGTCTCTATTCCTCTCTGTTCTTAGTCTTCTCCCGCCAGTTGTCTCTATTCCTCTCTGTTCTTAGTCTTCTCCTGCCAGTTGTCTCTATTCCTCTCTGTTCTTAGTCTTTTCCTGCCAGTTGTCTTTATTCCGCTCTGTTCTTAGTCTTCTCCTGCCATTTGTCTCTATTCCTCTCTGTTCTTAGTCTTCTCCTGTCAGTTGTCTCTATTCCTCTCTGTTCTTAGTCTTCTGTCAGTTGTCTCTATTCCTCTCTGTTCTTAGTCTTCTCCTGCCAGTTGTCTCTATTCCTCTCTGTTCTTAGTCTTCTCCTGTCAGTTGTCTCTATTCCTCTCTGTTCTTAGTCTTCTGTCAGTTGTCTCTATTCCTCTCTGTTCTTAGTCTTCTCCTGCCAGTTGTCTCTATTCCTCTCTGTTCTTAGTCTTCTCCTGCCAGTTGTCTCTATTCCTCTCTGTTCTTAGTCTTCTCCTGCCAGTTGTCTCTATTCCTCTCTGTTCTTAGTCTTCTCCTGCCAGTTGTCTTTATTCCGCTCTGTTCTTAGTCTTCTCCTGCCATTTGTCTCTATTCCTCTCTGTTCTTAGTCTTCTCCTGTCAGTTGTCTCTATTCCTCTCTGTTCTTAGTCTTCTGTCAGTTGTCTCTATTCCTCTCTGTTCTTAGTCTTCTCCTGCCAGTTGTCTCTATTCCTCTCTGTTCTTAGTCTTCTTTTGCCAGTTGTCTCTATTCCTCTCTGTTCTTAGTCTTCTGTCAGTTGTCTCTATTCCTCTCTGTTCTTAGTCTTCTCCTGCCAGTTGTCTCTATTCCTCTCTGTTCTTAGTCTTCTCCTGCCAGTTGTCTCTATTCCTCTCTGTTCTTAGTCTTCTCCTGCCAGTTGTCTCTATTCCTCTCTGTTCTTAGTCTTCTCCTGCCAGTTGTCTCTATTCCTCTCTGTTCTTAGTCTTCTGCCAGTTGTCTCTATTCCTCTCTGTTCTTAGTCTTCTCCTGCCAGTTGTCTCTATTCCTCTCTGTTCTTAGTCTTCTGCCAGTTGTCTCTATTCCTCTCTGTTCTTAGTCTTCTGCCAGTTGTCTCTATTCCTCTCTGTTCTTAGTCTTCTCCTGCCAGTTGTCTCTATTCCTCTCTGTTCTTAGTCTTCTCCTGCCAGTTGTCTCTATTCCTCTCTGTTCTTAGTCTTCTCCTGTCAGTTGTCTCCTCCGAGGGCTCGTAGTTCTTCTTCCAGATTATCACGCCCCCCCCCCCTGTCTCGGTCTGTCTCTTGGTCTGTCTCTTGGTCTGCCTCTTGGTCTGCCTCTTGGTCTGTCTCTTGGTCTGTCTCTTGGTCTGTCTCTTGGTCTGTCTCTTGGTCTGCCTCTTGGTCTGTCTCTTGGTCTGTCTCTTGATCGGTCTCTTGGTCGGTCTCTTGGTCTGCCTCTTGGTCTGGCTCTTGGTCTGTCTCTTGGTCTGCCTCTTGGTCTGCCTCTTGGTCTGCCTCTTGGTCGGTCTCTTGGTCGGTCTCTTGGTCTGCCTCTTGGTCTGTCTCTTGGTCGGTCTCTTGGTCTGCCTCTTGGTCGGTCTCTTGGTCTGCCTCTTGGTCGGTCTCTTGGTCTGCCTCTTGATCGGTCTCTTGATCTGCCTCTTGGTCGGTCTCTTGGTCTGCCTCTTGGTCGGTCTCTTGGTCTGCCTCTTGGTCGGTCTCTTGGTTTGCCTCTTGGTCGGTCTCTTGATCTGCCTCTTGGTCGGTCTCTTGGTCTGCCTCTTGGTCGGTCTCTTGGTCTGCCTCTTGGTCGGTCTCTTGGTCTGCCTCTTGGTCTGTCTCTTGGTCTGCCTCTTGGTCGGTCTCTTGGTCTGCCTCTTGGTCTGTCTCTTGGTCGGTCTCTTGGTCTGTCTCTTGGTCTGCCTCTTGGTCGGTCTCTTGGTCTGCCTCTTGGTCTGTCTCTTGGTCGGTCTCTTGGTCTGTCTCTTGGTCTGCCTCTTGGTCTGCCTCTTGGTCTGTCTCTTGGTCGGTCTCTTGGTCGGTCTCTTGGTCTGCCTCTTGGTCTGCCTCTTGGTCTGCCTCTTGGTCTGCCTCTTGGTCTGTCTCTTGGTCTGCCTCTTGGTCTGCCTCTTGGTCTGCCTCTTGGTCTGTCTCTTGGTCTGTCTCTTGGTCTGCCTCTTGGTCGGTCTCTTGATCTGCCTCTTGGTCGGTCTCTTGGTCTGCCTCTTGGTCGGTCTCTTGGTCTGCCTCTTGGTCGGTCTCTTGGTCTGCCTCTTGGTCTGTCTCTTGGTCTGCCTCTTGGTCGGTCTCTTGGTCTGCCTCTTGGTCTGTCTCTTGGTCGGTCTCTTGGTCTGTCTCTTGGTCTGCCTCTTGGTCGGTCTCTTGGTCTGCCTCTTGGTCTGTCTCTTGGTCGGTCTCTTGGTCTGTCTCTTGGTCTGCCTCTTGGTCTGCCTCTTGGTCTGTCTCTTGGTCGGTCTCTTGGTCGGTCTCTTGGTCTGCCTCTTGGTCTGCCTCTTGGTCTGCCTCTTGGTCTGCCTCTTGGTCTGTCTCTTGGTCTGCCTCTTGGTCTGCCTCTTGGTCTGTCTCTTGGTCTGTCTCTTGGTCTGTCTCTTGGTCTGCCTCTTGGTCTACCTCTTGGTCTGCCTCTTGGTCTGTCTCTTGTTCTGCCTCTTGGTCTGCCTCTTGGTCTGCCTCTTGGTCGGTCTCTTGGTCTGTCTCTTGGTCTGTCTCTTGGTCGGTCTCTTGGTCTGTCTCTTGGTCTGTCTCTTGGTCTACCTCTTGGTCTGCCTCTTGGTCTGTCTCTTGTTCTGCCTCTTGGTCTGCCTCTTGGTCTACCTCTTGGTCTACCTCTTGGTCTGCCTCTTGGTCTGCCTCTTGGTCTGTCTCTTGGTCTGTCTCTTGGTCTGTCTCTTGGTCGGTCTCTTGGTCTGTCTCTTGGTCTGTCTCTTGGTCTACCTCTTGGTCTGCCTCTTGGTCTGTCTCTTGGTCTGCCTCTTGGTCTGCCTCTTGGTCTGTCTCTTGGTCTGTCTCTTGGTCTGTCTCTTGGTCTGTCTCTTGGTTTGCCTCTTGGTCTGTCTCTTGTTCTGCCTCTTGGTCTGCCTCTTGGTCTGCCTCTTGGTCTACCTCTTGGTCTGTCTCTTGGTCTACCTCTTGGTCTGTCTCTTGGTCTACCTCTTGGTCTGTCTCTTGGTCTATCTCTTGGTCTGTCTCTTGGTCTGTCTCTTGGTCTGCCTCTTGGTCTGTCTCTTGGTCTACCTCTTGGTCTGTCTCTTGGTCTACCTCTTGGTCTGCCTCTTGGTCTACCTCTTAGTCTGTCTCTTGGTCTGTCTCTTGGTCTACCTCTTGGTCTACCTCTTGGTCGGTCTCTTGGTCTGTCTCTTGGTCTACCTCTTGGTCTACCTCTTGGTCTGTCTCTTGGTCTCTCTCTTGGTCTGTCTCTTGGTCTACCTCTTGGTCTACCTCTTGGTCTACCTCTTGGTCTGTCTCTTGGTCTGTCTCTTGGTCTACCTCTTGGTCTACCTCTTGGTCTGTCTCTTGGTCTACCTCTTGGTCTGTCTCTTGGTCTGTCTCTTGGTCTACCTCTTGGTCTACCTCTTGGTCTGCCTCTCGGTCTACCTCTTGGTCTACCTCTTGGTCTGTCTCTTGGTCTGTCTCTTGGTCTGCCTCTTGGTCTGTCTCTTGGTCTACCTCTTGGTCTGTCTCTTGGTCTACCTCTTGGTCTGCCTCTTGGTCTGTCTCTTGGTCTGTCTCTTGGTCTGCCTCTTGGTCTGTCTCTTGGTCTACCTCTTGGTCTGTCTCTTGGTCTACCTCTTGGTCTGCCTCTTGGTCTACCTCTTGGTCTACCTCTCGGTCTACCTCTTGGTCTACCTCTTGGTCTGCCTCTTGGTCTACCTCTTGGTCTACCTCTTGGTCTGCCTCTCGGTCTACCTCTTGGTCTGCCTCTTGGTCTACCTCTTGGTCTGCCTCTTGGTCTGTCTCTTGGTCTGCCTCTTGGTCTACCTCTTGATCTGCCTCTCGGTCTGTCTTAAAAATCATATTTTCGAGATCTCTAACTGGTTCAAAAATTCTTCTCAAGATTATGTTTTCCAAGATCTGTAGCTGTGCTTCATCTTGTTTTGTAGTGCTCCATGTTTCTGCTCCATACAAGACAACTGGTCTAATCTGTGTCTCGTATATATTTAGTTTTTGTATTTTGTGACAGGATGTTTTGAATGCAACAAGTGTCTCAGAGCTAAATAAGTGTTGTTTCCTGCTTGCATCCTAGCTCTAATCTCATCTCTCACCAATATTGGAGCTGTTGAGTTTATATGAATTTGTTATTTTAATCCTTATACGTTCTATTTGTATCTGACTGTCTTGAAACACGAATAACCGTTTCTTGTTATTGTGGCCCTGCGGCCAGTTGCGCCAAGTCCAACATTGGCAGAGCCAGCCATGGGAGGAGTTGCTCAATAAGATGATTATTGTCAAAACCCACAACAGCCGATATCTGCTTAGTTCAAGACCATCTCGTTAGACGAAAATTGCTATTATATCTCTTTATAATCAGACTTACAATGTGGACAATGTATCCTCATTAAAATCAGACTTACAGTGTGTTAAATAGATCTTCGTTATAATCATACTTACAGTGTGGACAATATATCTTTCTTATAATCGGACTTACAGTCGTTTATAATATTTTACAGCGTAGCTAATATATCTTCTTTATAATCAGGCGTACAATGTGGACAATATATCTTCTTTATTATCAGACGTACAGTTGGAATAATATATCTTATTTATAATCAGACGTATAGTGTGGCCAATATATCTTCGTTATAATCAGACTACAGTGTGGAAAATATGTCCTGTGTATAATCAGACTTATTGTGTGGCCAATATATCTTCTTATAATCAGACTTACAGTGTGGACAATATATCTTCTTTATAATCAGACTTACAGTGTGGACAATATATCTTCTTTATAATCAGACTTACAGTGTGGACAATATATCTTCTTTATAATCAGACTTACAGTGCGGACAATATATCTTCTTTATAATCAGACTTACAGTGTGGACAATATATCTTCTTTATAATCAGACTTGCAGAGGTGAGGACGGCAGATAAGGTAATCAACGACTCATAGCTGACCAAGACCCTATCTCACCTCTCCGTGGTATCCCCAGTAACAGGCATAGCCTGGCTAACAGGGCAAGGATCGCCATAGTCCCCACGGTGGTAAAGTCTGCTAAAGAAGCATTGCACACCCTCTCTCTTTGTAGCTGTACTCCGGGACCGAAAAGAATAGCCACCATAACTCGCTCCCACCCCGATACGATGCTGTGCCTCAACATCTCTACGGCATCGGCTGCAAAGAACAAAAGCTCGCATTTACAGGGAGTTCGTACAAGTACAGTCTTCGTTATAATCAGACTTAAATGTCTAGAAAAATGTGAAGTATTTTAGTGTTAATGCTGTTATTTTCTTCCTTTCATTCATTTTTGCCTTCCTTCTTTTTTTCCTTTGAAATTCTCATTATTTCATCTTTTGACACTTATAGGTCCTCGTCATTTACCCATTCCGAAACAGTTTTCGCCACTTTCTCAAACTGAAGCAATCTTCGTCACATATCCAATCCAAAACAATCTTCATCACTTTGCTAATCCGAAATAATCTTCGTCACTTTCTCAATCAGGAACAGTCTTCGTCACTTTCCCAATCATACACAATTTTCGTCACTTTCCCAATCATACACAATTTTCGTCACTTCCCCAATCAGGAACAATCTTCGTCATTTTCCCAATCAGACACATTCTTCGTTACTTTCCCAATCAGACACAATGTCCTTTTTTTTCTCTCCTCACTTGCCTGGACCCTCATCATTTATGACCATATTTTTCATCCAATGAAGTTCAGCACATTTTGTCCACACTCGTGAGTACACGCCTCCCTTCAGGGCTTCTCACAGTTTGTAATATTTTACCCCTGTATTTCTTATTTATTAGAGAAACGGTTCCCAACCTCAGATCTCCGCCAGGTTTAGATCACATGGGCTGTGAGATAAGGTTTTGATAAGACATTCTGAAAACTGAGGAATTAAAAAAAGAAAACAAAGAAGTAATAAGTTAAAAGTGGAAACGGGGGGAGAGAGAGAGAGAAAGAAAGAGAGAGAGAAAATCAGAACTTTAAGGAAATCCTGTTTTCAGACTTAAATAGTATTACTAATAACCGCTGTATTCGCTACCTTTCAGTGAAATAAATTGTGGTGAATTTCAGTATTTTTAATTTCTTTTTTTTTTTTCATAAGTCACTGGTCATTTGATGGTTTGGGGGGGGGGGGGGGGCGGGGGGCTTGAAAAAAACCTTTTAGAACCGCTGTCCCTAGAGCTTTTTAGTTTAATGTACTCGCTGGTTTTCCCGCGCTATGCTCATTTTGTACAAGCGATGATTTTTGAAAGAGTCTTGGCAAAGTTTTGTTGGTGTCGTATTTTGGTGAATAAGAACAGGCCGCGCATGTGACATTTCGACTAAAAAGGGGCTTCTTATGATACCGGTTGGAAAAGACGATAACAGTATCTAATAATTTAAAGCAGCCTGTGTCACAGAAATTTTATTTGCAAGAACTCTTTTTCCTCTCCGAGAGCCTTACGGGTTTAATTCCACCATGTTCTTTGTCAAAGATTTCTTGTGTAAGCTAATTTGACATTCCTAATCCTGTGCCAAAGTTTCCTTAGACAGAAGACTCATGCTAAAATAACTTTAATTAATTAATTATAATTAATTAATTAAATACTTAATGGAATTCCGATCAAAACGTATTCTGTCTAGATATTTGGAAATTCCATTTACTCTTTTCCCTCTTCAAAACTCTTCTAAATTGTTTCGTAAAATTAACTGCATTTATAATCTTTTGTTCCACTTCCCAAAGATTCACAATTTTTAAAGTACAATAGAAACTAAATACTTGGAGAAATAATGAATGATTGATAGAACACAGATGAGATGCAAAGATATTTGTTAGTCATCAGTTGTAGATTTTTCTATAAGCCTACATGAGGTTTCCTTCATTATATCTTCATCCAGTGAGGGAGATTAACTGGATGACATCTATCGCTCTTCAGAAGCTAAGACAACTAAAGAATCCGTGGAGAGGGACAGACAGAAACTACAAAAATTAGATTTTTAAGGGCATGCAATTTTGCCATGGCAACAGATGCCTGTGAGACCTGGACACTTAACAAAGCAACTGAGAAACACATAAATGCCTTTTAATGTAAGTGCTATAGAAGAGTCCTCAAATATTTTGGACAGAAGAAAGAATATATATATATATATATATATATATATATATATATATATATATATACATATATATATGTAATACAAGAACTTAATATTGAAGAAGACTGGCTGGTAAAGAAGGTTAAACAGAGAAAATTTAAGTATTTCAGACATGTTAAACGTCATGATAATTTAGAGAAGACTTGGAAGGGTACATAATGGGAAAAAGAAAGAGAGGAAGACTAAGGCGAAGATGGCTGCAAGACATCGTTGATGATCTGCGAATGGACCCATCAGCAGCAGGCCATCTTGCTCACAACCGAGAGGCCATCAAGAGTGCTGTTAGGGAGGCAAAGTTCGGCAAGGGACATGCAAATGAATGAATTAATTAATTAACATGAGGTCTGGAAGAAAAACAGGAGGACTTGTATAAGACAAGGTCACGTGGACAGCAACTCTAGGTAAAAACATATCAAACTTTTGAGAAGGAAATAGGAACAAGGCAAACTTGAACCGTGCAACACAAACGTTGGTTGCTGTTATTGTCGACGGTTATCCAACTTTAACTTCGGCAGAGCCAGCCGTTGGCGGAGCTGCCAAGGATGATGATACATGACAAAATCCACAATAGATGATATCTGCGTGCCCGAAAGCCGCTGTCAGGTTAGACGAAGTAGCAGTATAAGCTACATATAAGCAACTCGTCACGTCTCAGGAAAAACATGGCGGATTCATTAATTATAAAATTGAGTGGGTGAATTTTTGATTTGTTTGTTTGTTTGTTGTTGTTTGGTAGGAAAAGAGTTAAAGTGTGATCTTGTGATTTTTTTTTTTTTGTTTGTTTGGTAGGAAAAGAGTTAAAATGTGATCTTGTGAATTTTGTTTTCTTTTTGTTTGTTTGATAGGAAAAGAGTTAAAATGTAATCTTGTGAATTTTGTTTTTTTTTGGGGGGGTTTTTTTTGTTTTTGTTTGGTAGGAAAAAAGTTAAAATGTGATCTTGTGAATTTTGTTTTTTTTTTTTTTGTTTGTTTGATAGGAAAAGAGTTAAAATGTGATCTTGTGAATTTTGTTTTTTTTTTGTTTGTTTGATAGGAAAAGAGTTAAAATGTAATCTTGTGAATTTAGTTTTTTTGGGGGGGTTTTTTTTGTTTTGTTTGGTAGGAAAAAAGTTAAAATGTGATCTTGTGAATTTTGTTTTTTTTTTTTTGTTGTTTGATAGGAAAAGAGTTAAAATGTGATCTTGTGAATTTTGTTTTTTTTTTGTTTGTTTGATAGGAAAAGAGTTAAAATGTAATCTTGTGAATTTAGTTTTTTTGGGGGGTTTTTTTTTGTTTTTGTTTGGTAGGAAAAAAGTTAAAATGTGATCTTGTGAATTTTGTTTTTTGTTTTATTTTGTTTGGTAGGAAAAGAGTTAAAGTGTGATTTTGTGAATTTTTTTTGTTATGTAGGAAAAGAGTTAAAGTGTTTTTCTTAAAATTTGAGTAGCAATCAGAATACATTGATAAGGATAGGGAGGGACTCTCTTGTAAAATAAATTTGGCACATCAGTTGATTTATACGACAAAATGTTTTCTTTTGTAGGATGTATTTTACATAATGTGGGTCCTTTTTTTTTACATAAAACCATATGAAAACACATGTCTGTTTATGCATAAATCTTGCTTCAGTGAGTGTAGTGTTCAGAGTCTCATTGATACCGTGGGTCCGTCATTTCTTCGAAAGTACAGATTCTCGATTCCTAGGAACCATAACTCTGTACGCAATCACGGCTTTTGAACGTAACTAAAGCTGAAGAACATTCTTTCCCCTGCGCAGCTGAGGGGGTCAGTTTCTTATCCACGTCCAGGTCGTTTAAATTATGAGGTACTTTTGTAGCTTCTCTTATCCCTCGAAAAGTAGAGTTAGGCGAAGATTGATAAATTCCGTCTCACTTTTTATTTCATTTATATGTAATTATATGAAGTAAATCGTTGAGTCATATCAAGACGTTTGTTTGTCTCCTCAACACCGAAATGTATGTGAGGTACAAGACAAGACAAGACAAGACATTAACAAGCAAGCAATATGAGATTTATTCCCACTAAGCTGGCCTCTCCTAACAATGTCCTCTTTACAGTTTCATGTGGCCGACCTCTAACTCTACTGTGCTAGAAATAAAGTAGATAGAGGTGTATTGTTCAGTTTTACTCACACACACACACACACATGTGTGTGAGGAAAGTGGGCGGAAAGAAGATTGTCCGAAAGCAAGATGAGTACATATAAATGAAGAAAGATACAGCAAGTCACCGGTTTTTTTTTGTGTGTGTGCCCATCTTTCTTATAAAAATGGATACCAAGCGTTTAATTTTTCATCTGCTTGTGTTTTTGTCTGTTGTGTTGTTTTGTATGTGATCTTTGAAAAAGTCTTTTTGCCGAAATATTGGATTGTTGTTTGTTCTTCATTTATATGTGCTCATCGTACTTTCTGCCATTCTTCTTTCTGCCAGCTTTTCACACTCTTTCTATCGTTTTGGTAAAACTAAAATAGACAGCTCCGTTTATCTCTAACCTTCACTGCTGGCGAAATTCTTCAGATGCCGTGTGTGGAGTGAAACTCCTCCAGGCCAATGAAGGAAATGCGAAAAAGAAATTAGGGTTGCCGTGCGGCGCCGATGTGAAAAGGTGATGGAAAGTATAAAGTGAAGCTTAGTCGGTATGTCCAGTAGTCTCGCGGCAAGAGCTACTCATACCACGACACCTCTGCTCTAGAGGCCGGCCACCTCCGATATACACCTATATTGGTGAAGTATGCCTAAACCGGCTTAAACCAGGGGTGAAACTTGATGGCTACTCATATCACAGTACCTCCGCTCTAGAGGTCGTTCAGGTCCTAAACATGCCCATACTGGGATAATACGCCTAAACCGGCTCAACCCAGGGGTGGAAGTCACTAGTGGCGAGGATTCGTCCTCCTGGACAAAAGCTCCGTCCTGGTCACAACTAGGAAGGGTAGCGGCCACGACCGCAAAATGCTGAAGTCGGAGACATTGGACCAGGGCAGTCTAGATAGGCAACCACCTCTCACCCGTCGGGGATGTATGCGTATCCTAATCACGCTGAAGTTTTCCAGTGAGAAAGTCCAACGCTGGACTGGATGGGCAACCACCTCTCACCCGGCGGGGATACACATGTAACCCAAAACACGTCGAGGTTTTCCGGTGAGAAAGTCCAACTCTAGACTAAACTGGTGCAACGAAAACCACGGTGTCACGCATTCCCGCTTCTGAGACCCACGAAGAATACAGACTCAAGCCGTGCGATACTCTGAACCTCTTGT
Source organism: Achatina immaculata (assembly GCA_009760885.1). Classification (NCBI taxonomy): domain Eukaryota; kingdom Metazoa; phylum Mollusca; class Gastropoda; order Stylommatophora; family Achatinidae; genus Lissachatina; species Lissachatina immaculata. Next base: position 34,020,310 of record CM019696.1, read on the forward strand.
GGTCCTTTCGTGGATCTCGTGTGGTCCTTTCGGGGACCTATCGAGGACCACAGGAGTATATTCAGGATGATCACGGGGCGGTCTTGGTGGTAGAAGCGAACGAAGAAGAAGACACTTTCATGTGCCAAAGGTCATTGAAAATACGGACCTAATATTGTATTCCCCAGTATCCTTAATGGCGTGGAAACGAGAATTTTTCCTTTATCTTTTTTTGTATGCCGTGCACCTCGGTCTAACTAGTTTTTGCAAAGCTACGCCACTCACTTCTGTTTAACTCTATTATAACCGTTTTTGTTTTGTTTTTTTTTTGCAAAACGGACAATACACCGCTACATAACTCTACTAAAACCAGTTTTCGTAAAACTACACCATACATCTCCAACTCTAATGCAGCCAGTTTTTTTTATAAAACTACACCATACATTTCCGTCTAACTGTACTCTGTTAGAACTAGTTTTTTTAAAACTATGTCATCCTTCAGCGTATAACTCCATTCTGCTGGAACCAGTTTTTGTAAAATTAGATACCACATCTTTGTCCTACTCTATTAGAACCAGTTTTTATAAAATTAGATCACACACCTCCATCTAATTCTATTAGAACCATCATCATCATCATCATCATCATCAGCATCATCATCATCATGATCATCATCATGTGCCGTGCTGATTTCCAGAGTACCCGATTCTTCATGTAGGCTATTAGCTCAGTTGGTGATCTCTCACACCATCCCGTCAGACTGTCCAGTATCATTTCTCTTGATCTTCCCCTGGCTCTTCTTCCCTCTATTTTTCCTGTTGTTATAATATTTTCAATGCCCCCTCTTCTCACTGCATGTCCTATGAAAGTATATTGTCTCTCTCTTATTATTTTTTTTTTGGACAAGATTTTTTCTATATCCAACTCTTCTCAAACATTCTGCATTAGTTATTTTTTGCTGTCAACATTCTTCTAATAAACCACATTTCTGCTTTATGTCTTCAAGCATTTTAATAATTTCATTATGTTTCACCTTGTCAAATGCCTTGGTGTAATCAATGAAGCATAAGTAGAGATCTTTCTGTACTTCTAAAGCTCTTTCTGTTAGTCTTCGTAAAGCATAAATGGCATTGTGTGTTCCCTTTCCTTCATCAAATCCAAACTGTTCATCTGCTATTTCCATTTTTATCTTTTTCCTTGTTCTTCTCATAATGATTCTCAGAAGTAGCTTCGTTATGTGACATGAGAGGCTGATAGTCCGGTGGTCGTCACATTCCTTTGCACCTGGTTTCTTTGGTAGTGCTACAAACGTGGATTTAAGCAGGTCACTAGGCATATAACCAGTGTTGTAAATGTCATTCATTAATTTGGTTATTATTTTTATTCCTATCTCCTCTAGTGCCTCTATTTCTTCTATTGTTGTATTATCAGGCCCAGTCGCTTTTCCTTTCTTCATGTGTTTTATGGTATCTGTGATTTCATCTTTAAGTATTGGTGGCCTATCACAGTTTTCAGTGTCTGGTGTTAATTCTGGTCTTTCTCCTCCATATAGCACATCGATGTACTCTGTCCACCTGTCCACAATGTCTTCTTCTCCCATTAACATTTTACCTTCTTTCGATTTTAGGCATCCTGTGGTATATTTTGTTTTCCTGCCTGTGAGTTCACTAATTCGATTGTGCATGTTTTTGCTGTCTTTATTATGAGAGTCCTCTATTTGTCTGCACTATTCATTTAACCACACTTCCTTTGCTTCTCTGCATTTGCGTCTTATTTCTTTATTTTATCTTGCTATATTTTTCTTGGTTATTTTTACTCCTCCTCCTCTTGTCCATCAGTCCTAAGATATCGTCTGTCATCCATTTATTTTTAAAGGCTTCTTTTTTCGGTGGTATTATCTCCTTAACAGTTTGGTGGATAGAATCTCTTAACATTGCCTATTGTTCATCTATACTATTTATCTTTGCTGTTGCATTGTGTCTATTTGTTATAATAACTTTGTATTGTTCTCACAGTTCTTGGTAATTTTTGAGGAGTTCTGTGTTCAGTTTGATGTTTCTCACTTTTCTGCCTGCTTTCTTTAGCTTTAAATACACCAAATGCCTCCGTCTAACTCTACTAGAACCAGTATTGATAAATTATATCCCATACGTTCGTCCAACTCTATTAGAACCAGTTTTTATAAAACTATATCCCACATCTCCGTCTAACTCTACTAGAACCAGTATTTATAAAACTATATCCCACATCTCCGTCTAACTCTACCAAAACCAGTATTTATAAAACTATATCCCACATCTCCGTCTAACTCTACCAGAACCAGTATTTATAAAACTATATTCCACATCTCCGTCTAACTCTACCAGAACCAGTATTTATAAAACTATATCCCACATCTCCGCCTAACTCTACTAGAACCAGTTTCAGCGCAGCAAGTCCTATTTATCCTACTAAGTTATTTTGAAGGTCCGTCCATAGCGCCTTGTCAGAAAAGATTTGATACTGACTTCTTTAACTTAATCAGAGGACCATTTTTTCACAGTCCCCACTCCTTCCCCACCCCACTTGTGTGTTGCTGTGTATTTACACTGCAACTGGTGCAGTGATTATAACACTTGCCTGCCGACCAAAAGGACCCTGGTTCGATTCCACAAAGAGGTTGGAATGTTTTTTTTTAAATATTTTGTACCGACCGGCACTATGGTCGACCAAGTCCACCCTCACCCCCACACACACACACAAATTTTAAAAAATGGCTGCCTGGAGCTGTTTTTTTTTTAGTGGAAAATGAAGGCAGCGAGGACAGGTGGTAGCTCCATACTTCATAATTCTGTGACCTAGATATGTGAAGGTACTAACACTTCACGTCCCTTGGTATGCCGTACGTACAGTGCCGTAGGACAAAATTGTGTTGTTAAAAAGTTGCTGTGTGGGGGTGGGGGGGGGCAGATGCAGGATCTGATGTATATGTTAGTGCTTTGCTATACGGGTATAATTTACCGGTAATCTGCATTGATATTTCTGTGCTATGCTGAATTTTTTTTTTTAAACCAGTATTAATTGGGAAGTATCAGTGTTCCGTTAATGGTATGTTCTATGTTCTGTGCTTGAGATAAATAGCTGAAGTTGATGAGGAAGCGGTATGAAGAAAACTTATCCAGGGAGTCCTGGCTGCCAGCGTTCGTTTTCTGACCTGTGACCCTTCCATCACGTGATCTGCTGTCTCTCCCCCCCCCCTTTTTATGTCTGTTCAGGCAGCACGTCTTTTAGTTTCCTTCTTTCTTTCTTTCTTTCTTTCTTTTCTATCTTTCTTCCTTTATATTTTTATTTTCTTTCTTCCTTTCTTTCTTTTCTTTTTTATCTTTTTTCTTTTCTTTCTTTCTTTCTTTCTATTTTTCTTTTCTTTCTTTCTTTCTATTTTTCTTTTCTTTTTTCTTTCTTTCTTCATCTTTTTTCCATTTCTCTCTCTCTTTCTTTCTGTCTTTCTTTCGTTAGTTCTGTATCTTTTTTCTTTCTTTCTTTATTTTATCTTTCCTTCCTTCTCTCTTTCTTTTTTATTTCCTTCCTTCTTTCTTTCTTTTTTCTTTCCTTCCTTCTTTCTTTCTTTCTTTTTTTCCTTTATCTTTTTCTTTTCTTTCTTTCTTTATCTTTTTTCTTTTCTTCTTTTGAATATCTGAATAGTTAAAGTTTTGAGGAGTGAAGATTTAAAGTTTTGAGCATTGAAGATTTACGGTTTTGGGGCTTGAATATTTAAGGTTTTGAGGCTTGAAGTTTCAAGATATTGAGAATTGAATATTTAAGATTTTGAAGCTTGAAGATTTAAGGTTTTGAGGCTTTAATATTTAAGGTTTTGAGGCTTGATGTTTCAAGGTATTGAGATCTGAATATTTAAGGTTTTGAGGCTTGATGTTTCAAGGTATTGAGATCTGAATATTTAAGGTTTTGAGGCTTGATGTTTCAAGGTATTGAGATCTGAATATTGAAGGTTTTGAGGCTTGATGTTTCAAGGTATTGAGATCTGAATATTGAAGGTTTTGAGGCTTGATGTTTCAAGGTATTGAGATCTGAATATTGAAGGTTTTGAGGCTTGATGTTTCAAGGTATTGGGATCTGAATATTTAAGGTTTTGAGGCTTGAATATTGAAGGTTTTGAGGCTTGATGTTTCAAGGTATTGAGATCTGAATATTTAAGGTTTTGAGGCTTGAATATTGAAGGTTTTGAGGCTTGATGTTTCAAGGTATTGAGATCTGAATATTTAAGGTTTTGAGGCTTGAATATTGAAGGTTTTGAGGCTTGATGTTTCAAGGTATTGAGATCTGAATATATAAGGCTTTGAGGATTGAATATTTAAGATTTGGGGTCTTGAAGATTTAAGGTTTAGATGTTTGAAAATTTAAGTTTTAGATGTTTGAAGATACAAGGTTATGGGCCTTGAATTTTGAAGGTTTGGTTGGGGGAGGGGCCGCCCTTATCTTGTAGTCTGTGATATTGTACTCAGTATGAAAACTGTGGGGGTAGTTTTGTGGTCTCTTAGTCTTATATGATCTTTTGGGATATTTTTTGCCTGCTTCTTGCATGTATTGTACCTTTCTATCGGTGAACATTTTTGCTTCTTTAGTGGTGCAGGGAGTTGGATACGGTTGTGTCGTCTCACCAGATTTGGATTCAGTGTACTGTTACTGTTATCTTTTCTGTTATCTTTCGCCTAAGGACAGGCCACTGCAGATTACTGAGTCAGCTACATCGACAGTGGCAGTGGAGTCCTTCAAGAGTGCCCCAAACCATGCAGACCTGAGGCGTGAGACATGGCCAGAGGACACAAGCTTGGGGCAAAAGCTTTGGGGGCTTCTATCAGGATCTGGAGAGGACTGTGAGCTTTTGCCATGTCGACGGGGATCAGGATCTGATGTGACCAACAACCTCGAACACAAAAGAAGAAGAAAAAGAAGAAGAAAAGAAGAAGAAGAAGAAGAATGTACAGTGGAAATATCGCGAGTGAAATCAAGAATAGATCAAAGACTCGAGTTGGAGGCTACAACGTAAACAGTCTACAATATCCAGATCATCAGGGACAACAGAGATGTGGTTTCTTAGGAGAATGTTAGAAGTACCATGGACAGCTAAAATAACAAAAAGAAAGAATGTGTAGCGAAAACAGATATAGAAAGGAACCTAATTAAGTGTTATCATTCGTGAGACATACGTGGTCATTGATAAATCCGTAAAACATTTAAAAATTCGCAGCAAATAAACTACGTAACGGATCATGATTATTCTTAATGCCAAGAGAGAGAGAGAGAGAAATAGAGAGAGAGAGAGAAAGAGAGAGAGAAAAACTCTTCAAGTTTAAAAAAAAATAAAGCCCGCGCATAGAGCTCCCGTAATTTGTCGCTAGGAGGCAGCAGTAGTAAATATGGCGTTCAGTAAACGTGAGCAGTCATTTTTTGTTTTGGAATACGCAAGAACCTCGTTGGCTGTGGCAGAGCAGCGACAATTTCGAGCGGAATTCCAGAAGGCAGCACCTGTTTTCAACAGTATAAAGAAGTGGTAAGCGAAATTCCGGGATGAAGGCTGGGGCTTCGCTGGTAATGTTCTCTAACACGATTCACAGTTTCTTCGCTTGGTCCTGGACGTCCCTGCCGAGGAGCTGTGCACATACTGTAACTGCGAGCTGGTGTTATTTGCAGCCAATGCTGTGGAGATGTTGAGGTACAGCATCGTATCGGCCTGGGAGCGGGTTATGGCGGCTACTTTTTCAGTCCCGGAGTACAGCTAAAAAGCAGGGGGTGTGCAATACTTCTTTAACAGACTCCGCCACCATGGGGACTGTGGCGATCCCTGCCCCGTTAGCCAAGCTAGGCCTGTTACTCGGGGTACCAACGGAGAGGTATTACAGGGTCTTGGTTAGCTTTGGGTCGCTGATTGCCTCATCGGACAACGTCTTCACTTCGTTCCAATTAGACATTTTACCAGTACTTTAGTATTCGATACTTTCAGAAAGTAATCGTGTTTCCATGAATCTACTCTTCCGTTATGTATTCGACCATATCATTTCAGTAAGTAAAATACGAGGCGATATCCGGATGGACGCTTTCAAATCGCGATGGAGACTCTTGTATCATTCTGCTGCCGTGAACTTTGACAGCTTCGTTAGTGTCGTTACTGGTCTTGGGGACTAGGATGTTGTAAGAGTCCGGGGTGCCCTGGGGTTTTTTTTTCCATATTTTTTAAAATCATGTTAAAGGTAGAAGGGTAAAACCCCCGTTCCCATGTCGTTAAGGATATTGGGGATACGGTGTTAGACCCGTATTTCCAAGACCTTCGGCACATGAAAGTCTGATGGTGTCAGTATCACACCTGGCTGCATTTACCTTCCCAGATTTCTCTGGTACCCGTTTTTAGAGGCTGGGTGGACCCCGCCCCCCCCCCCGTTTGTGTGTGTGTGTGTGTGTGTGGTGGTAAGCAGGAAGAAATCCCTACTGCTAAGACTGAACCCGGTACCACAGGATTAGTAGACCTAGCGTCTAACCACTCAGTCAGCCAGTCATGTTCTTTATGTGTATGTGAACAGAAAGACAAGAAAAGGTGGTTCATAAACGCAACACTTAAGTGTATAAAAGTGTGAAGAATGGTTACATAAAAAGATAACTTATAAATATGTGTATGAGTGGTATAACCAGGCATAAAAATTGGAGGATACAATATTAACAACCTTCCGTATGCTGACGACACAGTACTGATAGCTGAGAACCAACAAGACCTGCAAAATCTCTTGGATAAGTTGCCAAAGAAAGTGAACAGAAAGGCCTTACTTTGAACATCAAAAAGACAGAGACTATGGTTATATCTAAGAAACAGAATCCACCAGCATGCAGTATAAAATTAAGCGGAACTATTCTAAAGCAGGTGCAGAAATTCAAATACCTTGGAGCAGTAATAACTTCAGATGGGAAATGCAGAACAGAAATTAGGAACAGAATAGGCCAAGCAAAGACTGCATTTCAGAGAATGAGAAACCATATTGTCCAACACATCTTTATCAATGAATGTTAGAAAACGAGTCCTAAGGTGCTATATTGAACCTATCTTGTTATATGGAAGTGAATAATGGACAATAGGCAAGTCTGCACAAAAATCATTGGAAGCAGCAGAAATGTGGTTTATTAGAAGAAAGTTGCGAATCCCCTGGACAGCAAAAATAGCTCATGAAGAATGTATGAGAAGAGCTGGAGAGACAAAAAAATCTTGTCAAAAAAATTAGACAATGTACTTTCATAGGACATGCAATGAGAAGAGGGGGCATAGAAAATATTATAACAACAGGAAAAATAGAAGGAAGAAGATCAAGAGGAAGACCAAGAGAAATGATACTGGACAGTCTGACGGGATGGTGTGAGAGGAGATCACCAACTGAGCTGATGACCTGCATGAAGGATCGTGTACTTTGGAAGTCAGCACTGTACCTGATGATGATGATGATGATGATGATGATGATGATGATGATGATGATGATGATGATGATGATGAGAGGTATTTCGTGTTTTGGGGTAGGGGGGTCCGGTAGTAACTGACCTCATGGCCCGACCTCGCTCTCTTATGGCCTGGACCATATCTGTCGTGTCGTCACACATACCTTTTTTATGTGCCTTGTCGGATAGCTTTGGCAGTCAGTCAAACGTCTCCATCTTGTACGAACCTTGGCGCTTCCTATCATTGCAGGTTCTTTTCCTTGTATGTGCCATTTGGTCAGTCCGGTGAGTTTTTTTTCCTTGGTCTTCTTCGTTTTCCCTTGAATTTTCCATTCATTACCAAGTTCTCTGACTTCTGTCTTCTCATGATAAGCATTGTCTTTTTTTATTTTGCCTTATATGTCGTGGCCTGTTTTTTCGTAATTTGCCTTGTCTTGTGCTGACTTGCATTGTCAGACCTTGTCTTGTCTTCCTTTGTCTTGTCTTCCTTTGTTCTGTTTTACTTTGCTTTGTCATGTCTTCCTTTGTCTTGTCCTCCTTTGTCTTGTCTTCCTTTGCCTTGTCTTGTTGTGACTAATTTTGACGTGACTTGTCTTGTATTTCTTTGTCTTGTCTTGTATTTCCTTGCCTTGTCTTGTCGTGATTGTCTTGCTTTGTCTTTCCTTGTTTTTGTCTTACCTCTTCTTGTCTTGTCGTGACTTGTCTTGTCTGGTCGTGACTTATATTGTCTTGTCGTGACTTGCCTTTTCCTACCTTGCCTTGCCTTGTATTATCTTGCCTCCTTCCTCTTATACCTTTCAGTATTGAGAGAGGAAATGAGATGTCTTGATATGACTCGTCAATTTGCTTCAGATAGTTGGATATTTATGGATCTTATCACGTCTCCCTTCATCTCCAGCGTGAGTTGCCTCACCCTGTTTCCTGCAGTTCTTAGAGTAAAAGTATTCTATGGTAAAATGTCAGGTGGTAGTCGTGTAACGTGGCCAAATCATTTGACCTGTTTTTCGATGAAGAGTAATACTGGTATTACTCCATCCCTTGCCTGATGGTATCCTTTCTGATTTTGTCTCTTCTTGTTACATTTAGTATTTTAAAATTCCCCCAATTCCTGGTCGTAAATGAGTTTCCTTTTGTTCTTGGCTGTTAGCCTTGTTTGGCATTGATAGCATATAGCAGGATGGAGAATTATTCTTGTACAGTGCCCTTTTTTCGTTTCATTTGTGACGCATTTGTTTTTCCAGGAAAGGAGTCATTTGTCTAGTGGCTTGATTCGCTTTACTGTATCTGTTCTCAATCTCAGCGTCACTTTTACTTCAAGACGAAGCCGTGCAAGATGAAGCACAGCTACGGACCTTTGAAAACGGATTCCTGGGAAGAATTTTGGTACCATCTAGAGATCCTAGACTACAAGAATGGAAAATCAGAAATAAGAAGATCAAGAGGAAGACCAAGAGAAATGATACTGGACAGTCTGACGGGATGGTGTGAGAGGAGATCACCAACTGAGCTGATGACCTGCATGAAGGATCGTGTACTTTGGAAGTCAGCACTGTACCTGATGATGATGATGATGATGATGATGATGATGATGATGATGATGATGATGATGATGATGATGAGAGGTATTTCGTGTTTTGGGGTAGGGGGGTCCGGTAGTAACTGACCTCATGGCCCGACCTCGCTCTCTTATGGCCTGGACCATATCTGTCGTGTCGTCACACATACCTTTTTTATGTGCCTTGTCGGATAGCTTTGGCAGTCAGTCAAACGTCTCCATCTTGTACGAACCTTGGCGCTTCCTATCATTGCAGGTTCTTTTCCTTGTATGTGCCATTTGGTCAGTCCGGTGAGTTTTTTTTCCTTGGTCTTCTTCGTTTTCCCTTGAATTTTCCATTCATTACCAAGTTCTCGACTTCTGTCTTCTCATGATAAGCATTGTCTTTTTTTATTTTGCCTTATATGTCGTGGCCTGTTTTTTCGTAATTTGCCTTGTCTTGTGCTGACTTGCATTGTCAGACCTTGTCTTGTCTTCCTTTGTCTTGTCTTCCTTTGTTCTGTTTTACTTTGCTTTGTCATGTCTTCCTTTGTCTTGTCCTCCTTTGTCTTGTCTTCCTTTGCCTTGTCTTGTTGTGACTAATTTTGACGTGACTTGTCTTGTATTTCTTTGTCTTGTCTTGTATTTCCTTGCCTTGTCTTGTCGTGATTGTCTTGCTTTGTCTTTCCTTGTTTTTGTCTTACCTCTTCTTGTCTTGTCGTGACTTGTCTTGTCTGGTCGTGACTTATATTGTCTTGTCGTGACTTGCCTTTTCCTACCTTGCCTTGCCTTGTATTATCTTGCCTCCTTCCTCTTATACCTTTCAGTATTGAGAGAGGAAATGAGATGTCTTGATATGACTCGTCAATTTGCTTCAGATAGTTGGATATTTATGGATCTTATCACGTCTCCCTTCATCTCCAGCGTGAGTTGCCTCACCCTGTTTCCTGCAGTTCTTAGAGTAAAAGTATTCTATGGTAAAATGTCAGGTGGTAGTCGTGTAACGTGGCCAAATCATTTGACCTGTTTTTCGATGAAGAGTAATACTGGTATTACTCCATCCCTTGCCCTGATGGTATCCTTTCTGATTTTGTCTCTTCTTGTTACATTTAGTATTTTAAAATTCCCCCAATTCCTGGTCGTAAATGAGTTTCCTTTTGTTCTTGGCTGTTAGCCTTGTTTGGCATTGATAGCATATAGCAGGATGGAGAATTATTCTTGTACAGTGCCCTTTTTTCGTTTCATTTGTGACGCATTTGTTTTTCCAGGAAAGGAGTCATTTGTCTAGTGGCTTGATTCGCTTTACTGTATCTGTTCTCAATCTCAGCGTCACTTTTACTTCAAGACGAAGCCGTGCAAGATGAAGCACAGCTACGGACCTTTGAAAACGGATTCCTGGGAAGAATTTTGGTACCATCTAGAGATCCTAGACTACAAGAATGGAAAATCAGAAATAAGAAAGATACACGCTATTCCAGTTTCCAGTTATAACTTAAGACAAACAACAGACTGAGATGCCTCGGACGTTTGGAGAGGATAGACGAGAATAGGCAGACAAAAAAATGTTTATACAGAAGTGATTAACGGAGACAGACCAAGAGGCAGACCAAGAGGCAGACCAAGAGGCAGACCAAGAGGCAGACCAAGAGGCAGACCAAGAGGCATACCAAGAGACAGACCAAGAGGCAGACCAAGAGGCATACCAAGAGACAGACCAAGAGGCAGATCAAGAGGCATACCAAGAGACAGACCAAGAGGCAGATCAAGAGGCATACCAAGAGGCATACCAAGAGACAGATCAAGAGGCATACCAAGAGACAGACCAAGAGGCAGATCAAGAGGCATACCAAGAGACAGACCAAGAGGCAGACCAAGAGACAGAACAAGAGGCAGACCAAGAGACAGAACAAGAGGCAGACCAAGAGACAGAACAAGAGACAGACCAAGAGACAGAACAAGAGGCAGACCAAGAGACAGAACAAGAGGCAGACCAAGAGACAGAACAAGAGACAGACCAAGAGACAGAACAAGAGGCAGACCAAGAGACAGAACAAGAGGCAGACCAAGAGACAGAACAAGAGACAGACCAAGAGACAGAACAAGAGGCAGACCAAGAGACAGAACAAGAGACAGAACAAGAGACAGACCAAGAGACAGAACAAGAGGCAGACCAAGAGACAGAACAAGAGGCAGACCAAGAGGCAGACCAAGAGACAGAACAAGAGGCAGACCAAGAGACAGAACAAGAGGCAGACCAAGAGACAGAACAAGAGACAGACCAAGAGACAGAACAAGAGGCAGACCAAGAGACAGAACAAGAGGCAGACCAAGAGACAGAACAAGAGACAGACCAAGAGGCAGACCAAGAGACAGAACAAGAGGCAGACCAAGAGACAGAACAAGAGACAGAACAAGAGGCAGAACAAGAGGCAGACCAAGAGACAGAACAAGAGACAGAACAAGAGACAGAACAAGAGACAGAACAAGAGACAGAACAAGAGGCAGACCAAGAGACAGAACAAGAGACAGAACAAGAGACAGAACAAGAGACAGAACAAGAGGCAGACCAAGAGACAGAACAAGAGGCAGACCAAGAGGCAGACCAAGAGGCAGACCAAGAGACAGAACAAGAGACAGAACAAGAGACAGAACAAGAGGCAGACCAAGAGACAGAACAAGAGGCAGACCAAGAGGCAGACCAAGAGGCAGACCAAGAAAAGGGTGGCGTGATAACCTGGAAGAAGAACTACGAGCCCTCGGAGGGGACAACTGGCAGGAGAAGACTAAGAACAGAGAGTTATAGAGGCAACTGACAGGAGAAGACTAAGAACAGAGAGTTATAGAGGCAACTGACAGGAGAAGACTAAGAACAGAGAGTTATAGAGGCAACTGACAGGAGAAGACTAAGAACAGAGAGTTATAGAGGCAACTGACAGGAGAAGACTAAGAACAGAGAGTTATAGAGGCAACTGGCAGGAGAAGACTAAGAACAGAGAGTTATAGAGGCAACTGGCAGGAGAAGACTAAGAACAGAGAGTTATAGAGGCAACTGACAGGAGAAGACTAAGAACAGAGAGTTATAGAGGCAACTGACAGGAGAAGACTAAGAACAGAGAGTTATAGAGGCAACTGACAGGAGAAGACTAAGAACAGAGAGTTATAGAGGCAACTGACAGGAGAAGACTAAGAACAGAGAGTTATAGAGGCAACTGACAGGAGAAGACTAAGAACAGAGAGTTATAGAGGGAACTGACAGGAGAAGACTAAGAACAGAGAGTTATAGAGGCAACTGACAGGAGAAGACTAAGAACAGAGAGTTATAGAGGCAACTGACAGGAGAAGACTAAGAACAGAGAGTTATAGAGGCAACTGACAGGAGAAGACTAAGAACAGACAGTTATAGAGGCAACTGGCAGGAAAAGACTAAGAACAGAGAGTTATAGAGGCAACTGACAGGAGAAGACTAAGAACAGACAGTTATAGAGGCAACTGACAGGAGAAGACTAAGAACAGAGAGTTATAGAGGCAACTGACAGGAGAAGACTAAGAACAGAGAGTTATAGAGGCAACTGACAGGAGAAGACTAAGAACAGAGAGTTATAGAGGCAACTGACAGGAGAAGACTAAGAACAGAGAGTTATAGAGGCAACTGGCAGGAGAAGACTAAGAACAGACAGTTATAGAGGCAACTGGCAGGAAAAGACTAAGAACAGAGAGAAATAGAGACAACTGGAAAGATAAGACTAAGAACAGAGAGGAATTGAGACAAGTCTTGTCTGCAGCACTGATTGATTGAATGATTGATTGATTGATTGATTTTTATTTCAAAAGGGTTAAGAATTGGGCATGCAGGCACGAAAACATTCTGCCCTTTATCATACAACTTTCACTCTATTCCAGACATTCTACAAATATGCTGCTCATGTAACAAACATAATTAACATTGAAACTGAGAGACATAAAATAAAATAAAAAATATACGTTTCGCTCTTATCCATTCACTCAGTACAGAAGGAACTACGTACATATATAAATGACTATCTACTAAACAAACATTTCAGGACTATTCAGAGTAAACAATTAATTGTATTCGGTGTCTCTGAGAGCAGCCTAAAATAACTTAAGTTTTATGATTCATGGAGGCATGTAATCGACATCAAATAGATATTGAGAAAGGTTGTAGTTGTAGGAAGGCGTATAATATATATATATATATATATATATATATATATATATATATACATATATATGTATATATATACATATATATGTATATATATACGTATATATATGTATATATATATATGTATATATATATATCATCATCATCAGGTGCTGTGCCGACTGGCGTTGGCTATTATGCTTCTCCAGAGTACCCGATCCTTCATGCAGGCCATCAGTTCAGTTGGTGATCTCCTCTCACATCATCCCGTCAGACTGTCCAGTATCATTTCTCTTGGTCTTCCTCTTGATCTTCTTCCTTCTATTTTTCCTGTTGTTATAATATTTTCTATGCCCCCTCTTCTCATTGCATGTCCTATGAAAGTACATTGTCTCTCTCTCTTATCTTTCTGACAAGGTGTTTTTGTCTCTCCAGCTCTTCTCATACATTCTTCATTAGTTATTTTTGCTGTCCAGGGGATTCGCAACATTCTTCTAATAAACCACATTTCTGCTGCTTCCAATGATTTTTGTGCAGACTTGCCTATTGTCCATGACTTCCATATAACAAGATATGTTCAATATAGCATTTTAGGACTCGTTTTCTAACATTCATTGATAAAGATGTGTTAGCTAATATGTTTCTCATTCTCTGAAATGCAGTCTTTGCTTGACCTATTCTGTTCCTAATTTCTGTTCTGCATTTCCCATCTGAAGTTATTACTGCTCCAAAGGTATTTGAATTTCTGCACCTGCTTTAGAATGGTTCCGTTTAATTGAATACTGCATGCTGGTGGATTCTGTTTCTTAGATATAACCATAGTCTCTGTCTTTTTGATGTTCAAAGTAAGGCCTTTCTGTTCACTTTCTTTGACGACTTTATCCAAGATATTTTGCAGGTCTTGTTGGTTCTCAGCTATCAGTACTGTGTCGTCAGCATACCGAAGGTTGTTAATATTGTATCCTCCAATTTTTATGCCTGGTTCTGTGATGATTGTTCTTAGAATATTCTCGCTGTACAGAGGAAAAAGGTCTGGAGACACATCTTTGTCGCACCCTTTGTTTTATAGGTTGGTATTTTCCAATTCTATTTTCAACTCGAACTGCTGCTTCTTGCTGCCAGTATAGATGTTTTACACTCCTCAGGTCTTTGCCGTCTATACTGATGTCTGCAAGCATTTTAATAATTTCATTATGTGTCACCTTGTCAAATGCCTTGGTGTAATCAATGAAGCATAAGTAGAGATCTTTCTGTACTTCTAAAGCTCTTTCTGTTAGTGTTCGTAAAGCATAAATGGCATTGTGTGTTCCCTTTCCTTCATCAAATCCAAACTGTTCATCTGCTATTTCCATTTTTATCTTTTTCCTTGTTCTTCTCATAATGATTCTCAGAAGTAGCTTCGTTATGTGACATGAGAGGCTGATAGTCCGGTGGTCGTCACATTCCTTTGCACCTGGTTTCTTTGGTAGTGCTATAAACGTGGATTTAATCAGGTCACTGGGACTATAACCACTGTTGTAAATATCATTCAATAACTTGGTTATTATTTTTATTCCTGTCTCCTCTAGTGCTTCTATTTCTTCTATTGTTATATTATCAGGCCCAGTCGCTTTTCCTTTCTTCATGTGTTTTATGGCATCTATGATTTCATCTTAAAGTATTGGCGGTCCATCACAGTTTTCAGTATCTTGTGTTAATTCTGGTCTTTCTCCTCCATATAGCTCACCGATATACTCTGTCCACCTGTCCACAATGTCTTCTTTTCCCATTAACATTTTACCTTCTTTCGATTTCAGGCATCCTGTGGTATATTTTGTTTTCCTGTCTGTGAGTTCATAAATTCGTTTATGCAAGTTTTTGCTGTCTTTATTATGAGCGTCCTCTATCTGTCTGCACTGTTCATTTAACCACACTTCTTTTGCTTCTCTGCATTTGCGTCTTATTTCTTTATTTATCTTGCTATATTTTTCCTCGTCATTTTTACTCCTCCTCCTCTTGTCCATCAGTCCTAAGATGTCGTCTGTCATCCATTTATTTTTAGGGGCTTCTTTTTTCGGTGGTATTATCTCCTTAACAGTTTGGTGGATAGAATCTCTTAACATTTCCCATTGTTCATCTATACTATTTATCTTTGCTATTGCATTGTATCTATTTGTTATAATAACTTTGTATTGTTCTCGCAGTTCTTGGTCATTTTAAAGAAGTTCTGTATTCAGTTTGATGTTTCTCACTTTTCTGCCTGCTTTCTTTAGCTTTGTTCTAACTTTTCCACAGAGTGGATCATGGTCACTATTGCAGTCAGCTCCTGGCATGGTTTTTGTTGTCAGTAATGCATTGTGGAATCGTTTGTTGATTAATATGTAGTCTATCTGGTTAAATGTCTTTTTGTCTGGGCTGCACCACGTTGCCAGTCTTCGAGGATGTTGTTTAAACCAGGTGCTTCCTACAACCATGCTATGTATTCTTGCCCATTCAATTAATTTATAACCTCTGTCATTCCTCTCCCCCAGTCCATAGTCCCGAACGATGTCCGAAGTTCTTCCTTTACCAACTTTGGCATTAAAATCTCCCATGACTATGGTAACTTCATGTGACTTTGTGTGTTTTAGTGCTGTCTCTATGTCATTATAAAATATCTGTATATCTTCCTCAGAACTTTCAGATGTTGGAGCATACACTTGTATAATATTTATGTTTATTGGTTGTCCTTTCAGTTTGGCTAGCAGGACTCTGTCCGAGATGTTCAAATATCTTACATTTGTCCTTGCCGTTTTTTCATCAAATATAATTCCTACTCCTCATATATTATATATATATATATATATATATAATACAGGATGGGAGGGTATTCCAAAGATGAGCAGCAGAATAAGTAAAGCTTTTATTGTAAAGATCAAGTCTAGGTTTTGGAAGACATATGTTGTTCAAGCCCTGGCTGCACTTTGGGCTAAATTTAAACATGTCCCATAGATAAGGCAGGGCATGCTATGGCACTGAGCAGCAATGATTGGGAAAGCTGAAAGAACGAATGATGTTCTACCTAGATATTTGAAATGTTTCACTTGTTGCACAGAATTATTTCCAGAAAGATCTTATGGGGGGGGGGGGGGGGGGGGGGAGGTAAATCTAAGGTTGTAATGGAGGTTTTCACTGTCGTAATGGATCCTTTTGAGAAGCCACATTGTCATGCTGGATGCGAGAGGGAAAGAAACGCACTGCAGCCAATTCTCTTACACGTGACGCCTGCGTCACATCATCATCTCTGCGTCATAATCTGCCAAATTTCAACAGCGTAAATCAAAAGTCATCCATGTTTCTTGTACATCCAACCACTCACCCGGATTGCCCGTCTCTTTATCATAGTAAAACTTGATTTTGTTAAGTTCCTCATCCTTTTTTTTTTTGCGGTTAATCAACTTTATAATCCTCAGATTTATTGATAAATAATGGCGTTCGGTTTTATTTATAACAGTTTTATTATGTAAATTATTTGTGTAAGTTTTTATTCCACGTCTTTCTTTCTTTCTTTTTTTCCTTTCTTTCTTTCTTTCTTTTTTTCCTTTCTTTCTTTCTTTTTTTTCCTTTCTTTCTTTCTTTTTTTTCTTTCTTTCTTTCTTTTTTTCCTTTCTTTCTTTCTTTTTTTTCCTTTCTTTCTTTCTTTTTTTTCTTTCTTTCTTTCTTTGATTTTTTCTTTCTTTCTTTCTTTCTTTGCTTCTTTCTTTCTACTCCCTCCTTCATTTTTCAGCACCGGCTACCATAATTTCTTCGATCTTTACTCACTCTTAAAAAAAAAAAAAACTATATGAAGATAATGGAATTCAGGCTGTTCTTTTTTTTCCTTGTGATAATTAAAACTTTGGAGAGAACTGCATCGCAAGTTTTTTTTAAAAATCCAAGTTAATCTTATTATCAAGTTCCTGATAATGTTATCATCATGTTTTTTTCGCCTCTGGTTCTTTCGTAATTTGCTCATTAAAAAGGTTTTTCTTTGGTTAAATTTGATATTATCATGTCCTTTGATGGTAAACGTATTTTGACGATCATTAGTATCATCAAATTTGGTGTGAAATGATTGTTTTGGTTTTTTTTAAATCAAGAATTTTGTCATTTTTTTCAATAAATTGTGGTTAATTTGGAGGACTAAAGAAATATCAAATTAATCTTATAATGACTACTTAATAATTATTATTGTTCAGTCGGTTTTTATCTCCTTTATTGAATGTGTAGCCGGAGAAAATCCACTGTCGGCTTGCTAGGTCCGTCGCAGCTTTACCAAAGCCTCATTCAGCAAGCTGTTTTCAGGGTGATCTAGGCTGGCCTTCATGGCTGTTGTAGTAGGCTGGTCTTCATGGTTGTTGTAGTAGGCTGGTCTTCATGGTTGTTGTAGTAGGCTGGTCTTCATGGCTGTTGTAGTAGGCTGGTCTTCATGGCTGTTGTAGTAGGCTGGTCTTCATGGCTGTTGTAGTAGGCTGGTCTTCATGGTTGTTGTAGTAGGCTGGTCTTCATGGCTGTTGTAGTAGGCTGGTCTTCATGGTTGTTGTAGTAGGCTGGTCTTCATGACTGTTGTAGTAGGCTGGTCTTCATGGCTGTTATAGTAGGCTGGTCTTCATGGCTGTTGTAGTAGGCTGGTCTTCATGGTTGTTGTAGTAGGCTGGTCTTCATGGCTGTTGTAGTAGGCTGGTCTTCATGGTTGTTGTAGTAGGCTGGTCTTCATGGCTGTTGTAGTAGGCTGGTCTTCATGGCTGTTGTAGTAGGCTGGCCTTCATGGCTGTTGTAGTAGGCTGGCCTTCATGACTGTTGTAGTAGGCTGGTCTTCATGGCTGTTGTAGTAGGCTGGTCTTCATGGCTGTTGTAGTAGGCTGGCCTTCATGGCTGTTGTAGTAGGCTGGTCTTCATGGCTGTTGTAGTAGGCTGGCCTTCATGACTGTTGTAGTAGGCTGGCCTTCATGACTGTTGTAGTAGGCTGGTCTTCATGGCTGTTGTAGCGCTTTCGTGGAGGAAAAACCCACACCATACTTCACTCAGACCTGCAGCCCCCTACCTGGCGTAACAGTTTCAATGGGATCATTTCCCTGAGTGGGAACTTACATTCTGTTCTTAGATCTACAGAACTTACGGTCTGTTCTTAGATTTATAGAACTTACGGTCTGTTCTTAGATTTACAGACGTTACATTCTGTTTTTAGATCTACAGAATTTACATTCTGTTCTTAGATCTACAGAACTTATATTCCCTTCTTAGATCAACAGAACTTATATTCTCTTCTTAGATCTACAGAACTTACATTCTCTTCTTAGATCAACAGAACTTATATTCTGTTCTTAGATCTACAGAACTTATATTCCGTTCTTAGATCTACAGAACTTACATTATTTTTTTAGATCTATAGAATTTACATTCTGCTCTAAGATATAAACTTCTATTCTTCAGCCCCAGTAGAAAGTAAAATAAGAATAAAAATGAAACTACGCCCTCTTTTTGGGCATTTCCTGGAGGTCCACAAAAGCCAGACATTGAGGCCCCATCGTTCCACTGAAGGCTGGTACGTACAGATTAAGCATGTGTGCCCAAACGTAGATTCAGCTCCATTCTATCATATTAGACAATTATGTTGATCTACCGAATTGCGGAAAATCGTGTATTCATAAAATTGACACTTATCAAATGTTTCTGTACTCCGCTGTCCCCGATGGCAAGGGTTCCCAACCTTTTTTTTTTGTTGTTAAGAGCGACCCCACACGAGGGTGGGTAAGCGATTCGATAAAATTCTGTATGATCGTATAAAGTGCAATATCAGCATTCACGGACTGACTTCATTGGCATGGATCTCCTCTCTCTCTCTCTCTACATATATATATATATATATATATATATATATTATATATATATATAATATATATATATATATATATATATCTGAACCTTTAGGTTCCAAAGGCACATGGGGCTTCCGCAAGAGTTTTCCACAAACCCCATGCCCTTCGTCTTTTTCTCCCGTTCTTGCCCAGGTAACCGTCTATTACTAAACATCCTCTTCTGTTGTTCTTTTTCATGTCTCCTGTGGCCTTCCGTTACTCCTATATCCCTGTGGTGTTCATTTCAGTGTCGTTTCCTTCTTTTGGGGGGGGGGGGTAATGAGTTACCAGTCATTAGCAGTACATGCCCTAGTCGTCGCCAACGTCTTTCCTCAGTAATCCAAGTCAGTGGCTTCATCTGCGTTTCTTGCTAACAAATTATTATTTCTCATGGCAAAAGTTATTCCATGGTATTAAGGCGTACAGGAGCTACAGTGTTAGGCCCTTATTTCCAAGACCTTCGGTACATGAAACTGTCACGTGGTCAGTATCACGCCTGGCCGCATCTACCTTCCCAGGTTTCTCTGGTACCAAATTTTAGAGGCTGGGTGGACCCCGAGGCTTTCTTTGGTGTGTATCAGGAAAAAAAAATGCTCGCTGCTGTGACTTGATCCCAATATCACAATGTTTTTGTTGTTGTTGTTGTTGTTGTTGGCTAGATCTAATTATTTTTCTAGAACTAAATGAAAGACTTTCGTAGCTCTATATTTGTCAGTATGGAAGTGAATGCTGGAAAATCACCAAAACAATAGAAAACAAGTTGAATTCTTTCCAGACTAAATGTTTACGAAGAATTAGAAAAATATTTTGGCCAAACACCATAAGAAATAACATCTTGTTGGCAGAAATGCAGATGAAGCCACTGACAACAATTATTGAGGAAAGACGCTGGCGATGGTTGGGACATGTGCTCCGAATGACTGACAACTCACTACCAAAAATAGCACTAAGATGGACACCGTAGGGGAACAGAAGTAAGGGTAGACCAAAAGAGACATGGAGAAGAACAACAGAAAGGATGTTGAGCAATAGAAGGCTCACCTGGGCAAGAGCAGAAAAAAAGGCAAAGGACAGGCATTTGTGGAAAACCTTTGCGGAAGCCCCATATGCCCTGGGCACTTAAGTTTCAGAGAGAGAGAGAGAGAGGGTGATTTGTCAGTATGACTCAGGAAAAATGGCTAAGGAAAATACTCGGTATAAAGTGGAACGAATTCAAGAACAACGCAGAGATAAAACAGATGAGCGAACAACAACCTGTCTCATGGTTTATCAGGAAAAGGAAATGGACACATATCGGTCACGTGATGAGAAGAAACAGTCAGAGAATCCCAAAACAAGCTATAAAGTGGAACACAACAGGCTGAAGAAAAAGAGGTCGACCACGTGAAACTCTAAAGAGGACATTGTTAAGAGAGGCCAAATTAGTGGGCATAAAATCCCTTGATGAGGTTAAAAAGCTAGCCGAAAAAAAAACTTGGCGAACTACCATGCGAGCCCTGTGTGACGTTAAACGGCACGGGAAGGATATAAGATATTTGTCAAAGGACAGACTATAGAGAACGGATATAACAAACTCGTCATCGTCATCATCATCTTGTGCCGTCTCCCCACGGAAGGTTGGCTAGAAAGATTCTTCAACCTGTTCTATTTCTTGTTTTCGTAGATCACTTGCCCAACTGGTTTCTGTCCATCTCTTGATGCTGTCCGTCCATCTGTGTCACTGCCAACCTCTTGTTCTCTTCCCTTCGATCTTGCTCTCAAATGGAGTTATAGTATTATGTCCCTTGACGTGTAGAAAGTATCTTATCCGTCTTGTTCTTACGATTTTAATTATTTCCCTTTTCAGTTCCAGTTGATTCAGCACTTCTTTCTTTGTTTTCATCTCTGTCCACTTGATACGCCTTATTCTTCTGTATGCACACATTTTAAGGGCTTTTATTTTCTTTTCTCTTGTCTTATTCACGGTCCAGCCCTCTGTAGGATTGCTGGAAGTCAAGGAAATAATTTGTATTTTTCCCTTGCAGATTTAACGCCCTTGGTATTTTTTATGATAAGTTTGGTTGTCGCCCTTGAGATAGAAGTGTTGCACTTTCCGCACGAGGGTCCCTGCATTTGGTGTCGATGTTCAGCATCATGGCCTGGCCGCCTTTCCTTACCTAGATCCAGAAGATGTCGAGTACCGAGTGGCGAAGTGGTTTGTTTGCTAGCCTCTCATGACGAAGGCCGGTAGTTTAAATCCGGCTGAAGTTGCCTCAGCCACCCGCCCCCCCCCACCCCCCCCCCAAAAAAAGCTGTAGAAATGGGTACCTGACTTCTTCTGGAGTTGTGGAAGGAAAGGCGGCCAAACGTGATCCTGGCCACATAATCATCATGTGCCGTGCCGATAGGCGGTGGAGGTTATGTTTCTCCACAGATATTGTTCCTTCCATTATCTCATTTGGTGATTATTATTATTATTATTATTATTATTATTATTATTATTATTGCTGTGCCGTCGTGTTAGACTGATTTTGTTTTTCACTAGGCGTTTCCCTGCCTCCCTTGCCATTGATCTTTCCGGTTGTTATGATATTTTCAAGCCATCCTCCTCTCATTATGTGTCCAAAGAATGATGACTGTTGTATTCTTATAGATTTAATTACGTATATAAATATATATGACATTCCCTGTTTTTTTTAAATATTGGTTGTCCATGATATTCTTAACCTTCTTCTAAGAAAGCACATCTCTGTTGCCTCTAGTGATCTTTCCATCGATCTGCTCATTGTCCATGTCTCGCACTTACATAGTGTAGCACAGGCTCAATGTAGAAGTTTTTAAAGACTCTCTTTCTGATGTTCTTTGATATAGATGCACTGCGCAAGATGTTTCTCTTCTGTTGGGATGTGCTCAAAGGTCAAAAGGGAAATTTTTGGTACAGATCCCATGTCCCCTAGATGCCCCCTAGATGCCCCCAAGGGCATAACAGGGCGAACTTTTGCCTTTTTTTTAACCATCTGGTAATGAATTTTCTTAAAACTAGTGCCTCGCCAACTTCAGCCTCGACAGCCTCAACCTCCCCAGGCTCAGCCTCTCTAGGGACACCTTAAGGAAGGAAGGGAGAGGAGCAGAGCAAAGACAATCTGGGGAAGAACTGCAGACGCCGAGACGGGCAGCAGGTAACAATAGCCCCGGGGGTAGCATGTAAGCTCGTGCTGTAGATTTTTTACCATGTCCTGTCTGTAAAATCTTCAAGACAGTTTGGCTGTGACTGTTTCATCAACCACCAGCAAAAGATAAGCATAGACAAATTGATTACATCCGCTGGTGGAAGCTGGTTTTTTTAAAATTGTGTGTACGCTCTTTCCTAATGGAAGAAAAATGTGTCCGTTCTGAAACACTCTCTCAAGGAATTGACCAAAACTTTAAACGTACTGAGGCCATATCTCAAGGAATTGACCAAAACTTCAAACGTACTGAGGCCATATCTCAGGGGAATGACCAAAAATCCAGACGTACTGAAGCCATCTCTCGAGAGATTGACCAAAAACCCAAAACGTACTGAGGTAATATCTCAAGGGTTTGAACAAAAACTCAAACGTACTGATGCCATATCTCAAAGGATTGACCAAAAACCCAAACCTACTGAGGCCATATCTCAAGGGACTGGCCAGAAACCCAAACGTACTGAGGCCATCTCTCAAGGAACAATGTACTGGGATTAGATCTCAAGGGATTGACCAGAAACCCAAACCTACTGAGGTCATCTCAAGATATTTTAAAAGGGTTTCTTCCTAGTGGTCTATTATATTACTAACTGTGCCAACACGCCAACAACTAAAGGCGTATCCTCTGTGACAGTACACAGAGAGTCAGAGATATTGACTTTTTGTGGACTTTAATTGTATTAGAAATACTTACATGTTGTTGTTGCCTGTAAGAGTTGGTAACACTACCAAAAATGGCAAACGTGTCACTATGGTACACCCTGAGTGACACAACAACAACGCCAGGTTCGCAACTGCCACAACAAAAACAACAATGTCACGTATGAAAACTTTGACAGGACTTCCCACTCACTCAACAGGACTACCAGATAAGAACTCCACGTAGGTAATGAATAGACTTAAGTTCCAAGATACAGATCAAACATTTATTGAATGAAAAACTGAATGGTGGAAGATGGAGATTGTGAAGGAAAGGGAACTGCCAACATGGCAGGCTGATGTAACAAGCAATACACGAGCTTCCAGGGCGCGTAATCAGAGTTATGGTGAAGAAAAGCCTGACAAGAGTAAGCAAGTAAAAACAACTACTTACATTAAAGTGAACTTCCAACACATCTCCCGAACACACGTATCTGCCCTGACAAGGACAACACTCCTAATATCTGCATATCAGTACAAGGTAAAGCTAAAACTATTACATTCTAAAACTTACTTGCAACTACTCCACTGGGAAAATGACTACTCAGCGAAACATTCTACACAAAATCCCATCTAACAAAAGTTGCTCAAGCTTAAATATTCCCTACAAATTTTACCTTGAACGTCCTCTAAAATTTGTAGGGAATATTTAAAATCCACCCAGGAACCAAAATCCCACGACACTGTGACTATAAGTTCTAGAACAGATCCACCCAGGGCTCAAAAACCCCACGACACTGTGACTATAAATTCTAGAACAGATCCACCCAGACCCAAAACCCCTCAACACTGTGACTATAAACTCTAGAAAGATCCACCCAGGACTCAAAAACCCCACTACGCTGTGACTATAAACTCTAAAACAGATGCAGCCAGGAACCAAATACCCGCAAAGCTGTAACAATAAACTCTAGAACAGATCCACCCAGACCAAAAAACCCTCAACACTGTGACTATAAACTCTAGAACAGATCCACCCATGACTCAAAAACCCCCACGACGCTGTGACTATAAATTCTAGAACAAATCTACCCAGGACCCAAAAACCGCACGACACTGTGATTAGAAACTATAGAACAGATCCACCCAGGACCCAAAAAACCGCACGACACTGTGGTTAGAAACTCCGAGGCAAATACAGCCACAGCTGCTGTTCGAGAAAATGCTGTTTGGAAACACATTATCCGAAAACCATTTGTTATCCGAGTTAGAGGCGGAAACCCTCCGTTTATTATCTTGCACCTCAACGAAGAGGTGTGCTCCGCCTCACCTTCTCAGCCACGCCCTAGATTATTTAGAAAACAGTCGTCAAACATAGTCTTTCATCATCATAATTATCATCACCAAAAGAACGAAGAGGCATTTACAAAAGATCTAACTGTTGACTATCAGCGCCCATTGATTCGCTTAACCTTCACAAAGTATAGACCTTTTGAGACTGAAGAGAGATAAATACTATGTGTTCTGTGAGTTTTGTAACATATGATCTCTTTTGAACTCCATAGACGTGCGCGTCGACATTTGCCTGAAGGTTGAGTAACTTTTAATGTTGTGATTTGTCTGTCAATAAAAGCCAGGGGTGTAACAAACAAAAAGAAAAAAAAAGAGCTGGAATAATACTTCGCCAATGACTGTAAGTATGATCCATGTGAATTCTGAACCATTACAGAAATAGAAAACTTTTTGTCAGCTACTTGGAAGTTTCCACCCATTCTAAGCTAAACAGAGTGCGCTAGTTTCAAATCTGAAGTCAGATTCTGTCCAGAGCGTGCGAGAAGGGCAAAGGCTGCTTCATCATGAAAAGTTTAAGACAAGATGGCGGCGTGGACTTTCTTCTTTGTTCCATCAAGCTGGTAACGTTTTCTTCTATGTCATCGACGTGTAGCGAAGCAACCAGTAAGTCTCCCCCCTCCCCTTTTCCAAAAAAAAAAACCAAACAAACAAACTTGGCAATTTCAAAAAAAAAAATATCAGCTTTCCAAAATGATGACGCAAAAATTATGGTGACGATTCATTCTGGGGACTTTTGTTTCCTATTGTCAAGATCCAGTCACAAAGTTAATTGAGAGAAGTAACTCCAAGAAACATGATAATGGCATCCCCCCTCCTCCCCCAACCTATTTTTTATATACTGTCTTCGACTCTAAACTAGACAAAGCTCTGTCTTGGCTTTCCTTAATGCTGTCTTCGACTCTAAACTAGACAAAGCTCTGTCTTGGCTTTCCCTATTGCTGTTTGGGACTCTAAACTAGACAAAGCTCTGACCTGGTTTTTTTTAAATGCAGTCTTCGACTCTAAGCTAGACCAAGCTCCGTCGTGACTCTTCTTAATACTGTCTGGGACTCTAAACTAGACAAAGGTATGTCGTAGCTCTTAATACTGTCTGGGACTCTAGACAAATCTCTGTCATGGCTCTCCTTAATACTCTCTAGGACTCTAAACTAGACAAAGCTCTGCCGTGGCTCTTCTTAATACTGTCTGAGATTCTAAACTAGTCAAAGCTCTTTCGTAACTCTTTTCAAATACTGTCTGGGACTCTAAACTAGACAAAACTCTGTTGTGGCTCTCCTTAAATACTATCTGGGACTCCCTAAACTAGACAAAGCTCTGTTGTGGCTCTTCTTAAAATACTTATCTGGGACTCTAGACAAAGTTCTGTTGTGACTCTCTTTAAATAATGTCTGGGACTATAAATTAGACAAAATTCTGTCGTTGCCCTCCTTAAATACTGCTTGGGACTCAATACAGTCTAGAACTCTAACTAAACGTGACCGTGAAGTGACCCACCAAATTCTTCTTTGTCAGGAACACTGTCAGACAAAGATGAGGATACCCAATACCAAGTACCGTCTCTGGCTCGAACCAGGAAAGAAAAACACTTCTTCTTTTCAGAATCACATTTTCGTCTCTCCCCCCCTCCCCAAAAGAAAAAAAAACAACCCATGGTAACTGTTTCCTGGAACCCTTCGATTCTTGTGACAACTTTCTCATTTTGACGCTTCATTCTCATTCTGGGTTCTGAGTTTCCCCACCAGGAACCGCTCATACTGCCACAGACGTCAGGAAAGTGAGTTAAAGATCATGTGGGCCTTCTGGAGAATCTGAATCTTCTTACATGCTTCCCGTGCCATCAAACGTCACACAGGGCTCACAAGGTAGTTTGCCAAGATTTCCTGTTTTCCGCGAGCTTTTCGACCTCACCAAGGGATGTTATTCCCACTAAACTGGCCTCTCTTAACAGTGTCCTCTTTAGAGTTTCTCACGAAAGCGAAAAAGAATCCTTTCATCAAATGTCTTATTTTCAAATATTGCTTTTTAACTCCAACTCCGTCTCTCTAACAGACTTTTAAATAGAAGAAATGGTCGACCTCTTTTTCTTCAGCCTTGTGTGTTCCACTCGATAGCTTGTTCTGGGATTCTCTGCTTGTTTCCTCTCAACACGTGACAGAGATATGTCCATCTTTTTCTGATCACCCATGAGACAAGTTGTTGTTTGCTCATCTGCCTTATCTCTGCGTTGTTCTTGAATTCGTTCCACTTTATACGGAGTATTCGCTTCTGAGACCCACCGAGAATACAGGCTCAAGCCCTGCCATACTCAGAACCTCTTGTGGCCCTCTCGGGGGGACCACAGAGGGACCACGGGACTTATCGAGGACCACAGGAGCAAATTCAGTAGGATCACGGGGCGGTCTTGATGGTAGAGGCGAAAGAAGAAGAAGATGAAGAAGATACGGAGTATTTTTCTGAGGCATTTGTTTTCAAAAGAGTCTAATTTCTTGTCTATTTCTTTAGTTGTTTTCCAGCTTTCACATGCATAAATGAGGGTGGATATTACATTTGAATTGAAGTCTTAACTTGGTTTTTGTGCTTTTAACTTTTGAATGCCATATGTTCTCAAGATTCTTGAAGGTCGATGCTGCCTTTGCAATTAGAATTCAGAATCTGAATACAAGGAAAAAACACCCAATTGTCTTGGGTCAGAGAGGTTATCGACACGTGTATTCATAACATCAGACATAATGAGCTGTAATCTAACAAAGAACTGGCGTAGAACTACAAAATAATGAACAAAACAATATGGCTCAATTTTTGTTTAGAAGTTGGTTACGGTCACGCTTTTACGTTTGTGAGTAGTCTTTGTTGCTCGTTCAGGTACCAGTAGTACTCACTCATTATAATGTGGGGGGGGGGTGGTGCAAGGGTCTGAGTATCTTGATGCCGTGATAGTAATATCTTGCTGCCGTGATAGGAATATCTTGATGCCATAATAGAAATATCTTGGTGCCGTGATAGAAATATCTTGATGCCATAATATAAATCTTGATGTCATGATAGAAATATTTTGATGTCATAATAGAAATATCTTGATGCCATAATAGAAATATTTTGATGTCATAATAGAAATATCTTGATGCCACAACAGAAATATCTTGATGTCATAATAAAATATCTTGATGTCATAATAGGAATATCTTGATCCACGATACAAATATCTTCATATATAATAGCAGTATCTTGATGTCATAACAGAAATATCTTCATGTCATAATAAAATATCTTGATGTCATAATAGGAATATCTCAATGTTATAATAGGATTATCTTGATGCCGTGATAGGAATATCCTGATGCCGTGATAAGAATATTTTGATGCTGTGATAGGAATATCCTGACGCTGTGATAGAAATATCTTTATGCCATAGTATAAATCCTGATGTCATGATAGAATATCTGGATGTCATAATAGAAATATCTTGATCCACGATCAAATATCTTCATATAATGGCACTTCTCCTGATATCATAGAAATATCTTGGTTCCATAATAGAAATTCTTGATGTCGTAATAGAAATACCTTGATGTCATAATAGGAATATCTTGATGCCATGATAGGAATGTCTTGATGCCATGATAGGAATATCGTGACGCTGTGATAGGAATATCTTAATGTCCGTGATACGAATTTCTTGATATCCGTGAGAGGAATATCTTGATGTCATGATAGGAATATCTTGATGCCTTGATGTACATCATAGGAATATCTTGATGTCCGTGATAGGAATATCTTGATGTCCGTGAAAGAAATTTCTTGATGCCATGATAGGAATATCTTGATTTCCATGATAGAAATATCTTGATGTCCATGACAGGAATATATTGATGTCCATATTTGGAATATCTTGATGCCATGATAGAAATATCTCGATATCCAAGACATGAATATCTTGATGCCCATGATAGGAATATCTTAAAGCCATGATAAGAATATCTTGATGTCCGTGACAGTAATATCTTGATGCCGAGATATAATATCTTGATGCCGTGAGAGGAATGTCTTTTTGTCTTGATAGGAATATCTTGATGTCGTGAGAGGAATGTCTTTTTGTCTTGATAGGAATATCTTGATGCCATGATAGGATTATCTTGATGCCGTGATAGGAATATCTTGATGCCGTGAGAGAAATATTTTGATGCCATAATATAAATATTGATGTCATGATAGAAATATATTGATGTCATGATAGAAATATCTTGATGCCATGTTAGAAATATCTTGATCCACGATACAAATATCTTCATATAACAGCACTATCGTGATGCCATAATAGACATATATTGATGCCACAATAGAAATATCTTGATGCCATAATAGAAATGTCTTGATGCCATAATAGAAATATTTTATACCATAATATAAATATCTTGATGCAATAATAGAAATATCTTGATGTCATAATAGAAATACCTTGATGCCATAACAGAAATATCTTGATGCCATGATGGAGATATCTTGATGCCATAACAGAAATTTTTGGACGCCACTGTATAAATATCTTGATGCCATGATAGAAATATCTTAATGAAAATGTTGCACATGTTCATCACTAGCATCACCCCTATTTGAGGGGAGAGTGGGAGAGAGAGAGAGAGAAGGGGAGGTCAAGATGAGAATGCAGGAAGTGTAATTTTGTGATTATACTTTAAGCGGCAAGTTTTACTGCTCCAAACTTTTTGTTTTGTTTCGTTTTCTTGTTATGTCTGCCAAATTTTACACAATCATTGGGGGCCCCGTCATTTGTCCAATCATTAGATGCTTTGTCTGTGTAGGTGTATTTGTGTGGGAGATAGGAATAAGATAAGTGGGTGGTTGGGGGGAGGGGGCCCGAAGACTCTGTATTCAAGTTGAATGATAAAGTGGTTAAAGAGCCGTAGCTTACCGCTTGTACCATGGTTGCTTAAATATAGCTGATCAAGACCCTATTCTTCTTCAATATCCCCCTTCCCCCATTCCCCGTGAAACAGACATTAGTCTAGCAACGGCCAAATGAAGAGGGAATCGAATCGGGAAGGCAAACGTGGCCCTTAAAAAAGTAAACCATTCCGAAGGCGGATATGTCGGATCGAAAGGCGCAGATATAGCAACCTTGCTTGTAAACCGTGTTACGATGCAACCGCTGGCCGTTTCAGGGGCGAACGTAAAAGAAGGATACTGTGTCGATAGTCGCTGGCGGTCATGCTTCTCTGTATATGAGATCATTGATAATCTTGATCGTATTATCTGCTTTTCTATCCTTGTGCCACGTGGTCAGCCCCTGCAGACATTTTTCAGTATTTGATGTTCGGTTCTTTTTTTTTTTCGTTGTTGAATTATCAGTCCTTTGTGCAGTATACTTTTGTAAATGTCTGCAATCCTGTTTTATGGACTGTCGTCTTAAAATAATTATACCAGATACCTATTTTCACAACTTGGTTTGACTGACAAAGTGTCTCCAATGCACAACGTCTCTAATGGGAAATGGTTAGTGCACTAGTCTCTCATGGCGAAGGTCGGGGGTTCGAATCCGACCGAAGGCACCCCAGTCACACAGGATGTAGAAATGGGTACCTGACTTCTCCTGGAGTTGGGGAAGAAAAGGAGGCCAGGCTTGATGCTGACCCTATCACCCTCTAGTGTGCTGACATGAAGTCAAGGAAAATACGGGCACTAATACCATATCTCTATGTGCCTCTAAGGATTGACAGGTTTACTCATTGTAAGCGATAGAAAACAATGTTCTTTGGTTAGCTTAGGAAAGATAATAGACAAAAACACTTCAAACGCGAGAAAAAGAAAAATGTCATGAAAATGAACGCGACTCGAACCACTGACTTCAGAAGGATGAGCGGCCGCTTAGCCTTCAGAGAGTACATTACACTTATCCACTTGGCCGTCTTAAGTCTTCTAAAAGATATTGAAGAAATATATACTCGGTATGTGCCGTGGGAAAGTATTACATTTGTCTGGTATCACTCCCATTAACGTGAGGATTAAACAGAGAAAACTGAAATATTTTAAACACATTAAACGTCATGATAATCTAGAGAAGACCGTCTTGGAAGGATACATAATGGGAAAAAGAAAGAGAAGAAGACCAAAGCGAAGATGGCTGAAAGACATCGTTGATAATCTTGAAATGAATGCATCAGCAGCAGGACATCTTGCTTACAACCGAGAGGCCTACAGGAGAGCTATTAGGGAGGCAAAGTTCCCAATGGGACATGCAAATAGCGGACTGAGCATCACCCCCTTACGTGAATGTTTGAATCCTTTTCACCTCTCTCGTGGTGAGAGCGCTTTGTCAGCTACACAACCCACTCAGGCAAATATCCTGGCCAGACTCCAGCCCCTTTTACAAGAGCAGCTCTTAAAGTTGATGCGGAGAACCTGAGGCGAGCTGCCGCCATCTGTGAGACAGATTGGGGCCGATGTCCAAGCAAACGAAGTCGAAGAGGAATCCTTTCACCAAATGTCTTATTTTCAAATATTGCTTTTGAATTCGAACTCCGTCTCTCTAACAGACTTTTAGATAGAAGAAATGATTACTGTGCTGGAAATACGACTGAACACGACTCGCCAAGACCCCTTCAGGAACTTTCCGTAAGGTACTCATTTCATCACAATTAGTGGGTTAGGTCTAGATGTGGCCTCCCCCCCCCCCCCCCCACCCCAGGTGGTGGATCGTATCTGAAAACCTGCTGCTTGTTCCACTTCGTTACTTCGGGGAAGCTTTGGAAGTAGGATTGGCCCGATCGATTGGCGCAAGTTCCGTCTCGGAGTTAACGAGTGTCGGTTCGAATCCTGCTGTTACCTCTCATTTGTTAGGGTTCTCGCGGCTGCTACGGAGTGCGTGCACCGATATGAGATCCTACTTACGGAAGCACGTCAGAGGGCCTGAGATTATGGTTTATGTTAGAGAAGATCTGGAGAAGACTGCGGGCTTTGCCATGTCGACAGGGACCAGGATCTGATGTGACCAACAACCTCGAACGCAGAAGAAGAAGAAGAAGAAGAAGAAAAAGAAGAAGATAAAGAAGAAGAAGAAGAAGATAAAGAAGAAGAAGAAGATAAAGAAGAAGAAGAAGAAGAAGAGAGAATGGAGAAGGATAGCCAAATAAAGATCACCTTGACAGAAGTGACGAAAGGGGATAGACCAAGAGGTCGATCTAGACAAGGATGGCGAGACAATCTAGCGCGCTTTTGGAATCGACAACTGGCACGAAAAAAATCAAGAACAGAGAGGAATGGAGACGTGTCTTGTGTGCAGCAGTGAGCCTCAGTGGCCAGGAACGCTGCTGGAAATCAGCGGCTGCTGTTTAAGGAGGAAGAAGTTTAAAGCCACTTCTTATCCGACATCATGCATCTGGTACAAATAAGAAGAGAAAGAAGAAAAAGCAGAAAAAGAAGAAGAAGAAGAATATAAATACTTTTAAAACTTAACACTGAACACCATCGAAGCCAGGTAATGTGTGTGTGTGTGTGTCTGTGCGTGCGTGCGCGTGTGTGTGTATGTGTGTGTTTCTTTGTTTGTTTTTGTTTTTTTTTTCTGCGAAATTGTTACCAGTATCAGTTCAGTTACTAGAAGAACGGCTGAATTTGATTCGCTAGTTCGACTCTCTGTTTAGAAACAAAAGTCTAAAGCAGTTAGATTGTTTTAGCGGACGGACAGTCACAGCGATGGTGGCTTTAGGAGATTTGCTGCGTGTGCAGTTCCGTGAGACCAACAAGACTTTTATGAACTGAACTCCGCGTCAAAGAGTTAACAGGATTATATATATATATATATATATATATATTATATATATATATATATATATATATATATGTATATATATATATATATATATATATATGTATATATATATCGTAAAGTTTTAGAGTTTTATAAAAACTCTCTCTGCCAGGCATCATCATCAGTGATAGTTTTATACTTACCGTTCTCCATAACTTATAGTTTTATAGCCGTCTCCCTCGATAACTTATAGTTTTATAGCTGTCTCTCTTGATAACTTACAGCTTTATAGCTGTCTCCCTCCTTCTCACTCTCCCTCTCTCTATCCCCCTCTCTCCCTCTCGTATAGTTTTATAGCTGTCTCTATCGATAATGTATAGTTTTATCTCTCTCTCTCTCTCTCTCTCTCTTGATAACTTATAGTTTTACATGTCTCTTCTGATAACTTACAGTTTTATAGCTGTCTCTCTCAATATCTTATAGTTTTATAGCTGTTTCTCTCAATAACTTATAGTTTTATAGCTGTCTCTCTCAATAACTTATAGTTTTATAGCTGTCTCTCTCAATAACTTATAGTTTTATAGCTGTCTCTCTCAATAACTTATAGTTTTGTAGTTATCTCTTCCGATAACGTATAGCTTTTTAATTATCTTTTTTTTATACACCCGCAAGGGTGCTACTAGATAAGTTTACCACCTCCCAGTGGTGAGGGTTTGTGGATTAAAATGTAGTTATCTCTTCCGATAACTTAACTGTTATATGAATCTTCGTCGCGCTGTCCGAATTCCAGAGACCGTAAATCAAGCGAAGATTTTAAAAAAAAATGTTTAACGAGTTAATTTACCATCAAGCTCCCACCATTTTGCTGGCAGTTTGCTCTGGGGAGACAGCAAACACGTAGGGATGTACCAGATCTTAAGACCATAATTAGATCCGTCACGTGGTGATACGATTGGCAGTTTCTGGACTGAGACCTAGTTGGGGGTCTATGAAATATTAAATTATTTTTTCCTCTGCTGACTGGTCTCCCCTTAGAAGCCACATTCCCCTCTCTTTTTTTTCCAGTGTATTCTCTTCTGAATCATATCCACTACCCCCCACCCTCTCTTTCTTTTCTCATTCCCATCCTGCAGGTGAAAATAAGATGATATGATTTCACAGACCAGACCCGCCCATATATGCCCGTCCGTCACGATCTGAGAATCACGTGCTTCGTGCGGGTAGAATCAACCTCATTGGATCGATGTGAACGCTTGGAGGTAATTGGTTGAAAGTGGGCTGTATCTGTTTGCTGACAATACAGAATGTCACACAGGTTTGTCACGGGATCTGCTACTCCTGATTGTGACGTGTTCTCTCCCCAAATTGTATCACCGTTTTGGGAGGAGAGGACTTCCATATTTTTGCGCATGTAGATGGTTTGTAAATAGAAAGAGAAGGAAGACTGCGGTGTTACTTTTTGGCAGAAGAAGGTGGCTGGAAGGATGGAAAGGAGTTGATGATAGAGGGAGGATAGTGGGAATATGACAAACATTCTTCATCTTCCTCTTTATTTTATAGTATCGTGATCAACACGCATAATTAATCCGCGGGAACTAACAAACAGAAAACAAAAACAAGAGCCAAAGAGTTAACACAACTTTGTCGTTTCACAGTGGAGCCAAAGGGTTAACACAACTTTGTCGTATCACAGAAGGTACTCTTACTAGAAATCTTGTCGTGGAGATCAGATAGCCATAGACCGGACGAAAGAATGGATTCAATAGATTCTACATTCTGTGGAGGTTCAGAGAATCAATAGGTATTGCAAACGCGTAGTTGGATCAGTGCTGGATATACTCAGAAGCTGAGTAAGCCACGGCTTAGGGCCATAGACACCTTGTCTTCAAGCAAGGGGCACCAAGATTTATAGTGCGTAGAATCTCATGAAGTCTAAATCCAGTACTGCAGCTTAGAGTCTCACAAATTCTAAATCCAGTACTGCAGCTTAGAGCCTCACAAAGTCTAAATCCAGTACTGCAACTTACAGCCTCCCGAAGTCTAAATCCGGCAACTCAACTTAGAGGCTCATGAAGTCTAAATCCAGTAACTCAACTTAGAGGCTCATGAAGTCTAAATCCGGCAACTCACCTTAGAGGCTCAAGTAGTCTAATTCCTGCATCGCCTCTTACAACCTCCCGAAGTCTAAATCCAGTTCTGCAACTTAGAGGCTCATGAAGTCTAAATCCGGTATCGCAACTTACAGACGTGAAACTGTCCAGGCTGAACTTCGTCAGTTACATTTATTCTTCCCACTCTAAACCTTTCTACCCATTCGTAAACTTTTCTTTGCGTGACGCTGTTTTAACTTCACGAACAGAGTCAGCGCACTACGATGCATTTCAGCAAGTTTTATTCCCTCTGTCCAAGGAAATCTCACCACGGGGCGTTGTTCAGCGATGATGCAATGGCGCAACGAAGCGTTCACGTTGATTTGCCCTTGAGGCCAACTAGACTAAGGGCAGATCGCAGTGCTGTGCGTGTTCTAGCTACCCACCGCGATTGTGAATGTTTCGCATCGCGTCAGCTTCTGTCCGTTGTGGTTGCTGCGTAATTTTCAAATTGCCCTTACATTTAGATTCTCCCTCGTACTGCATTACGGACATAGGTTAAAAAGTAATAACATTTCTCTATTGGACACTTTTGCCTAGAACATGCTTTTACTGGACACCTTTGACTAGAACATTCTTGTACTGGGCACTTTTGACTAGAACATTCTTGTACTGGGCACTTTTGACTAGAACATTCTTGTACTGGACACTTTTGACTAGAACATTCTTGTACTGGACACATTTTACTACAGTATTCTTGTACTGGACACTTTTGACCACATCATCCTTGTACTGGACAATTTTGACTAGAACATCCTTGTACTGGACACTTTTGACTAGAACATCCTTGTACCGGACACTTTTAACTAGAGCATTCTAGTATTTGACACTATGACTACAACATTCTTGTACTGGACATTTTTCGCTATTTCTTTCTGGTGCTGGACACTTTTGACCACAACGTTCTTGTACTGAACACTTTTCACTACAAAATTCTAGTACTGGACACTTTTGAATGTAACATCTTAGTACTGGAAGCTTTTTTTACTGCAAAATTCTAGTAAAGGACACTTCGGACTACAAAATTCTAGTACTGTACACTTTTTACTGCAACATTCTAGGACTGGACACTTTTTTTTTAACTGCAATATTCTAGTAATGGACACATCTTACTACAAAATTCTAGTACTGGACAATTTAGGCTACAAAATTCCTACCCAGAACTGAATCTCGTTTCTCTTTTGCTCCTGTACAAGATCGTCTTTATTTTGTCGACTTCTGCTTCTGTTAAGCTTTATGAGCATTTATCTTCGGTCGAATTCATTTTGTGTGATATTTTAATGTGATTTCATTATGACGTTCTTTACTCCCATCTATCCGCGTTGTCCTGGGGGGGGGGGCGTCCTTTAGTTCTGATTTCTTCGATTCTGGCGTTGGTGGCCATTTTGTCTTGTTCATCTGACCTGAACTTTTTTTTGGGGGGGGGGGGGGTATAGTGTTCAGACCTTTTCGTTCATACTCTTTTGATGAACATTACCGCTGCTCCTGTGATGTGCTTCCTGTCCGACTTCTTTTGTTATGAAACTTCCCGAGTCTTGTTTATTGCCTTTCTCAGCTATCCCATACGAGATGTCACAAACGCACTGCAGAACTCGTGTAGCGCCTGATGTTAATAATGTACCTCGGATAGCGATTGTTTCAAAATGAACATTTCCAATTTACGTTGAACCGTGTGGTAGTTTTATTAGAGCGAAGAGTATCCCTTTTCTCGGTGTTAGATATAGATCTATTACTGCGTCCTTCTAAATAACATTTAAATACAAACCATAACCTAAGAACATTACGGGAAAAGAAATGAAAATGTGATTTGAACTGGAATTAGTTACTTTTCCATTTAAATGTTACCATTCATCCATTACGACACTAGCAGTTTAGGAAATTTCTGAACACTCCTCCCCTGCAATGCCAAGCTTCTCATTCAGGTCCACTACTATGGAAGAATTCCCTACATAAAAAAATACCATATACAAGGTATCACAACTTTTGTTTTTATATTACAATCACCCATATTTACTATCACAAGTTGTTCGTGAATTTATAAAACACGTGCGTGAAACTGACTTCCCCAAATATCAACTTGCGAAACTATATAGTTTCCTTTCTAAGGAGTAACGAAATAACTGAAATTGAAAATCGAAATAATGAAAATTATTAGAATTAGACACTGAAAATAATTCGGCATGACTTACTTGACGGAGTTATCCAGGAGTTATCTGTGTTATTTAAGTGCTGTCGTTATGTTTGTTTCTTGTTTTCGTTACTTTCGTTGTCCTTGATAAAGGCATGCTGCTGAAATATTAGTATTCTAACTATTTGTTTTTCTACGTGATCATATGTTCTCCTCTTCTGTCATTCTTTCTCATCTTTACCGCTTTCTATATTCTTTTTGTAAACTATACCATACAATCTATACTCAAACAGAATCAGTTTTGGGCGCCTGCCTCCTAAATATTTTATCATATTTTGATCATATCAGTCAGTCATTTGATTGTCTCTTGCGGAACTTTGCCTCCCTAACAGCTCTCCTATAGGCCCCTCGGTTGTAAGTAAGATGGCCTGCTGCTGATGCGTCTATGTTCAGATCATCAACGATGTCTTGCAGTCAACTTTCGCCTTGGTCTTCCTCTCTTTCTTTTTTCCCATATATACCATTCCAAGACGGTCTTCTCTAGATTATCACGACGTTTAATGTGTCCAAAATATTTAAGTTTTCTCTGTTGAATCCTCTTTACTAGCCAGCCTTCTTCAATATTAAGTTCTTGTAGTATGGATGTATTTGTTCTTGTTTTGTGTCCATTATATTTGAACATCTCTGTAGTATTTACATTCAAAGGCATTTATGTGTTTCTCAGCTGTTTTGTTAAGTGCCCAGGTCTCACAGGCATGTGTTGCGATGGAAAAGATGCATGCCCTTAAAAATCTTAGTTTTGAAGTTCTGTCTGTTCCTCCCTATAGCTTCTTTTGTGTGTGTGTGTGTGTTTTTTTTTTCTGAAGAGCAGTAGTTTTTTTTTCTGGTACACACCAAATAAGGCCATGGGGTAGACCCATCATCTAAAAAGCGGGTACCAGAGAAATCTGAGAAGGTAAAAGCGGCCAGGTGTGATAGTGACCACATCAGACTTTCATGTGCCCAAGGTCTTGGAGATACGGGCCCTACCGCCGTAAGACACTTTGTGACAATAAATCTCCAGGTCTCAGGTTCGTATGTTTCAATGGGAAAGATGCATGCCTTTAAAAATCTTATTTTTGTAGTTCTGTCTGTTCCTCACTACAGCTTATTTTGTTTTAAAAATGTTTTGAAAAGCGATAGATGTCCTCCTTTTAATTTACCTGATTGGAATGATCACATCGCAAGGCGTAATATAATAATTAAAACCACGCTACAGGGAAACGTACAAGAAAAAAGAAGTAAGTGGACGACCATGATGTAGATGAGAAGAGAACGTAACAGAATGGGCTGGTTTGAACTGGGCAGTTTTGCGCTGAAGAAAACTAAGTACGGAGCAAGTTAGAGGAACAATGCAGACAAACTTACTTGGGTAGAGATGATATTGATGATGATGATGATGATGGTGATGATGATGATGATGATGATGATGAATTTGACGTATCGAAATACCTTCAGATTTATACGTGAACAGATTGCTTTCAGAAACAAGTTTGCCCGCCTTAAATGTATAAAAAGGGACACGAGTTTGAGAGTCGAAGTAGCGTCAGCCATGGTTCAGGACCAACGTTATAGACAAGGCGGCGGGAAGGTTAGCGGAGGAACCGGGTCGATCTCACGTGAATCCAAATTAAAAACAGACCAAAAAAAAAAAAACAAAACAAAATTCAATATCGTCTTGATATACTTGCGTGGCAAGTCGGCAATGTGTCATATTTGTCCGAGGGTAAAAGAAGAGGTCCCAGTTAGTTCCCCTTACAAGATGGCTGTCGATTTATCCAATCGCGTGGAGGCTTTACAGGAAAATTAGGAACAGGAGAATGAGTTGGGTATCGGATAATGACAAGACTTACTCCACGGGGGGGAAAAAAGAAAGGAACTAAGAGAGAGAGGGAGGAAGGGAGAGAGAGAGAGAGTGGTGACTATTTTCGCGCTAATTTAGAGCATGGAAGTTATTTGTTTTCTTATGTTTGCTTTGTTTGTCGCAATGTGAATTATTGCACGGAAGGATTCTGGTGATGATCGCTGTATGTATCACTCCCTCTCTGTGTGAATTCCTCCGAATCGTTACCCCTCCTCCTCCTCCCTCCTGTTCCTACCTGCTCTTCAGCCTCCATCCTGCCAACCCCATTATTTTTTTGTCTGTGTCAGAAAATTCATTGTCTGTAATCATCGCATTTTCTGAGCGCGGAATCGTGAGTTGTGAAGTGGCTGAAGATGAAGTGATTTTGTAATCATTCGCTGTTGATTGTGGGTGAATTCTTCACTTCTTCCGCTACTTATAATTTTTATTTTACTCTGTCTGTCTGTCTGTCTGCCGTCAGTCCGTCTGTCTGTCTGCTTGTCTGTCCATTCGTCCGCCGTCTGTCTCTCTGTCTGTCTATCTATCTGTCTGTCTGTCTGGCTGCCGTCCGTCCGTCCGTCCTTCTGTCTGTCAGCCTCCTTGCCTGTCTGTCTGTCTTTCAGCCTGCTTGCCTGTCTGTCTGTCTGTCAGCCTGCCTGCCTGCCTGTCTGTCTGTCAGCCTGCTTGCCTGTTTGTCTGTCTGTCAGCCTGCTTGCCTGTCTGTCTGTCTGTCTGTCAGCCTGCCTGCCTGTCTGTCAGCCTGCCTGCCTGCCTGTCTGTCTGTCCGTCCGTCCGTCCGTCCGCCGTCTGTCTGTGTCTGTCTCCTTGGCTCTTTCGATTTGCTCGTCTATTTTTCTGTCTGTCGAAATATCCACATGTTCATCTATGTGTCTTTTTTTTTTTGTCTGTCGTTCTATTTATTTATGTGTCTGCTATAAGTCTATTTGTCTTTGGGTGTACATCCTGGAAAAGTGTTTCTACTCAATAATTTTGTCCTCTCTCTCTCTCTCTCTCTCTCTCTCTTCGCTTTCTATCGCTTGTTCTCTTAGCTGCCTTTTCTCTCTCTTTCTTTCTTTCGCTATCTCTCTCTCTCTCTTGCTCGTTCCACTTCTCTCTCTCTCTCTTCTTCTCTCCTCCTCCTCTTTATCATCATCATGTGCCATACTGATAGGTTTGTAACATTCATCCTTCTCCGGAGACCTCGGTCACTGATATTTTCCAGCAGCTCAGTTGGTCCCGTCCTCTTAGACATTCCATGGCTTCTCTCTTAGTCTTCTCCCGCCTCTCTCCACGTTTACCTTTCCTGTTGCTATATCTTGAGGTCCTCCTCTATACCTCCAGTGAACGATGACTGTCGTTTTCTTATGTCTTTAATTTTTCTTTCTACATCTGCTCTTGTTAGACATCCCCAGTTTGCCATCCCCTTGCATATCCCCGTTTCATTATCTTCGAACACATCCATGGAGTTTGATAGTGCTTCTGTTACAGAGACTGCCCTAGTGCACCTGCTGATTCCTCTGATGTTATAGACCAGTTCCCTAAGATGCAGTCTTGTCACTCAAACATTGCGTATAGATTCGGCCGAACTCAGGTTCTGCTGAATTG
The DNA here is from genome assembly GCA_009760885.1 of Achatina immaculata. Taxonomy (NCBI): domain Eukaryota; kingdom Metazoa; phylum Mollusca; class Gastropoda; order Stylommatophora; family Achatinidae; genus Lissachatina; species Lissachatina immaculata. The sequence goes on from CM019696.1 coordinate 34,060,032, forward strand.
AGTGTAAACATATTGTCTCGAATAACTATACCGTATAGTCAGTTTTTATTTAGTTTATATGGCACATTGCCCCGATTAAACATATTGTATAGTCAGTTTTTATTTAGTTTATATGGCATATTGTCTCGAATAAATATACTGTATAGTCAGTTTTTTTAAAGTTTATATGGCAAAATCTAATCTCTGAACTTAATTTTTATGGCGAAATTTGATCTCTCATTTATTTCATCACCGCCACCACCACCACCATCATCATCATCATTGTCGTCGTCGTCGTCATCACCATCATCATCATCATCATCATCATCGCCTTTCACTAGCTTGAGAGCGTAGGCCACTGATAAAGGCTCTCCAGTCATCCCTGATCTTGGAATTATTCTCTGCCTCCTTCCATGTGTATCCCTTGTCTCTGAGCACTGTCATAATTTCCCTTCTCCAAGTAAGTCTAGGTCTTCCTCGTTTTTTTTTTTTTTGTTCCTCTGGGGATTACCCGTCAGTGCCTGCCTTCATTTATTACATAATCGCAGTTTATGTGACAAAGTTTGTTCGATTTCTCACATTTCCTCCCCATCAGCTCAGATACCAGCCACAAACTGCCCAAAACTTCTGTTCAGAATTTCTCTGTTCGTGGCCCAGCATTGAATGATCAAATATCGATTGACCAATCAGATGCCTTCTTTAGGTTCATGCTAATTTCGCTCGCTTGTCTGACCCAAATATCAAGTAGCATTGGTAGGTATGTGGTCTGGGATCTTCTTTTTCGTCTTCTTCGTTGTTGTTGTTGTTGTTCTTCTTCTTCTTCTTCTTCTTTTCTTTATTGTTGTTGTTGTTCTTCGTTCTCATTCTTCTTCTTCTTCTTTCTCTTCTTCTTCTTCGTTCTTGTTCTTCCTCGTTGTTCTTCGTTGTTCTTCTTTTTCTTATTCTTTTTCTCCTTCTTCGTTGTTGCTGTTGTTGTTTTTCTTCTTCTTTTCTTCAGTGTTCTTCTTTGTTCGCATCCTTCTTCTTCTTCTTTTCTTCAGTGTTCTCCATCGTTCTCATTCTTCTTCTTCTTTTCTTCGGTGTTCTTCTTCATTCTCATTCTTCTTCTTCTTTTCTTCTGTGTTCTTCTTCATTCTCATTCTTCTTCTTCTTTTCTTCTGTGTTCTTCTTCATTCTCATTCTTCTTCTTCTTTTCTTCTGTGTTCTTCTTCATTCTCATTCTTTTTCTTCTTTTCTTCTGTGTTCTTCTTAATTCTCATTCTTCTTCTTCTTTTCTTCAGTGTTCTCCATCGTTCTCATTCTTCTTCTTCTTTTCTTCTGTATTCTTCTTCTTCGTTCTCATCCTTCTTATTCTTCTTTTCTTCGGTGTTCTTCATCGTTCTCATTCTTCTTCTTCTTTTCTTCGGTGTTCTTCTTCTTCATTCTCATTCTTCTTCTTCTTTTTTTCAGTGTTCTTCATCGTTCTCATTCTTCTTCTTCTTCTTTTCTTCGGTGTTCTTCTTCATTCTCATTCTTCTTCTTCTTTTCTTCTGTGTTCTTCTTCATTCTCATTCTTCTTCTTCTTTTCTTCTGTGTTCTTCTTCATTCTCATTCTTCTTCTTCTTTTCTTCTGTGTTCTTCTTCATTCTCATTCTTCTTCTTCTTTTCTTCTGTGTTCTTCTTCATTCTCATTCTTCTTCTTCTTTTCTTCTGTATTCTTCTTCTTCGTTCTCATCCTTCTTATTCTTCTTTTCTTCGGTGTTCTTCATCGTTCTCATTCTTCTTCTTCTTTTCTTCGGTGTTCTTCTTCTTCATTCTCATTCTTCTTCTTCTTTTTTTCAGTGTTCTTCATCGTTCTCATTCTTCTTCTTCTTCTTTTCTTCGGTGTTCTTCTTCATTCTCATTCTTCTTCTTCTTTTCTTCAGTCTTCTTCTTCTTCGGTGTTTTTCTTCTTCATTCTCATTTTTTTTCTTCTTCTTCGTTGTTGTTGTTGTTGTTCTTCTTCTTCTTCTTTTGGTTCCAGTCTCAAACATCTAAATCTGTTTTCTGAATAAATCGTGCATGGAGCTCCAGAGTTTGTCTTCCAGTGTAGCTCCTTCTGCCCAGAGCTGGGTTTGGGTTCCTTGGTAGGGGGGGGGGAGGTGGACCTGCAAGATGTGCTCTGCTGTCTGTCTGTTTCGCACGTGCTATCATGGTTCATGGCAGACTGAGGCGGCACAGGTGTTCTCGCAGTCAGCAGTGCCGCGTGCATAGTCTGAAGATGGTAGTCTGTTCCTGATGTGAGGGTTGCTTCAACTGGATGTTAGATGGTGGTTTGTGCTGTTAGGGAGGCAAAGTTCTGCATTCACAGCTCTCCTGTAGGCCCCTCGGTTGTGAGCAAGGTGGCTTGCTGCTGATGCATCCATTTGCAGATCATCAACGATGTCTTGCAGCCATCTTCGCCTTGGTCTTCCTCTCTTTCTTTTTCCCATTATGTACCCTTCCAAGACGGTCTTCTCTAATTTATCATGACGTTTAATGTGTCCAACATATTTAAGTTTTCTATTTTTAATCTTCTTTACTAGCCATCCTTCTTCAATATTAAGTTCTTGTAGTATAGATATATTTGTTCTTTTTTGTGTCCATGATATTCTGTAGCATTTACAATCAAAGGCATTTATGTGTTTCTCAGTTATTTTGTTTAAGTGTCCAGGTCTCACAGTTATATGTTGCAATTGGGAAAGATGCATGTCCTTAAAAATCTTATTTTTGTAGTTCTGTCTGTTTCTCTCCACAGAATCTTTAGTTGTTTTACTTTCTGAAGAGCGATAGATGTCATTTTTTTCATTATAAGGTAGAGAACGTATAAACCAGAGAAAAAAAGTAGAAACAGCTTTATTACTTAACGAGTACACAGTTGTGACGTTTCGGTGTGAATCTAGATCATACCAAAAAAAAAAAAAAAACACACACACACACACAGGACGAAGAAAAAGAGAGAGGAGATAAAATGTAAACTCATATGAATGCTATGTAGAGAAGTAGGGATGGAAAAAAATAGACTAAAATAAAATGAATGGAGCATCAGCTGTGACTTGTAAGAAGCTGTGGCTTGTAAGAGGCTGTGTTCAGAAGTGCGCATGGTGGAGTGTAGAGAATGTTTAAATGGAGATTTATGACGTGTGATGGGTGGGTCGTAAATGGGGAGAGGGGGAATTGTAGAAAGAGAGAGAGAGAGAGAGAGTGAGAGAGTGATACATGGGTAATCTAACTTGGAGAAGGCGGAGTAGATGATTATAGCTGGGGTAGAAGGGTTGTAATCAGATGCTATGAGGAGGTTCTGAACTATCTGTTATAATGTGAGAAAGGAGTGGAACTTTGTGTAGAGGGACTATAATTGTAGAGGAGAGGAAAGTTAGGTAGGTCTATAAACGTATACACTAATTATTCTTGTGTAATGTAGAGAGGCCAGCACTAGTCCTTGGTGCCTTTGTTTTCCTAGGGAAATCCCAGATACCCTTTTCTTGAGGTTTGATACGAAAGACTGCTGCCTCAGTACATAATCTATTCACTAGGGACCTTCTACGGTGGTAGGCGAGTCTGCTAACCGCTATATCACCGCTGCGTCTAGAGAGAGATACGACATAGATAGAACGCAGAGACAGACAGACAGGCAGGCAGGCAGGCAGGCACAGACAGACAGAGAGACACCCATAGACAGACAGAAAGACAAGCATAGACAGACACACATAGACAGACACAGACATGCATAGACAGACAGACACGCATAGACAGACAGACAGACACGCATGGACAGGCAAGGCAGCCAGGCAAACAAACAGGTAAGATAAGCAGACAGACAATAAAAAAGACAAGACAGGCAGGCAGGTAGGCAACCGACAGAGAAACAAACCAAAGATGATTCGTTTCCAAGATATTGAAGTCAACTTCACAGATTCGTCAGACATTTGCTCCTCTTCCCCCCCCCCCCCCCCCCCTCCTCAACTTTGATACTTTTTAAAGTCAGGGAGAGAGAGAAAGAGAGAGAGAGAGAGAGAGAGAGAGAGAGAGAGAGAGAGAAGAGGGTAAGGGAGATGTCTTAGAAACGTAAAACCAAAACTGAATTTCCCTTTTTTTTTCCTCTCCTAAGCGGAGAATTCCGCCCCCTGAACACTATTCCCTGCACTTCCATTGGTCAGCTATAAATACCCTTACTTGAACTTTGTCTATAAATAACTCTACAATTCCCCACCAATAGATATTAGAGTCAACATGAAAACATTGAATATGCGAATAGTTAATGTTATCCATAGACCCCCATAACTTCTAAACCATCACAGTTAATCTCGCTCTTCTGTACTAAGAGCTGATTTCGCGCAATTGCTACAGTTACGAAACAAAACAACGAAATCGAGTTTTCAAAAATGACCGCTTGACTTTGGAAAGAAGATCTTGTATAAAACAGAAATGGAGCAGTCCGTTCTCCTTATAAATAAAACACTAAATAAGAGACGTGAATATTTTCCATCTTATTAGAGCCTGTTAGAGTTAATTTCCTTTTGATTTTCTTGTAATATAGCAATCAGAATTAAAAGATTTCTGCAAATCTGTAGTTTACAATTCACCCCCTGGCGGGGGTCGGGCAGTCTTTTTAAGAGGGCCTATTAAGGGGGCCCATAGTGAAATAAACCCGAATAGCTAATCATCGCTTTGGAAGGCGGGCGACAGTGATCTTTCAGCATCTTAAGAAAATCCGTCAAAGATCTTTGTTACACAAGCAAATAAGACACGCATGTTACACTCAGGTGACGACTTAGCGGCCGACCGAATTACGGCCGTATATGTTTACGGCTGAGGTCTCATGGGACAATTTACTGTGTTGTGAGACGTTGTGTGATTAGTGCAAAAGCATTAGTTGTTCTGCATACGCTATAAGTTCACCAGTTTACAGACATTTGCTGTTCTACATACGCTATAAATTCACCAGTTTACAAACATTTGCTGTTCTACATACGCTATAAATTCAACAGTTTACATGCATGTACTGTTCTCCGTAGGCTATAAATTCACCAGTTTACAAACATTTGCGGTTCTACATACTTTATAAATTCACCAGCTTACAAGCATTTGCTGTTCTACATACGCTATAAATTCAACAGTTTACATGCATGTACTGTTCTCCGTAGGCTATAAATTCACCAGTTTACAAACATTTGCGGTTCTACATACTTTATAAATTCACCAGCTTACAAGCATTTGCTGTTCTACATACGCTATAATTCAACAGTTTACATGCATGTACTGTTCTCCGTAGGCTATAAATTCACCAGTTTACAAACATTTGCGGTTCTACATACTTTATAAATTCACCAGCTTACAAGCATTTGCTGTTCTACATACGCTATAAATTCACTAGTTTACAAACATTTGTTTTTTTACATACGCTGTAAATTCACCAGTTTACAAATATTTGCTGTTCTACACACGTTGTAAATTCACCAGTTTGCACACATTTGCTGTTCTACATAAGCTATAAATTCACCAGTTTACAAACACTTGCTGTTCTACATACGCTATACATTTACCAGTTTACATACACTTGCTGTTCTACACACGTTGCAAATTCACCAGTTTACAAACACTTGCTGTTCTACACACGTTGCAAATTCACCAGTTTACAAACACTTGCTGTTCTACATATGCTGTAAATTTACCAGTTTATAAACATTTGCTGTTCCATATACGCTATAAATTCATCAATTTACAAACACTTGCTGTACTACATACGCTATAAATTCACCAGCTTACAAACATTTGCATCTCTACATACGGTGTAAATTCACCAGCTTACAAACATTTGCATCTCTACAAACGGTGTAAATTCACCAGCTTACAAACATTTGCATCTCTACAAACGGTGTAAATTCATCAGCATGGAACCTGTCCACCTGTAACAATGACAATAAAGGAGAAGTTTCATGGGAATTAAAATTCTGGGATTTTTTTACATTTTGTTGCTGCTGTTGTTGTTCTTGTTGTTATCGTTACTGTTGTTGCTATTGGTGTTGTTTTTTATTATTATTATTATTATTGTCGCTATTATTGGTGTTGTTGGTATTGTTTTGTTGTTGTGTATTATTGATGTTATTGTTTTTATAATTGTTCTTATTTTTTTATTATTGTTGTTGTTGCTTTTGCTGTTGTTTTTAGTGGTTGTTGTTGTTGTTATTGCTTTTGTTGTTAAATCTGTTGTTGTTATTGTTGTTGTTTGGTATCAGCTTCCGATCCTCAACCGATTTTTCTGTTTGTTTCGAACAGTTTGGTCCCATTCATAGTGGAGCTTGTTTAGGTTGCATCTTGGCAACATATTGACTGTCTTCTTCTTGCACGTATCATCATCGTCGTCATCATCATCATGCTTATTGTGTTCAATTACTTACGCCGAACGTGTATAAGAGAGTGAGAAGATGTATGACGAAGGAGGGAATTTTAGACAGGGCTGCCTGCTTCCCCCCACCCCCCCCCCCCTCCTTTCATAACCAGCTGAAAATTCTCAGTCAAAAGTTTTCTTTCTTTCTTTCGTTCCTAGGATCGTTCACCATCAACTGTCTATCCAGTGCCGTTCCGACAGGCTGTTGGCAGTCAAACTCTATTTCGGGTGTTAAGCAAGAGCTAGACAGGCTGTTGGCGGTCAAGCTTTATTCCGGGTGTTAAGCAAGAGCTGGACAGGCTGTTGGTGGTCAAGCTTTATTCCGGGTGTTAAGCAAGAGCTGGACAGGCTGTTGGTGGTCAAGCTTTATTCCGGGTGTTAAGCAAGACCTGGACAGGCTGTTGGTGGTCAAGCTCTATTCCGGGTGTTAAGCAAGAGCTGGACAGGCTGTTGGCGGTCAAGCTTTATTTCGGGTGTTAAGCAAGAGCTGGACAGGCTGTTGGTGGTCAAGCTTTATTCCGGGTGTTAAGCAAGAGCTAGACAGGCTGTTGGCGGTCAAGCTTTATTCCGGGTGTTAAGCAAGACCTGGACAGGCTGTTGGTGGTCAAGCTCTATTCCGGGTGTTAAGCAAGAGCTGGACAGGCTGTTCTTTCTCCATGCCACTTCATCAGTCCATATATCATCTTCTCTCTCTCTCTCTCTCTCTCTCTCTCTCTCTACTACCTCTTAAGAACAGGTTCCTCTTCAACAAAGCCAAGTTAGTACATCAAATTCTTTCACGGCATGCCCCGCCTTATCTATGGAACCTGTTTAAATTTAGCCCAAAGTGAAGCCAACGCTTGAACAACATATGTCTTCCAAAACCTAGACTTGATCTTTACAAGAAAAGCTTTAGTTATTCTGCTGCTCATCTTTGGAATACCCTCCCATCCTATATAAAAAATATAAATTATACTCCTTCCTACAACTACAAACTTTCCCAATATCTATTTGATGTCGACTACATGCCTCCATGGATTATAAAACTTAAAAGTTATTTTAAACTGCTCTTACAGACACCGAATACACTTAATTATTTTCTGAATAGTCCCGAAAATTTTGTTTAGTAGATAGTCATTTATAATGTATGTAGTTACTTCTGTACTGAGTGAATGTTTAAGAGCGAAACGTAAATGTTATATTTTATTTTATGTCTCTCAGCTTCAATGTTAGTTATGTTTGTTATATGAACAGCATGTTTGTAAAATGTCTGGAATAGAGTGAAAGATGTATAATAAAGGGCAGAATGTCAGACGGGCCTGCGTGCCCAATTCTTAACCCTTTTGAAATAAAGATCAATCAATCAATCAATCTCTCTCGCTCTCTCTCTCTCTCTTCCTCTCTCTCTCCCTCCCTCTCTCTCACCCTCTCTCTCTCTCGCTCTCTAGCCCTCTCTAGCCCTCTCTCACGCTCTCTCTCTCGCTCTCTCTCTATCGCTCTCTCTCTATCGCTCTCTCTCCCCCTCTCTCTCTCTCGCTCGCTCTCTAGCCCTCTCTCACGCTCTCTCTCGCTCTCTCTCTATCGCTCTCTCTCCCTCTCTCTCTCGCTCGCTCTCTCACGCTCTCTCTCTCTCTCTCTCTCTCTCTATTCTGATTCTTTCAGCACCTCTTCCTCTGTGGTTTGATCTCTTCACTGTCCATGGTGTCTTTATCACTCTTCTAAGGACCCACATTTCTGCGTGTTCCAAGCGGCGCCTTACTTCCCTAGTGACTGTCAGTGCTTCACGTCCATAAAACTGGATTGGTTCAATATAACATTGGGTTGCTCCTTTCCTCACTTTTAGTGTTATATAAGCATGACGATGATGATGATTGATTGCACAAAATATTTTTCATCCTTTGAAATATTCATTCATTTATGTGCATGTCCCTTGTGGAACTTTGCCTCCCTAACAGCACTCCTGTAGGCCTCTTGGTTATGGGCAAGATGGCCTGCTCCTGATGCGTCCATTTGCAGATCATCAACGATGTCTTGCAGCCATCTTCGCCTTGGTCTTCCTCTTTTCCTTTTTCCCATTATGTACCATTCCAAGACAGTTTTCTCTAGATTATCATGACGTTTAATGTGTCCAAAATATTTAAGTTTTCTCTGTTTAATCCTTTTCACTAGCCAACCTTCTTCAATACAAAGTTCTTCTAGTATGGATATATTTGTTCTTTTTTGTGTCCATGATATTTGAAGAACTCTTCTGTAGTATTTACATTCAAAGGCATTTATGTCTTTCTCAGCTGTTTTGTTAAATGTCCATGCCTCACAGGCATATGTTGCTATGGGAAAGATGCATGCCCTTAAAAATCTTAGTTTTGTAGTTCTGTCTGTTCCTCTCCACAGATTCTTTAGTTGTTTTACTTTCTGAAGGGCATGAACATGCCTAGAATAATCCCCGTTTCTATGCCTTTAAAGCATATTGAGGATACGGTGTTAGGTTTGTATGCCTACGACCTTCGGCACATGAATAATTAGTGTATAAGTATAAATAAAACTAAGTATATAACTACAGACGAAGCCATCGACGTAAAGATGTGATAACAAAGTGTATAAACTAGGGAGAAAGTAGAGACATCTTTATTACTTAACGAGCACACATCTGTGACATTTGGGTGTGGACTTTATCATAAAAATTGACAGGACAAAGAAACAGAGAGAGAAGATAAAATATAAATTCAGATGAATGCTTTGTATAAAAAAATAGGAATGGAAACAAATAGGGAATAGTGGAACACTTGGCTGTGACTTGTAAAATGTGGCTTGTTGTAAGAAGCTGTGACTTGTTGTAAGAAGCAGTGACTTGTAAGATGTGACTTGTTGTAAGAAGCTGTGACTTGTAAGATGTGACTTGTTGTAAGAAGCTATGACTTGTAAGATGTGACTTGTTGTAAGAAGCTGTGACTTGTAAGATGTGACTTGTTGTAAGAAGCTGTGACTTGTAAGATGTGACTTGTTGTAAGAAGCTGTGACTTGTAAGATGTGACTTGTTGTAAGAAGCTGTGACTTGTAAGATGTGACTTGTTGTAAGAAGCTGTGACTTGTAAGATGTGACTTGTTGTAAGAAGCTGTGACTTGTAAGATGTGACTTGTTGTAGGAAGCTGTGACTTGTAAGATGTGACTTGTTGTAAGAAGCTGTGACTTGTAAGAAGCTGCGTTCAGAAGTGCGCATGATGGAGTGTAGAGAATGTATGGAGACTTGTGATGTGTGATGGGTGGGTCATATGTGGGTAGTGGGGAACCGTGGAAAGGGGAGGAGTAATAGAGTGTTAATCTAACCGGGAGAAGGTGAAATAGACCATAGTAGGGGTAGAGGGGTTGTAACCTGATGCTGTGAGGAGGTTCTGAACTATGTGTTACAAGTGAGAAAGGAGTGGAACAGTGCAGAGTGAATATGATTTTGGAAGATGCGAATGTTAGGTGTAGCTGAATTACGAGTTCAGATCATGTAGTTCCAGCGTCCCATATTCCTGAATGTAGCTGTTCTCAAGCGCTCGGCAGCTTCTGTCATCAACATGACATTGTTTGATGGCTGTTACCAGAAAATTAGATTTGCCTCTGTGGTTGGGGCCATTGCAATGATTAGGGACTGGTTTAGAAGCACGCTGGGTGCTATCATGCAGACTTTTCTGCATGCGGTCACCTAATCTGAGACCAGATTCACCAATATAAGTTATTCTGCATCTTTTGCATATAATGTCATATATCACATTGCGGGACTCGCATGTGAATCCCTCAAGGAGAGTGAAGATAGTTTTGGGAAAGGTGATCGTTTTCGTTGCCTAGACTACAGGGCAGGTAACACAGCGAGGGCGGTTACATTTTTTGGTGTTAACATGTGCAAGATTCCGCTCCACGTGGCTGTTGACGAGGATGTCCTTAAGATTTCGGTTCCCGTTTGTATGCTAATAGAACCTGTCCCCAAGGATGGTGTGGTCAGCATCATGCTTGGCCATCTTTCCTTCAGAAGACGTCAGGTACCTATTTCTACAGCAGAGTGACCGGGCTGCCACTGATTATATCACTAAATATCCAATCACCATCTTTTTCCATGAAGGATTACTGCACTAATCACCTCGCCGCGCCGATGCCCTATAATCCTATTATACCGAGACGTTGTTTCACCGTGTATTTTGAAATCCTCGGTCAAACTGGAATCCAGGAGGACATTAATAACCCAGTCCAGTAATGGGTCAGCTTGGGTTATTCTGGGTACCCGCTGAAAATTTGCTAGTGAAATTTTACGTACAAAAATACCAGAGATACTTTTTTTTTTTTTGTTGGTTGGAAGCGTTGCTTTTCAAAATTTTCAAAATTGCCTGAAACAGTTTGAGTTTCGTATGAAGAAGTAATTTGCTTCGTTACAGGAGGCCAAAAAAAATTGCCTCATATTGTTCATCCCTTCAAGAGCATGAGATATTTGTCCCCCAATTAAAATTAATGAAATTTTACAACTTGGCAATCATTATTTCGTGGTGAGAAGGCATAAATTTATCATTATTTCTTTCTTCTTCTTCTTCTTCTTTTTCTTCTTCTTCTTTTTCTTCGTCGTCGTCGTCGTCGTTGTCGTCCTCCTCTTTCTTCATTGCCGTGGTAATCTTCTTCTTCTTCCTTTTCCTCCTCTTCTTCTTCCTTCTCCTTCTCTAACTTCTCCTCCTCCTCCTCCTTCTTCTTCTTCTTCTTCTTTTTCTTCTTCCTTCTCCTTCTTCTTCGTCTTCTCCACCGCCTATCATTTCTTTTTCTCCTTCTCCTCCTCCTCCTCCACCTCCTCCTCCTTTCTTCTTCTTCTTCCTCCTCCTCCACCTCCTCCTCCTCCACCTCCTCCTCCTTTCTTCTTCTTCTTCCTCCTCCACCTCCTCCTCCTCTCTTCTTCTTCTCCTCCTCCTCCACCTCCTCCTCCTTTCTTCTTCTTCTTCCTCCTCCACCTCCTCCTCCTCTCTTCTTCTTCTCCTCCTCCTCCACCTCCTCCTCCTTTCTTCTTCTTCCTCCTTCTCCACTTCCTCCTCCTTTCTTCTTCTTCTTCCTCCTCCTCCACCTCCTCCTCCTTTCTTCTTCTTCTCCTCCTCGTCCTCCACCTCCTCCTTCTTTCATCTTCTTCTCATCCATCTCCTCCTCCTTTCTTGTTCTTCTTCTCCTCCTCCTCCACATCCTCCTCCTTTCTTCTTCTTCTCCTCCTCCTCCACCTTCTCCTCCTGTCTTCTTCATCTTCTTTTTCTCCTCCTCCTCCACCTCATCCTCCTGTCTTCTTTCTCTTCTTCTTCTTTTTCTCCTTCACCTCCTCCTCCACCTCCTTCTTCTTTCTTCTTCCTCTTCCTCTTCTTCTGGGCCCATCCATCCATTGAGGTAAGTGGCCACTCTGATCCTCTGTGCCACGAGAAGTTCTTCATGTGTGAGGCCCCATCTTCTTTTCTTGAGGCCAAGTGTGGGCCCTTCATTCTCAGTGTAATGCAGTTTGCGGGATATTCTCTAGAATTTTGACCCCATTCTACCATGTGGAACACAGTGCCTGGGCAGGGTACTCTTATATCTAATTCTCCTCTAACTTTCTTGGGCAGGGTACTCGTTCATCTAATTCTCCTCTCTAGCAGTTCTACTCTAATATCTCCTTTCTTTTGGCACATGCGCGTCTTTGATACCTACTTTTTTTTGTAATATCCAATGTCTTTGACTATCTACGAACTTTTAATATCTACACTCTATTAACATGTACTTTTGTATACGTCTTTTCTGTTCTTATGTGAAATCTACTTTCTTTTAATACCTACTCTTTACTAAATTTATTCTTTTTAACATCTACTCTCTTTTAAACATCTACTTTCTTGTAAATCCTAATCTTTTCTAACGTTAACTCTTCACTTGATCTATCTCTCTCTTTTTTTTTTCATCTAATCTCTTATGACATCCACACGTCATTAAGTTTATTCTGTTCTGACATCTACTATTTTCTGATATCTACTCTCTTTTAACATCTAACATCTCTTCTTCACTGATATCTGTTACATTCTGTCATGTAACATCTAATCTTCCCTGCATGCTGTTACTTCATTACTGCCATCTAATTAGAAGTTTTCCAATCTTATTAGTCTCCTCCCTTCTTTTTTTCCATTTCTCCCTCGTTCCTTCTAATATTTCTTCCTTTTTCATCTCATTTCTAACGATTACCCTCATTATGAGTCTCGAGATCGGTTACATCATTAGCCACTTCTTAATAATTCCACAAATTCCTGACACTTTCCGCGGTTCTGGCACGCGCATCACGTGGTAACAATCATCAACCAATGGATTTGTTACACATACAGTCGGGTCTGATTTCATTCCCTGCCAGTTTGGCACGCACGTGTTGTCTTCGCTTGAACTGAGGCGTTGAAGAACAAGCGGACGAACTGATGGTTCTTATCTCCGTTGTCTTATCTATGGCATCATCTTTGTGCCACGTGTGTCATTTCCTTTGCTGAATGTGTCATGTTGTTTGCGGAGTTTGTTCGCAGGTTTAAGGGGAGTTTGATGTATCCGTTGTGGAAGCTGGTGTCGAGTTTCCTTTGGAATATAGATTGATGTCATGTTTTCTTTGGAATATGTCAGCGTATATCAGTGTTCCAGAAATGGGAATCAGTCAGTCAGCCATTTGCATGTCCCTCGAGGAACATTGCCTCCCTAACAGCTGTCCTGTAGGCCTCTCGGTTGTGAGCAAGATGCCCTGCTGCTGATGCGTCCATTTGCAGATTATCAACAATGTCTTTGCAGCCATCTTCGCCTTGGTCGTCCTCTCTTTCTTTTCCCCATTATTTACACTTCCAAAACGGTCTTCTCTAAATTATCATGACGTTTAATATGTCTAAAATATTTAAGTTTTCTCCGTTTAAACTTCTTTACTAGCCAGCCTTCTTTAATATTAAGTTCTTGTAGTATAGACATATTTGTTCTTTTTTTGTGTCCATGATATTTGAAGAACTCTTCTGTAGCATTTACATTCAAAGGCATTTATATGTTTCTCAGCTGTTTTTATTAAGTGTCCAGGTCTCACAAGCATATACTGCGATGGGAAAGATGCATGCCCTTAAAAATCTTATTTTTGTGGTTCTGCCTGTTCCTCTCCACAGATTCTTTAGTTGTTTTACTTTTTGAAGAAATTTCCCTCTATCTCCATTATTAATTAGCAGTGATCCAAGATATTCAAAACTCTCCACTTCTTTCAGTTTTTCCTCCTTGATACATATATCAGCTGCCTTGTTTGTTTTGTCAGTTGTCATCAATTTAGTTTTCTTCGCATTAAGATATAGGTTTTGCTCTGCACTATTCTTACGGACTGACATAATTAGTTTTTACTTTCCTTTTTGTGTTGGTTTGGGGATAGCCGGATTAATATTACTCGGCTTCCAGGATTGATGGTCGTGTGGTCTTCCCCCTCAAACTCCGCTGATTCTGTTCGTTAAGAGTTTTATCGGAAGTCCTGAATTCAGGCACCTGACCCACCCAACCCCCCCCCCCCCCACCCCCGAGGATCCACCTCTTTTCAGGTGATCGGAGCTTCTATGACCGCCTGTCCTACCGGAGTGATGTTAAACCTTTAACAGTTAAACATTGTCTTGTCTTGTCTTGTCTTGTCTTGTCTTGTCTTGTCTTGTCTTGTCTTGTCTTGTCTTGCCTTGACAGAAGTACAAAAATAAGATTTTTAAAGGCATGCATCTTTCCCATCGCAACATATGCCTGTGAGACCTGGACACTTAACAAAACAGCTAAGAAACACATAAATGCCTTTGAATGTAAATGCTACAGAAGAGTTCTTCAAATACCATGAACACAAAAAAGAGCAAATATATCTATACTACAAGAACTTAATATATTGAAGAACGCTGACTAGAAAACAGAGAAAATTTAAATATTTTTATATATATTGAACGGCATGAGGATTTACAGAAGACAGTCTTAGAATGGTACATAATGGGAAAAATAAAGAGGAAGACCAAGGCGAAGATGGAAACAAGACATCGTTGATTATCTGCTAATGAACGCATCAGCAGCAGTGCACCTTGCTCACAACCGAGAGGCCTACAGGAGAGCTGTCAGGGAGGCAAAGTTGTATAAGGGACATGCAAATGACTGAATCGGATGTTTAATGCTTCTCCAATTTCCTCTCTCTATCTCCTCCGTGGGTGATCCCTTCCTCTGTTACCTACCCCGTTATCTTTGTAACCAGAGATGTCTTTTGTCTTCTCTTGAGCACCACGTCCCTATGTAATATGTAAGGAATGTGCAATGAGTGATTTACACAACTTGGCGTCATCATTACGGCAGACTGTCCAAATCCTTTACCCGAATGAGGAATTCAGAATGCAGATTTTAATTTGATTTGAAAACTAGAAAAAAATAACTCACACAGTTTGTTATTTTTGTTGAAATAATTTTCTAGGCCACACAGTCGCCATTCTTCTAAATGCATCTTTATGTCCTGTGAAAATGTGACAATGAATCAAGTAAAAGAGAAGGACATAAAACAGCTTTCCTGAGGTGTGATATAAAGATTATAAATAAGAGACTGGCTACAACGGAAATATGCGGATATATTTTTTTCCTCTTCTTCTTTTTTTTCTTTATCATCCTCGTCTTCTTTTTTTTTGCAGCCTCTTTCTTTTTCCAGTTTCCGTTTCGTCTTCTTCTGCATGATCTTCCTTCTCTGGCTTCTTCTTCTTCTTCTTCGTCGAATCCTCCTCCTTATCCTCCTCTTCCTCCTCTTCATCCTCTTCTTCCTCCTCTTCCTTCTGATTCTCCTCCTCCTCCTGGTTCTCCTCCTTCTTCTCCTTCTCATCCTCCTTCTCCTATATCTTCTCCTTCTCCTCCTCCTACATCTTCTTCTTCTCCTCCTCCTCCTTCTCCTACATCTTCTTCTTCTCCTTCTCCTCCTCCTTCTTCTTCTCCTTCTTCTCCTCCTCCTTCTTTTCTTCTTCTTTTCCTTCTCCTCCTTCTTCTTCTCCCCCTCCTTCTCCTCCTTATTATTATTATCATTGTTAGTATTATTATTTTTATTATTTTACACTCAAGTTCCATATGTTCAGCTATAAAAAAACACACAAACAAAAAAAACCGGGATGCCTCCGTGAATCCGATCATCAGCAAGATAGTGTACTACAATACTACAGTGCTCTCTACACGTGAGACCAGAAAGGAACAAACAGAAAAAAAAGAGAAACTGGAATGCAAAGACTTTCAGTTTTGCAGACTGGAGACATAGCCTGGCTTGGACCTTTGAGAGAAATAGATCTGTGAGAATTTGTAGAACAAAAATATATATATATATATAAAATATAAGTCGAAGACCGAAGAGGAAAAAAAAAGAACTGAACGGGTTGGCCAAGTGCCACAGAAGCCTACAGATTTGAAATATCCGCATGGAAAAAATAAGCTGTGTGTACTCGAGGCGGAGTAATATTTTTATCATCCTTATTATTGGTGGCAGTACTTTTAGTAGAAGTAGTAGTAGTAGTAGTGGTAGAAGTGATATCGGTAGTAGTAGTAGCAATAGTAGTAGTAGAAGTGATATCGGTAGTAGTAATAGCAGTGGTAGTAGTGGTAGCATTAGCAGCAACAGTAGTGGTAGCAGTAGTAGTAGTAGTAGTAGCAATAATAATAATAATAGTAGTAGTAGTAGTAGTAGTAGTAGTAGTAGTAGTAGCAGTAGTAGTAGTAGTAGTAGAAGTGATATCGGTAGTAGTAGTAGTAATAGTAGAAGTGATATCGGTAGTAGTAGTAGTAATAGTAGCAGTGGTAGTAGTAGTAGCATTAGCAGCAGCAGCAGTGGTAACAGTAGTAGTAGTAGTAGTAGTAGTAGCAACAATAATAATAATAATAGTAGTAGTAGTAGTAGTAGTAGTAGTAGTAGCAGTAGTAGTAGTAGTAGTAGTAGTAGTAGCAGTAGTAGTAGTAGTAGTAGTAGAAGTGATATCGGTAATAGTAGTAGTAATAGTAGAAGTGGTAGTAGTAGTAGCATTAGCAGCAGCAGCAGCAGTGGTAGCAGCAGCAGTAGTAGTAGTAGTAGTAGTAGTAGTAGCAATAATAATAATAATAATAGTAATAATAATAATAGTAGTAGTAGTAGTAGCAATAATAATAATAATAGTAGTAGTAGTAGTAGTAGTAGTAGTAGTAGTAGTAGTAGCAGTAGTAATAGTAGTAGTAGTAATTGTCGAATTAGCAGTAGTAGTAATAGTAGTGGTGATAAAAATTATAATAATAATAATAATAGTAGTAGTAGTAGTAGTAGCAGTAGTAGTAGTAGTAGTAGTAGTAGTAGTAGATAATCCAGAGAAGACAGTCTTGGAAGGGTACATAATGCGAAAAAGAAAGAGAGGAAGACCAAGGCGGAGATGGCTGCAAGACATCGTTGATGATCTGCAAATGGATGCATCAGCAGCAGGGCATCTTGCTCACAACCGAGAAGCCTACAGGAGAGCTGTTAGGGAGGCAAAATTCGTCAAGGGACATGCAAATGACTGACTGACTGAGTAGTAGTAGTAGTAGTAGTAGTAGTAGTAGTAGTAGTAGTAGTAGGAGGAGGAGGAGGAGGAGGAGGAAGAAGAGGAGTCCTCATGGGTTTACCTAAATCAGTTAACTATTTGTTTCTACATATTCTCGTACAAAATCTTCACTTTCTTCAAAATCTTAAAAATCAGATTTCTTGTTGTTTTTTTTTTTTGTTGTTTTTTTTTCGTTTCTAAACTTGACTTGAAGTTAATTTTGTTCCGCATGTCTTTCCTCAAGTTAAAATTGAGTTCCACCTTTCTTCTTTTAAGTTTCCGCTCACTAATATGTCTTTTCTCTCGTCTATTTACTCAACTCTGTCTGAGCTACCTTCTTCTGTCAGGTGAGATTGCTGCTCTTGGGGATACCATGCCAGGCAATGGATGACAGCTTAAGATGGAGGACCTGGCGTGTGATTTGTTAAGTTTTATTCTGGGCTGGCATCCTGAAGGTGGAGTCGTATTTAAAATGAATGAGCGTTGTCGGTGATGGCGATATCATCGTCGTCGTCAGTCGTCGTCAGCATTGTCGATGTTATCGTTATCTTGTCGCGTTTGTCGTTGTCTAGTAGTCGTTTATCATCCTTACCTCTGTTGTCATCTTCATCGTGGACGTCGTCGTTGTCGTCATCATCATCATCATCATCATGTTTCTCTCATTTTCATTTCTTAGAGTATACTTTTGTGTTACCTTTTTTGTGTATGCCTGAAGTCCACCTTTCCACAGCTCATAAGACATCAGGCGTCAGGGCGCAGGCGTAGTCTAGTTCATAGTGAATTGTATGTCACCAAGGAGGTGTGGCTTCGGCACTGGGCTGCCGGCATGCCACAGTTAACTCAGCTGCAGAAATTGGAACCTAACACACAAGTGTTATGGAAAGAGTAGGAAACAAGAGCTCGGAATATCTGCCTGCACAGTAAGGTACACTGGATTTCGCTGAACGTGTTGTCAGTGAAAATGTGAAAGAAACATTTTTTTTTTAAGTAACAGCTATAGTTCACCATCCGTGACCCTAGTATGTCAGCCAACCCTGACGCTAACGTGTCAACCATAGCTCGCCAAGCCTGAAGCTGTTTGCCCCTGCCTTTCTCTTCAGTGAAGTCTGGGGTGGAGGATACTGCCAGCACATCTCTCAAAGCCGGTGGGGCGCTAACGCCCCTAGAACCACCCAGAGATATATGAGAGAGAGAGAGAGCAAGAGAGGGAGAGAGAGAGCAAGAGAGACACAGAGAGAGGCAGAAGGGGGCCCTCACTATAATTTTTTACTCTGCTGCTGCAAACTAAACCAAGTTCCCTCTTCAGAGCCATGTTTCTCATTTCTTCGTTTGCCCAAGATTTTCAGCTGTTCCATTTGGTATTTAGTTATTCCTTGTTGACAGTTGCATCTATACTGCATTTATCTGTTCCACGTTCATCATTATATGTATACTGTATTTATGTTCCCTGTTCACGATTATATCTGTATTGTATTTATCTCTTCCTTGTTTACGATTATATCTGTGTTGTGTTTATCTGTTCCTTGTTTACGATTATATCTGTGTTGTATTTATCTGTTCCTTGTTTACGATTATATCTGTGTTGTATTTATCTGTTCCTTGTTTACGATTATATCTGTGTTGTATTTATCTGTTCCTTGTCCACGATTATATCTGTGTTGTATTTATCTGTTCCTTGTTCACGATTATATCTGTGTTGTATTTATCTGTTCCCTGTTTACGATTATATCTGTGTTGTATTTATCTGTTCCTTGTTCACGATTATATCTGTGTTGTATTTATCTGTTCCCTGTTCACGATTATATCTGTGTTGTATTTATCTGTTTCCTGTTTACGATTATATCTGTGTTGTATTTATCTGTTCCCTGTTTACGATTATATCTATATTGTATGTGTTTGTTGCTTACTGGGAGGTATATTTCTGTTCCGTTCATTTCCTCTCAGTTCACAGTTACATTTATTATCACATTTATTTCTTCCCTGTTCACAATCGCATTCGTTGTATTATTTGTATATTCACTGTATACAACCGTGTTCATTACACTATATTCCTGGTTCCACGTTCATTGTAAAATTTCATGTTCCTTGTTCCCAGTCATTTTCATTATACTAGTGTATGTTCTCTATTAGCAACCATGTTTCTCATATTATTTTTATGTTCCCTGTTAACAGCCATGTTTCCTATACTATTTTTATGTTCCCTGTTAACAGCCATGTTTCTCATAATATTTGATGTTTCCTGTTAACAGTCATGTTCCTGATAGTATTTGTATGTTCCTTATTAACATTGTTTTCATACTATTTTTATGTTCCCTTTTAACCAACATGTTCCTGATAGTATTTTTGTGTTCCCTGTTAACCAACATGTTCCTGATAGTATTTTTATGTTCCCTGTTAACCAACATGTTCCTGATAGTATTTTTTAGTATTTTTATGTTCCCTGTTAACCAACATTTTCCTGATAGTATTTTTATGTTCCCTGTCTTCAGTTGTGAATGGAGCTCTGGGATGATGGACCGAAACCCTCGCAATGAGTTCAGCTTCTGGTCTACGCCACAGGTAAGAAGACACTGTCCTTGTCCTTTGTTGTCCCTTTGTGACTATCTATCTATCTATCTATCTATCTATCTATCTATCTATCTATCTATATCTATCTATCTATCTATCTATCTATCTATCTATCTATCTATCTGTCTATCTGTCTGTCTGTCTATCTATCTATCTATCTATCTATCTATCTATCTATCTATCTATCTGTCTGTCTGTCTGTCTGTCTGTCTATCTATCTATCTATCTATCTATCTATCTATCTATCTATCTGTCTGTCTGTCTGTCTGTCTGTCTGTCTATCTATCTATCTATCTATCTACCTGTCTATCTATCTATCTATCTATCTATCTATCTATCTGTCTGTCTGTCTGTCTGTCTGTCTGTCCTAGGATCGCTTAACTGTCTCCTTCTGTCTGTCAGTCCGTCCGTCCCCTCGCAAAAATGTCTTATAAGCGACACTCATCTAGCACAGACTACAAATAAACACAGGCTAAAGATGAGTACAAACTACAGATCTCAACACAGACTACAGATCAGCACAAACTACAGATCTCAACACAGACTACAGATCAGCACAAACTACAGATCTCAACACAGACTACAGATCAGCACAAACTACAGATCTCAACACAGACTACAGATCAGCACAAACTGCAGATCTCAACACAGACTACAGATCAGCACAAACTGCAAATCGTCGCAGACTACAGATTAGCACAAACTACAGATCAACACAGATTCTGTTTAAATCTAACGCAAGACGTGGTCGACGTCTAAACAGTTATCTTCTCCTAAAGCACGGGCTTTGAATTGTACAAGAAAAACTTTACTTTCTCAGCAGCTCACTTTTGGAATACCCTTCCATATCACTTAAAACTCTTCTTCTTCTTCAGCTGTCCGAGCCATTAAGGCTCACTGTTGCAGATAAAGTTCGCCTCCATTCCTCTCTATTCCTAAATTTCTCTCTTCAGATGGTGACACCAATTTCTTTTATATCTTCTTCTATGTTGTCTTTCCATCTCTGTCTTGGTCTACCCCCTTGGTCTTGTTTCTCTCATCACTTGCGCATACATAACTTTCGTTTGTCTGTTCTCTTTCATTCTTTCTACATGGCCCAACCACTTAAAAAATTCATAAAGCAATATTCATTATTTTAATATTATTGAAAAGGTGGATCAGAATTCGAATATAAAAGATTTTAATTTTAATTTTTTTTCCATGCTATTTATGACTTTATTGTTCGATGTGCTAAAATGTTTGAGAGTTTAGTGAAGATTGAGTGATTAAGGGTATGAGTGATTACGGGTATGAGTGATTAAGGGAAGAAGGTAGACTGGCCTGTGTGCCCAGTTCATTGCCATTTGAAAATAAATTTTGTTTGTTCGTTTCTTCTTATGTATCTGCTTACTTATCTACTAGCAGGTATGTCTCGATGTATGAATTGTATTTTTGTATAAGCCCTTCAGGATCAGGACAAAAATTGACGAAAATGGCATATCCAGCGAAGACATTGGGCCACATTTGTCGAGGCAGCCTGGGAACTTATGCATTAAATAAAGACAAATAAACAGGGGAAAAGCCCTAAAAATTTTAGAAGTTTTCAACCTTTTTTTTTTAATAAGGTGAAACACAATAAATTGCCGGGATGATTACCGAAGTATTGTGTCTGCAGCAGATTGTGTCTGCTTATCGGCGTCTGAGCAGACAAAGTTAAGGATAAGAAACCTTACAGATAACAAAAATGTGATCTTCAAGAGAAGGCGCGTAACAGGATTCCGACCGCATTAGAGTTGTGATCTTGTTGGAAGAGGCAGAAAGGGGATTGGCATACATTCATTGGGAACGGCCGTCTGAGCTGCGATAATACGTATTACAAGATAAAGATATATATATATATATATATATATATATATATATATATATATATATATATATACGATGATGAACGGCTTAAACTTATAACAATAACAAGATAAACAACATAGAAATAGAAGATAATGCAGGTATTTATAACAAACAAGGCCCGTAATAAATCTACGAATCTTCACAAAAGGTGTTGAGTTGTGGGACTTTGCTCCCTGTTTAAAAATTTTTTTAAAAAAACAAAAGGGGGGGGGGAAGCGATAAATATCGTCGATGGTGATGATTATGGCGATAATTATGCTGGTAGTCGTTGTCATTCGAAGATGCGTGGAAAAACGAAACCTCCTGAATAGACGATAATCATCAGGCCCGGCTTCTCAAATGGCAGGAGCGATGTCAGCCAGCTCTGAAGTTAGGGTAGATTTGGTTTTTGTGTGGTGTGGGTCTGTGTGTGTGTGTGTGTGTGTGTGTGTGTGTGTATGGTTTCAGGGGACGTAACGCGTTTTCTTTATTCAAATGTTGGCATCAGAATGAGGACGTAATAAATAGGGTAAATGCCCTTGCGTAATGAGTCCTTGATTCACTCCCCTTGTGTTTCTAATGACGCTCTGTCCCTAGGGCTTGAAAATGAGAAGGGACTTGCAGGAAGAGGGTGGGGGGGGGGGAGTGGGAAAGATGGAGAGGTTGGTGGAATAAGGAGGGAGGGTGAGATCGGGGATTTTTGGGGGGATTATAGGGGAAAAGAGGATCCTGCAGTTGTGCCTCTGCTTGCTTGCGCGGTTCCTGCGCGATCGTATATCGAGGTTGGCGTTGTGTGAGTGACCGAATGCGTCTTGCGTTTTGACAGTTGTGTCACGGCTGTTTCATTGTGTGCCCGTTTTTTTTTTTTAACTGTTGGCTGGTATTTTAAAAGTACTTACGGGATTGAAAAAAGGATTGACAGATGGGCTGGTGGGGGAGATTTGTGGGGCGGGGGGGGGATGAAATTTTGCATCACTTTTGTTGAAGCAGTTTAAAAGAAAAAATCCCGCGCGAACTAAGAGAGCGTGTCATTTGTATCTTTGTGTGTAGTGTGCCATTCTGAGGATATATGTGTGTATGAGATGTAGTATTCTCCATATATTTTATGTGATGTGGTAGTGATGTTTTTGTTGCTGGTAGTTACGTTGTTGTTGGTAGTGATATTGTTGTTGGGGGTGGTGATATTGTTGTTGTTGGTAGTGATATTGTTGTTGTTGGTAGTGATATTGTTGTTGGTAGTGATATTGTTGTTGTTGGTAGTGATATTGTTGTTGGGGGTGGTGATATTGTTGTTGGGGGTGGTGATATTGTTGTTGTTGGTAGTGATATTGTTGTTGGGGGTGGTGATATTGTTGTTGGTAGTAGTGATATTGTTGTTGGGAGTGGTGATATTGTTGTTGGGAGTGGTGATATTGTTGTTGGTGGTAGTGATATTGTTGTTGGTAGTGATATTGTTGTGGTGGTAGTGTTATTGTTGTTGGTGGTAGTGATGTTGTTGGTGGTGGTAGTGATGTTGTTGGTGGTAGTAGTGATGTTGTTGTTGGTGGTAGTGATATTATTGTTGTTGGTAGTGAAATTGTTGTTGGGGGTGGTGATATTGTTGTTGGTGGTAATGATGTTGTTGTTAGTGGCAGTGATATTGTCGTTGGTGGGGGCTGATGATATTGTTGTTGGTGGTAGCGATCTTGCTGATGGTGGTAGCGATGTTGTTGGCGGTGGTCGTGATGCTGTTGTTGATGATTGTGATAGTGTTGTTGTTGGTGATTGTTGTGACAAAGGTAATGGTGTCATCGCGTTGTTGGTGGAGGTAATGGCGACGGTAGTCGTGGTTACAGTTATGGTAGTAGTGGTTGTGGTGATGTTGATGGTGGCAGTGTTGGATGTACCTTGCCGGAGATGTGGTGTGTGAGTGTGGGGAGGGGCCATTTGTAAATTAAAGTTAACATATATTTTAAAGAAAAATAATGTTTTAAGTTTTAATATTCCAATCCTCTCTCTCTCTCGCATTCTATCGCACAATGCTCCACCTCATGTTATTATTGCTGTTGCATGTTATTGCTGTTGTTTCATGTTTTTGTTGTTTCATGTTTTGTTGTTTTTATTGTTATTTTTTAAATGTTATTCTTATTGTTTCATGTTTTTGTTATTGTTTCATTTGATTGTTGTTGTTTCATATCAGTGTTGTTTCATGTTTTTTTATTGTGTTTCATTTTATTGTTGTTGTTTCATGTTATCGTTGTTTCATTTCATTGTTATTTTTCATGTAAGTGTTGTTTTTGTTTTTGTTGTGTTCCATTTTATTGTTGTTGTTTCAACCTATTGCTCCTGTTTCATATTATTGTTCTTGTTGCTTCATACTATTGTTGTTGTTTCCGTGATATTGCTTTTATTCACTGTAACGTTGCTGATGTTTCATGTTTTATGTGTTACCATCAACAATTATGAAAAAAAAACAACACCAGCAAGGATAACAGTAGATAATGATATTAATGATCATGATGATAGTACATCATCTCAGCTTTCCTCCTTCTCTTGATTGCGAGCGCTAGAAGTTGGAATACAAGAGGACTGTACTGACGCTCGAAGCAGCACTGGAACAGAAAATTATAATAAATGCAGGTCTAACTGTTAGAGAAGATGTAGACAAAGAATATTACGATGCCATAACAGTTGGAGTTTATGATATACAAGGGGTTAGATATGCTGATGATATTACTGTCCACAACACAAAAAGGAATGGAAAAACTAATTATGTCAGTCTGTAAGAATAGTGAAGAGCAAAACCTCTATCTTAATGCGAAGAAAACTAAATTGATGACAACTGACAAAACAAATAAGGCAGCTGATATATGTGTCAGTGAGGAAAAATTGGAAGAGGTGGAGAGTTTTGAATATCTTGGATCAATACTAAATAATAATGGAGATACAATGAGCGAACATCAAAAGCATTACTAGGTTACAATCTAGTAAGTGATAGAATCTTCACTATGAGACTTAAGGGCACTCCTAGAAATGTAAAAATCATATATATATATATATATATGTATATATATATATATATGCACGTACATCAGCAGAAGAAGAGGAAGTAAAAGACTTTTATAACACACTGCAAACGATGATAGACCAGGTACGGAAAAATGATATTGTATTATAATGGGGGATTTTAATGCAAAGATTGGTACAGAAAGAGCAGAAGGCGAAGGATATGTTGTGGAGAAATTAAAAAACATGCATAGAAATGAGGCAGGTGACAATCTAATGGCTTTTTGCATGGAAAATGAGCTACTAATCGCTAACATACTTTTTAAACAACATCTAAGAAGACTTTACACATGGACATCACCGGATGGGAAAACCAAGAATCAAACAGATTACGTTTTAGTGCAAAGAAGGTGGAGGTCAAGTATAACATCAGCAAAAACTTTACCAGGTGCTGATTGTGACACGGACCATGAGTGATTAATACCAGACGTGAAGATACAGATTAAAAGACAGTTACGGGATCAAGACCACTCCGCTTTGATCTTACAAAAATACCAGAACAATACGGTATAGAAGTGAAGAACCGTTTTGAAATCCTGATGGCTGTATAGGAGAAGATGACATCTGATGAATTGGCTACGCAGGCCAGAGATATCTTAATAACAACAGCTAAAGACATGGTTCCAGTAAAGAAAACACAAAAGAACGGATGGATTACAGAAGGCACATTAGAACTGATAAAACAATATAAAGAAATGAAGACGCAATGGAAAGTGACAAACAAAAACAAAGAGGGACATAAATCTTTAACAAAAGAAGTACGAAGAAACATAAGAAAAGACACACAAAAAAAAACAATATACAAGATTGTTGTGAAAGAATAGAAGGACATCAGAAGTGTGGAAGAGATAGTGAAATGTTTAAAGAAATGAAGATATTGACGAGAAATGTCACACCTAAACTAAATGTAATTTGTGATAAGGTGGGGAATACCTTGACAAAGACAGAGGAAATTCTAGAAAGATGGAAGGAATATTGCAGAAGAATGTATGAAACAACTGACTGTGAAAGCAGAAATCAACAGTGTGAATTATTATTGGAAGAGAAAGAACCTGAACCGACAATAGAAAAAGTTTTATGGGCAATAAAGAATCTGAAAAATGGTAAATCACCAAGATGTGATGAGATAACAGCTGAACGTATTAAAGCATGAGGAAAGGAATGTGCAACAATCTATCATGCACTATGTAAAAAGATATGGCATTCAGGTATTTGGCCAAAAGAATGGAAAAGAACTGTATTCATACCACTGCCAAAAAAGGGTAACCTGAAATTATGCACAAACTTTAGAACTGTTGCCCTGATTAGTTATGCCAGTAAAATTATGTTAAAAATCATAATGGGTAGACTTTGTAAGAAAACAGAAGAAGTCAATATAGCCCAAGCTGGTTTCAAGCAAGGAAGAGGATCAAGAGATCCTATATTCAATATAAGATTAATAATAGAGAAATGCAGAGAGTTTAATGTGAATCTATATTTATCTTTTATATAGACTACTCAAAGGCATTTGATTGTGTACAACACCAGAAACTTTGGGAAATAATGGAACAAATGGGATTTCCAACACATTTGATACAATTAACATCACTGTTGTATCTAGACCAACAAGCAGCAGTAAGAATAAATGGTGAAACAAAAACTTGGTTTGGTATAAAACAAGGGGTCCGTCAGGGGTGCATATTGTCGCCTTACTTATTTAACTTGTACACTGAAAAAGCTATCAAATTACTAGCCAGCCTTTTTCAGTAGTAAATTCTTGTAGTATGGATATATATCATTTATTATATTAGTATATGGATATATATCCATACTACAAGAACTTAATATTGAAGAAGACTGGTTAGTAAAGAGGATTAAAGAGAGAAAACTTAAATATTTTGGACACGTTAAACGTCATGATAATTTAGACAAGACCGTTTTGGAATGGTACATAATGGGAAAAAGAAAGAGAGGAAGACCAAGGCGAAGATGGCTGCAAGACATCGTTGATAATCTACAAATGGATGCATCAGCAGCAGGACATCTTGCTTATAACCGAGAGGCCTACAGGAGAGCTGTTATCGAGGTAAAGTTCCGAAAGGGACATGAAATGAGTAACTGACTGCGGATGTAACTTTCCTAAATCAGTTTATTGTAATACAGGCAGCACACGATGAAAGTGAGATAGGGTCTTGGCAGCACCTGGTGTTACTTCGGATGCCCGGTAGGAAGTAGATAATTTGTTTTTAACCTGCCATGAGTGAGTAGTTGTAAATGCGTTTCTGTCTGCCAAATACATGTTTGAACCTGAAGGGGAAATAACACAGTTTCGTTCATGTAATTTCATGGTTGTGTCCCTTGCATGGGAGCACACCTTTCGTTCTGCTTAAAGTACACTGTAATCCCTTCTTGTTAACTTTGAATCAATCACAGGTAGTACAGAAGTCGAATGTGTCGGACTGCACGCGCATAATTGACGACACAGCGCCGAACGAAGCAGAAGAATGTCAGAATCTTGGACTGTCTGTCTGTCTATCTATCTGTTTGTATGTCTGTCTGCATTTCTGTTTGCCTGTATGTCTATTTGTCCGCTTACGTGTCTGTCTTTTCATATGCATTTCAGTCTTTATGCAGATCTGTCTTTCTGTATGTCTGTTCATATTCTCGTCATCTATATATGCCTCTCTTCCTGACTGTCTTCTTGTCTGTCCGAATGTCTGTCAGTGGTCTGTCTGTCTGTCTGTGTATATGTCTTCCTCTCTGGTTGCCTATGTATCTCTGCGCGCTTACATACTCATCTGTATACCTGTCTGATTATCAACATACATATCTACCAAGATGGTTGCCGTTTCTCTGTAAGTCTTACTATCTGCCTTCCTGTCTTGTATGTATTCAGACTGCCTGTCTCCCTGTCTGCCTGCCAGAGACGGGCGTAAATGAAATGTGGGTCTTAAATAAACCAAAGGAATTAGTAGTAGTAAATCCCTATATGCGGCCGCACCCTTACCGCGACCCGTAGTTTGCCTATCTTTGTTTCAGAGTATGCTTCTACTCATACAACGGGTTTGGGGTGTTGGTGTGGGGGGGGGGGGGGGAAGAGTTGCTGAGAATAGAAGTTGCCGAGTGTCAGCTTGTCCAATGCTGGGGTCACGCCTTGTCTGCATATCTTCTCCCAGGTACGAACTATTCAGGCGGATTAGCGGCCTGGTTGTATAAAACGTGCGCATGTCTCGTCTGGGAGGATTTATATAGCATTAAGTTGCATTTTATGTCCTGTCTCTGTGTTTATGGTGTGTGTCGCCTTCCTGTGCTATAGGCTGCGTGCTTTTGTCTCTGTTCTGTTCGTTCTGGTGTTCTGAGTATTCTGTTTGCTGTCGGAATGGGCGTGTGGTGGTGGAGTTTTAGATCAGGCACTTGTTATGTTCTTCTTCTTGTTCTTGTTCTTTCTCCCTGGAACTAGGAATAGGATGTTCTGTGTCGTCCACGCTGTGAGGATGCTGAATCACAAGCATCGTGTCGGATTGGGAATGGGTTACTGCGGATTATTTTTTTCAGACCATATGTGGATCTAACAAAACAAACCAAAAAAAAGAGAAAGAATGCAATGCTTCTTTAATAGACCCCACGACCATAGAGACCATAGCGATCCTTGCCTTGATGATGAGGTTGAGTCCATTCTGAAGGAGGGGAGGTGGGACAGGATGTTGGGACAGCTCTGGGTCACTAAGACCTGTCACCAGCACGGCAGCTACGGGTCAGTGGTTGGTATGCCACGCTACATCTTCATCCCCTGGGTGGGTGGTATAGTCGTCAGGTGGAGCCAATCGAAGTACTCTATGGCAGCCTGTCCTATTTTTAAAACGTTTGCAGCAAACGGCTGAGTAACTACATCCTGTGGTAGAGATTATCCACCAGGGAGTGGAGCTTCCTGATAAGCCTGCTTAATTCTTCTCTTGAAAGTTGTATGTGGACCCACTCCCAATCCAGTTCCGTTGTGGGTTTCTTGATCTTCACCATGGCAACAGAGGGAAAAAACTGACACTGTTTGCTACAATGAGGATGAACAACAACAGCATCAGCAACAACAAAATCAGCATCAACAACAGCAACAATAGAGACATCATCAACAACAATAACAACATCAGCATCAACAACAACAGTAGAGACATCAATAACATCAGCATCAACAACATCAGCAACAACAATAGAGACATCAACAAAAACATCAGCTTCGGCAATAACAACAAGGACATCAATAACAACAACAATAGATACATCAACAAAATCAGCAAAACAATAGAGGCATCAACAAAAACATCAGCATCATCAATAACAACAGAGACGTCAGCAATAACAACAGAGACATCAACAACAACAACAACATCAGCAACAACAACAACAACAACATCAGCATCAGGAATAACAACAGAGACATCAACAATAACAATATGGACATCATCAATAACAACAACATCAGCAATAACAACAGAGACGTCAACAACAATAGAGACATCATCAACAACAAAATCAACATCAGTTACAACAATAAAGACATCAAGAACAACAATAGAGACATCAACAGCAACAATGGATACATCAGCAACAACAATTGAGACATCAACAACAACAGCAGAGACATCAACAGCAAAAATAGGGACATATACGAGACATATACACAGCAACAACATCTGCAAGAAAAGTATTAAAAATACTATCATCTACAACAAGAGCATCAGCAGCGCTATGGAGAAACAACATTAATATCGTTTCCAAGAAGCAACATCATCACCAACTGCAACAAAAACATCTACAGCGGTAGTTCCCAGATTTCTTCAGGCTGCCCCCCCCCCCCAAAAAAAAAACACCAACATTAACCCCTTCAGTATCTACAACATCTATAACTTCTACAACATCATCATTTGCAACATTTTCAATATCTACAACATCAACAGCAACGCCTTCAGTATCTATAACATCTAAAACTTTTACAACGTCAACAACAACATCTACAACATCTACAGCATCAGTAGAAAAACGCCTTCAGTATCTACAACATCAAAAAATTCTACAACGTCAACAGCAACATCTACAACATCAGCAGCACCGCGTTCAGTATCTGTAACATCTAAAACGTCTACAACGTCAACAACAACATCTACAACATCAGTAGAAAAACGCCTTCAGTATATACATTACCTAAAACTTCTACAAAGTCAACAGCAACATCTACAACATCAACAGCAACGCCTTCAGTATCTACAACATATAAAACTTCTACGACATCAACAGCAACATTTTCAACATCTACAACAACGCCTTAGTATCTACAACATCTAAAACCTCTACAACATCAACAGCAACGTCTGCAGTATCTACATCTAAAACATCTACAACATTAATAGCAACGTCTTCAACATCTACAAAACCAACAGCAAGACCTACAACACCAAAAGCAACACCTATAACATCTACAACACACCATCAACATCTACAACATCTATTTTGTAGATATACAAACATATATGTGTCAAAGACAGGAAGAAAGTATATCCCACTACTTCTATGTACCTTTTCTTTGTTTTTGCGATTGATCAACTGGATATGAACTGTATCGACTTTCCATCACAATGCAAAAGCATGGTAAGTCATTTCACGATCGATAGATCTACACTTACGCTTGGCCCAGCTATCATATTGTGCATATTTTTTTTTGTGCACCTGTAATTATTTTTTACTGCATTTAGTCGTCGCTTCCTCGCTTCGTTTATAAATCCGTATATATTTAGAAGCAATATATATTGTACTGCGTTAGAGACATTCATGAATGTATGTGAATATATGTGCTCAGTGGCTCTGTTCTTCTGTGTGTGTTCCGCTGTGTTTGTTTGCCCCCTTGTGTAGACCTGAGCTGTATCTGGAGCGGGGAGGGAAAAAAGAAAAAAAAAAAAAAACTTGACACATGATGAGTCTGTGCACCTGGTGCGCGTGACAAGTCTCCAGGATTGGCATGTTGTGTCTGGTGTGACTTAAAACTGTAGACATGTAGCGTTTTGTGGTCAAGGTCGGGAGACTAGACGGCTATGGGAAAATACTGGCGGGGGGGGGGGGGGGTGGAAAGGGGGTTGGGGTGTGTGTCTGTGTGTGTGGGGGGGGGGGGGGCAGGGCTGTGTAGCTATGTAGAAGAAAGTCTGATGTCAAGGCTCCACCACTCTGAAAGCCCCCATACTTTGTAACAAAATTAAGCACTTTTCTCTCTCTGTTCTTCTCTGTCGTATTCTTTAGTACAACAGCAGAAAGCCCATTGGTGGTCGGGGGAGGAAGAGAGAGAGAGAGAGAGAGACGGAGAGGGAGAGAGACGGAGAGGGAGAGAGAGAGGGGGAGAGAGAAGGAGAGAGAGAGAGGGAGAGGGAGAGAAGGAGAGAGAGAGGGAGATAGAGACGGAGAGGGAGAGAGAGAGGGAGAGAGAGGAGAGAGAGAGGGAGAGAGAGAGAAGGAGAGAGAGAAGGAGAGAGAGGGGGGAGAGAGAGGAGGAGAGAGAGAGGGAGAGAGAGAGAGAAGGAGAGAGAGAGGGGGGAGAGAGAGAAGGAGAGAGAGAGGGGGGAGAGAGAGAAGGAGAGAGAGAGGGGGGAGAGAGAGAGAGGAGAGAGAGAGAGAGGGGGGGGGAGGGGAGTGTCAAGTATTCAGATCTATCAGGCGTCCAGGTTTGAAAACCTTTCTCCTACGTAGGTCAGAAACAACGGAAAACTTAGCCAATTTCCAGAGCTACAAAAAAAAAAAAAAACCGTGGCAGAAAATGCAAAGTGGCGAACTGCATTAAGCTGTAACAGGTTTATATATAAATATATAAGCATATATTGTCCTGGGGGCACTGAAGGGTAGATGACCTGGTAGTGATGAAGGGTAGGGTGGGGAGAGGAGAGAAACAGGGACCCCTGTAAATACAGGGGATCGTTTCATACGACAGTAATAGGCTGCACTGGCAGGTTACCCCTGTACAAAAGACCAGGGGACCTATCAGTTTGTCTTTTGTCTGGGCAGTGCAGAGTCATAGGGTAAGGGGAATTTAGGTCATATATCTGGAAGTGGTGGCTGGGGAGGGCCAGGTCTCTTCTTAAGTTTAACCAGTAGGCCTGTGTGGTGCTTAAGCCGCTACAGGATATGTATACAGAACATACATACGGGATCTATACATAGAAAATGCGTACAGGCCATACACACAGTATACGGGTCGCATGCACAGAACACACAAACGGGAAACATGCACAGAACACACATGCAGGACACACACACACACAGAACAAACATACGGGACGCACACAGAACATACATACGGAACACACACACACATAAAACATACATACGGGACATATACCCGCATTTACTTCACTTCTCCGATACACGAAAGGGCCAAGGTTAGCATGGGAGAGTTATATAGGAACTCAGATAACTTTCACCTGTTTAAAGGAAGCAAAATACACACAGTCCTCGATTTACGCAAGTCAGTCGTTACGCAATGATATACGTAAATCGATTTCTACGTTGCCCGAGGGCCTCCTTATACTGTGCTTTATGATACTGGTTTAGTCTGTAAATTTCCGTACATTACCAACGTCTGTAATTTTTTTTTAACTCAAATCGGATCTGCGTATATCAGATCTACGTATGTCGGGGTCTGTCTTCTGTACGCAAATTGTCAAGTTTTCCATCTTCCATGCCTTCCCAAAGTAATGAACATAAGCGACAAGACAGATAGCGCAACAAACTCCTGAAGATGTGGGCCCTGCTAAACCTTCATCAGTGATGACAGCTTAAATAGAAGATTGAGAAAATTCGTGGAGAGGGGGGGGGGTGTAGCAAGAATGGATGAGAGCTGTATTCCCATGCAAAGTTTCTATGGCGAACTTGTGATGGAAAGGATGTCGGGAAGTGAATGATAAATGGAACATTTGTTCTTGTTGTGTATCTTTAGAACTTCGAGCAGGTTTTTTTTTTAAACAGCCGATAAAGATGCCATGTTGAGAAGAGTACAGGAGCTAGCTCACGGACTCGGAGTGGAGCTATAAAAGCAGAAATGGCTGCAGTGCTCCAAGACAAGACTCCGCTGCTGTGCGGATCATATCAGTCCCTGCCCTGTTGGGACAGCTGAGCTTGTTGCTCGGCGCGCCAACAGGAGAGGTAGAAAAGGGTCTTGACCAGTTCATATACTGTCATGTTCGTTCTATACACAGACATTTTCATTCATTCCTTTGCATGTCCTTTGCGGAACTTTGCCTCCCAAACAGCACTCCTGTAGGCCTCTCGGTTGTGAGCAAGATGGCCTGCTGCTGCGGCATCCATTTCCAGATCATCAACGATGTCTTGCAGCCATCTTCGTTTCGGTCGTCCTCTTTTTCTTTTTCCCATTATGTATCCTTCCAGTACGGTCTTCTCTAAATTATCATGACGTTTAATGTGTCAAAAATAGTTAAGTTTTCTCTCTTTAATCCTCTTTACTAGCCAGCCTTCTTCAATATTAAGCTCTTGTAGTATAGATATATTTGTTCTTTTTTGTGTCCACGATATTTGGAGAACTCTTCCATAGCATTTACATTCAAAGGCATTTATGTGCTTCTCAGCTGTTTTGTTAAGTGTCCAGGTCTCACAGGCATATGTTGCTATGGGAAAGATGCATGCCCTTAAAAATCTTATTTTTGTGGTTCTGTCTGTTCCTCTCCACAGATTCTTTATTTGTTTTACTTTCTGAAGAGCAATAGATGTCCTCCTTTTAATTTCCCTCATTGTATCTCCATTATTAGTTACACAGACAAGGGTGGTCTTATAGACAGAGGCTGGATGGTCCATGCAATTCTAACACGCGTTGTCGATTCTGCAGCTGCTTGTGTTGGTCAAATGTTGCTAGAACCACCCATGAGAAAGGCTGCTCAATATAGTAGTGCATGGCAACTTCTGCAGGCAACTAGTACCTCCTCCCGCTCCTCCTCCTCCTTTTTCCCCGTGTCCTCTTCCTAATTCTTCTTCTTCTTCTTAATTTCTCCTCCTCCTTTTCTCCTCTTTTTTTCTCCTCCTCCTCCTCCTTTTCTCATCATCCTCTTTCTTTTCTCCTCCTCCTCTTCTTTTTCTCCTCCTCCTTCTTCTTCTTCTCTTCATCCTTCTTTTCTCCTCCTCCTCCTTTTCTCCTCCTACCTTCTTTTCTCCTCCTCCTTTTCTCCTCTTCCTCTTCCTTTTCTCCTCCTCCTCCTTCTTCTCTTCATCCTTTTTTTCTCCTCCTCCTCCTTTTCTCCTCCTCCTCCTTTTCTCTTCCTCCTTTTCTCCGCCTCCTCTTCTCCTCTTCCTCCTCCTCTTCTCTTCTTCTTCTTCTTCCTCCTCCTCTTTGATTTCTCCTCCTCCTCCTTTTCTCCTCTTATTTTCTCCTTCGCCTTCTTTTCTCATCATTCTTTTCTCCTCCTCCCTTCCTTTTCTCCTCCTCCTTCTTCTTCTCTTCATCCTCCTCTTCTCCTCTTCCTCCTCCTTTTCTCCTCTTCTTACTTCTTTTCTCCTCCTCCTTGTTTTCTTCTTCTTCTTCTTCTTCCCCTCTTCATTCTTTTTCTTCTTCTTTTTCAGTCTCCCCGAAACTGCGAGCTGATGTTCTTTACAGTCGGATGCGATAAAGGTGTTGAGGCACAGCATGATGTCGGATTGAAAGCGGGTTATGGCGACTATTTTTTCAGTCCCAGAGTGGGGCTAGAGAGCAGCTCTGACACTACCATGACAGCTATGGGTCGCTGATTGTCAGATTGTACAGCTTCTTCGCTCATTATTGAAAATGATCCCTCCCCCTCTCTCTCTCTTTTCTCCCCTCTCTCTCCCCTCTCTCTCTCCTCTCTCTCCCCTCTCCTCTCCTCTCCTCTCTCTCCCCTCTCCTCTCTCTCCCCTCTCTCTCCCCTCTCTCTCCCCTCTCTCTCTCCTCCCTCTCTCTCCTCTCCTCTCTCTCTCCCCTCCCCTCTCCCCTCCCCTCTCTCTCCCCTCTCCTCTCCTCTCCTCTCTCTCCTCTCTCTCCCTTCTCTCTCCTCTCTCTTAATTCTCCCTTCTCTCTCCTCTCTCTTCTCTCTCCCCTCTCTCTCCTCTCCTCTCTCCCCTCTCTCTCTATCTCCTCTCCCCTCTCCTCTCCTCTCTCTCCCCTCTCTCTCTTCTCTCTTTCATTCAAAGTGTATGAAAAATAATTCCCCGGGTGCATGACGTGCCGATGGATAAGTAAGTTATTTTGGTACATATAATGACCTCAACAATACTGAATAACACGGAATAAAATAATAATAAAAGAAAGTGTATGTAAAATAGAACCATATAAGACCTCGAAGACCTTCATTTATGTCATAAAAATGTTACATAGACAACGATGCACCAACTGTGAAAGATAGAACTACGACATAAAGTTAAAAATAGAGAATAGCATGTAAAGCAAGAAATATAAACCAAGTATGCAATAATCCATAGCTAGTGAAAGAAGAAATACAACAGAAAGTAGATAATAATATATTATTATTTTAAAACATTTGTGGAAAACCCTTGCGGAAGCCCCATGTGCCCTGGGCACTTAAGGTTCAGAGAGAGAGAGAGAGAGAGAGAGAGATTTTAAAACAAACAAAAAAACCAACATAAAGTAGATAGTAAAGAATTTACTTTCTTATTCGTGAGGAAAAACTGGAAGAAGTGGAGAGTTTTGAATATCTTGGATCACTACTAACTAATAATGGAGATACAATGAGGGAAATTAAAAGGAGGACATCTATTGCTCTTCAGAAAGTAAAACAAATAAAGAATCTGTGGAGAGGAGCAGACAGAACCACAAAAATAAGATTTTTAAGGGCATGCATCTTTCCCATCGCAACATATGCCTGTGAGACCTGGACACTTAACAAAACAGCTGAGAAGCACATAAATGCCTTTGAATGTAAATGCTATAGAAGAGTTCTCCAAATATCGTGGACACAAAAAAGAACAAATATATCTATACTACAAGAGCTTAATATTGAAGAAGGCTGGCTAGTAAAGAGGATTAAAGAGAGAAAACTTAACTATTTTTGACACATTAAACGTCATGATAATTTAGAGAAGACCGTATTGGAAGGATA
Organism: Achatina immaculata; assembly: GCA_009760885.1. Classification (NCBI taxonomy): domain Eukaryota; kingdom Metazoa; phylum Mollusca; class Gastropoda; order Stylommatophora; family Achatinidae; genus Lissachatina; species Lissachatina immaculata. The sequence goes on from CM019696.1 coordinate 34,095,504, forward strand.
CATAATGGGAAAAAGAAAAAGAGGACGACCGAAACGAAGATGGCTGCAAGACATCGTTGATGATCTGGAAATGGATGCAGCAGCAGCAGGCCATCTTGCTCACAACCGAGAGGCCTACAGGAGTGCTGTTTGGGAGGCAAAGTTCCGCAAGGGACATGCAAAGGAATGAATGAATGAATGAATTCGTTCCTTAAATGACTATTCGCTACTGTCTATTTTACGTTGGTATTCGCTTTTTATTTCGCTAATCTTTACTGCCTACTTTACATTATTATTCGTTCCTTCATTGACTATTCGTCACTGTCTAGTTTCTGAAAGAACGAATAAGAACCTAAAGTAGACAGTAACGAATAGTCATTTAAAGAACGAATAACAACGTAAAGTAGGCAGTAAAGATTAATCAAATAAAGAAGGAAAAACAACGTAAAGTAGACAGTAACGAAAACAAGTGAAAGAACGCATAACAACATAAAGTAGACAGTAACCAATAGTCATTTAAGGAACGAATAACACCGTAAAGTAAACATAAAGAATAGCCATTTAAAGAACGAATATCAACTTAAAGTAGACAGTAAAAAAAAAAATCAAATAAAGAAGGAAAAACAACGTAAAGTAGACAGTAAAAAAAAAAATAATCAAATAAAGAAGGAAAAACAACGTAAAGTAGACAGTAACGAAACCAAGTGAAAGAACGCATAACAACATAAAGTGGACAGTAAGCAATAGTCATTTAAGGAACGAATAACAACGTTAAGTAGACAGTAAAAAATAATCAAATAAAGAAGGAAAAACAACGTAAAGTAGACAGTAACTAATAGTCATTTAAGGAACGAATAACAACCTAAAGTAGACAGTAAAAAATAGCTATTTAAAGAACGAATAACAACGTAAAGTAGACAGTAACTAATAGTCATTTAAGGAACGAATAACAACCTAAAGTAGACAGTAAAAAATAGCCATTTAAAGAACGAATAACAACGTAAAGTAGACAGTAAAAAATAATCAAATAAAGAAGGAAAAAAAAACATAAAAGTAGACAGGAACGAATGCAAATGAAAGAACGAAAGCTAACAAGTAGGCAACAAATATTAGTCATTTAAATAACAAATGAAAGCATAAAGTAGACAGATCTACAACGATATGTATAATTAAATCTATAAATAGAACAAGGACGAACAACCAGCGATTAATCTCCAGCAGATTAGGGAGTGTGGAGAGACTAGGGAGACTATAGCTATAATCCTGATTATGTTATGTGTATATAATATGGGCCATGATTAGTAGAAGCGCTATTTCATCATCAGCATAAACAATAGTTTACTCCCAGGGTACGGAGATCAGAACTGTGTAGTTTATAGCTGGTGGCTTTCTTTGGTCTGCAGTGAGGAGTGGTATATCTGGTGGCTTTTGTTTTCACGAACAATGAGGAGGAAAAGGAATACAAAGAAGAAGATGGCGATGATGGTAACTTAAACTGATTTCGTTTTCCTGCTCAGTACAGAAATCCACTAGCTTAAGACTGTCTCCTCTTCTCACACAATACAAAAGCCACCAGCTTAAGACTGTCTCCTCTTCTCGCACAATACAAAAGCCACTACCTTAAGACTGTCTCCTCTTCTCGCACAATACAAAAGTCACTAACTTAAGACTGTCTCCTCTTCTCGCACAATACAAAAGCCACTACCTTAAGACTGTTTCCTCTTCTCGCACAATACAAAAGCCACTAACTTAAGACTGTCTCCACTTCTCGCACGATACAAAATCCGCTAGCTTAAGTAAGAATGTCTCCTCTTCTCGCTCAGTACAAAAGCCACCAGCTTATGTAAGACTGTCTCCTCTTCTCGCTCAGTACAAAAGCCACTAGCTTATGTAAGACTGTCGCTTAATACAAAAGCCACTAGCTTATGTAAGACTGTCTCCTCTTCTCACTCAATACAAAAGATACGTATAAAAGCCACTAACTTAACGCTGTCTCCTCTTTTCTTTGAGTACAAAATCCACTGACTTTAGACTGGTTTCTTTTCTTGCTCAATAAAAAAGCAACTAACTTAATATTGTCTCCTCTTTTCGCACAATACAAAAGCCTAAAGTGTAAGACTGTTTCCTCTTCTCCCCCAGTACAAAAGCCACTAACTTAAGACTGTCTCCTATTCTCGCTCAATACAAAAGACACTAACTTAAGACTGTTTCCTCTTCTCCCCCAGTATAAAAGCCACTAACTTAAGACAGTCTGTTTTTCAATCACAGTACAAAAGCCACTAACTTAAGACCGTCTCTTTTTCCCTCTCAGTACAGAAGCCTCTAACTTAAGATCGTTTATCTTTCCCTCTCAGTACAAAAGCCTCTAACTTAAGACAGCGTTTATTTTTCTCTCTCAGAACAAAAGCCTCTAATTTAAGACAGTCTGTTTTTGCCTTTCAGTACAAAAATCTGTAACTTAAGACCGTCTGTTTTTCCCTCTCAGTACAAAGACATCTCACCTAAGACAGTCTGTTTTTCCCTCTCTGTACAAAAGCTTCTAACTTAAGACAGTCTATTTTTCCCTCTCAGTATAAAAGCTTCTAACTTAAGACAGTCTGTTTTTCCTTCTCAGTACAAAAGCTTCTAACTTAAGACAGTCTATTTTTCCCTCTCAGTACAAAAGCTTCTAACTTAAGGCAATCTGTTTTTCCCTCTCAGTATAGAAGCCACTAACTTAATACCGTCTGTTTTTCCCTCTCAGTACAAAAGCTTCTAACTTAAGACAGTCTATTTTTCCCTCTCAGTATAAAAGCTTCTAACTTAAGACAGTCTGTTTTTCACTCTCAGTAAAAAAGCTTCTAACTTAAGGCAATCTGTTTTTCCCTCTCAGTATAGAAGCCACTAACTTAATACCGTCTGTTTTTCCCTCTCAGTACAAAAGCTGCTAACTTAAGGCAGTCTGTTTTTCCTTCTCAGAACAAAATCCTGTAACTTAAGACAGCCTGTTTTTCCCTCTCAGTACAAAAGCTTCTAACTTAAGACAGTCTGTTTTTCCCTCTCAGTACAGAAGCCTCTAATTTACGACCGTCTCTTTTTCCCTCTCAGTACAAAAGCTTCTAACTTAAGGCGGTCTGTTTTTCCCTCTCAGTACAAAAGCTTCTAACTTAAGACAGTCTGTTTTTCTGTCTCAGTACAAAAGCTTCTAACTTAAGGCGGTCTGTTTTTTCCTCTCAGTAAAAAAGCTTCTAACTTAAGTCAGTCTGTTTTTCTGTCTCAGTAAAAAAGCTTCTAACTTAAGACAGTCTGTTTTTCTGTCTCAGTACAAAAGCCTCTAACTTAAGGCAGTCTGTTTTTTCCTCTCAGTACAAAGACATCTAACCTAAGACAGTCTGTTTTTTCCTCTCAGAACAAAAGGCTCTAACTTAAGACAATCTGTTTTTCCCTCTCAGTATAGAAGCTAAAGACCGTCTGTTTTCCTTCTCAGAACAAAATCCTGTAACTTAAGACAGTCTATTTTTCCCTCTCAGTGCAAAAGCTTCTAACTTAAGACAGTCTATTTTTCCCTCTCAGTACAAAAGCTTCTAACTTAAGACAGTCTATTTTTCCCTCTCAGTACAAAAGCTTCTAACTTAAGACAGTCTATTTTTCCCTCTCAGTACAAAAGCTTCTAACTTAAGGCAATCTGTTTTTCCCTCTCAGTAAAAAAGCTTCTAACTTAAGACAGTCTGTTTTTCTGTCTCAGTACAAAAGCTTCTAACTTAAGACAGTCTGTTTTTCCCTCTCAGTACAAAAGCTTCTAACTTAAGACAGTCTGTTTTTCTGTCTCAGTACAAAAGCTTCTAACTTAAGGCAGTCTGTTTTTCCCTCTCACTACAAAGACATCTAACCTAAGACAGTCTGTTTTTTCCTCTCAGAACAAAAGGCTCTAACTTAAGACAATCTGTTTTTCCCTCTCAGTATAGAAGCTAAAGACCGTCTGTTTTCCTTCTCAGAACAAAATCCTGTAACTTAAGACAGTCTATTTTTCCCTCTCAGTGCAAAAGCTTCTAACTTAAGACAGTCTATTTTTCCCTCTCAGTACAAAAGCTTCTAACTTAAGACAGTCTATTTTTCCCTCTCAGTACAAAAGCTTCTAACTTAAGACAGTCTATTTTTCCCTCTCAGTACAAAAGCTTCTAACTTAAGGCAATCTGTTTTTCCCTCTCAGTAAAAAAGCTTCTAACTTAAGACAGTCTGTTTTTCTGTCTCAGTACAAAAGCTTCTAACTTAAGACAGTCTGTTTTTCCCTCTCAGTACAAAAGCTTCTAACTTAAGACAGTCTGTTTTTCTGTCTCAGTACAAAAGCTTCTAACTTAAGGCAGTCTGTTTTTCCCTCTCACTACAGAAGCCTCTAATTTACGACCGTCTGTTTTTTCTTCTCAGTACAAAAGCTTCTAACTTAAGACAGTCTGTTTTTCCGCTCTGTATAAAGTCACTAACTTAAGACCGTCTGTTTTCCCGCTCAGAACAAAAGCCTGTAACTTAAGACCGTCTGTTTTTCCCTTTCAGTACAGAAGCCTCTAATTTACGACCGTCTGTTTTTCCCTCTCCGTACAGAAGCCTCTAACTTAAGACAGTCTGTTTTTCTCGCTCCGTACAGAAGCCACTAACTTAACTTCGTCTGTTTTGCCCTATCTGTACAAAAGCTTCTAACATAAGACCTGTGGTTTTCCCTCTCAGTAAAAAAAGCCTCTATTTTAAGACCGTCTGTTCTTTCATTCTCAGTACAAAAGCCTCTACCTCAGGACCGTCTATTTTCCTCCCTCAGTAGTAAAGCCTCTAATTTACGACCGTCTCATTTTCACTCTCAGTACAAAAGCCTCTAACTTGAGACTGTCTCATTTTCCCTCTCAGTACAAAAGCCTCTAATTTAAGACCGTCTCATTTTCCCTCTCAGTACAAAATCCTCTATTATAAGACCGTCTGTTTTTCCGTCTCAGAACAAAAGCCTCTAACTTAAGACCGTCTGTATTTCATTGTGAGTACTCAAGCCTCTAAATTAAGACCGTCTGTTTTTCCTTCTCAGTACAAAAACCTCTTACTTAAGACCGTCAGTTTTCCTTCTCAGTACAAAAACCTCTTACTTAAGACCGTCAGTTTTTCCTTCTCAGTACAAAACCCTCCAACTTAAGGCCGGAATGTATAAACTAGGGAAAAAATAGGAGCAGCTTTATTACTTAACGGCTACAAAGTTGTGACGTTTCGGCATGAGACTTAATCATACAAAAACATACAGGACGAAGAAATAGAGATAGAAGAGATAAAATATTGATTCACATGAATACTATTTTTAGAAATTTAAAAATGAAATAGAGTACTTAGCTGTAAATTGTAAGGTGTGACTTGTCCGGCGGTGTGTGTCAGGAATGGATTTAGTAGAACGTGGAGACTGTTTAAATAGAGACCTGTGACATGTGGTCGGTGGGTTGTAACTGGGGGTGGTGGATGGGGAACCGGGGAGAATAGAAAGAGTGATAAAATGTTGACCTAGCCAGGAGAAGTTGAAATAGGTGATTAGGGAAGAGGGGCTGCAAAGTGATGCTGTGAGGAGGTTTGACAAGTAAGAAGGGGTGGAGCTTAGTGGAGAGGTACTATAATGACTGAAGAGACTGTTACGTGTAGCTGAACAGCGAGTTTAACCCATGTGGCTCCAGCGTCGCATAATTTTGAATGCAGCGGTTCTCAAGCGCCAAGCGGCTTGTGTCATCTGCGTGACATTGTTTGATGGCTGTTACCAGATAATCAGATCTGCCTTTGTGGTTGGGGCCACTGAAATGATTTGGGACTGGTTTCGAAGCATGCTGGGCGATGTCGTACAGATGTTTTTGCATGCGGTCCCCTAATCTGAGGCCAGTCTCACCAATGTAAGTTATCCTGTTTCTTTTGCAAACGATGACATATATCACATTACAGGACTCGCATGTGAATCCTTCATGAAGAGAGGATAGTTTTGGAAAAGGCGATCGTTTTCGTTTCCCAGACTACCGGTCAGGTAACTCAGCGGGGGCGGTTACATTTTCTGGTGTCAACATATGTAAGGCTCTGCTTCAAGTGGTTGTGGACGAGGATGTCCTTAAGGTTTGGCTCACGTTTGTATGCCAACAGGGGTGGATCAGAGAAAATGTCGCGAGTGTTGGGGTCGAGTTAGATTAGCGGCAGATGACGATAAAGAATTTTCGTAACCATCTGACCATGCGGGTGGAAAGGCAGTTCTAGCTTAACTCTGTCCGATGGAGTAACAGGCTTTTTCCTGAGTACTTCTTTGCGGCTCACTAATTGGATACGGTTGAAAGCTTCACGAAGGACCTTTTCTGGGTAGTGGCGATGACCGAAAAATTCTAATAACTTGTTGGACAGATCTAAAAGTCCAAATTATCCTGACATATGCGGCGAAGACGGAGGAGTTGGGAGTATGGGACGGAGTTCTTACAGGCTTCAGGATAGGAGGAGGTGTAAAACAAATAGATGTGGCTGTCGGTGGGCTTGTATGTCAAGCCTGTTTGTGCCAATAGAAATTTTAATGTCTAAAAAATTAACAGACATATCAGAAATTTCATAAGTGAATTTTATGTTGTTACTGAGTGAGTTGACGAATTTAATAAATTTTTTTAGGTCTTCCTGTGGCATACCTGTGATTCCAATGCCATCATCGATGTACCTTTTATAGAATTATGGACATCTGCCAGTGTAGGTTTCCCATAATTTGACTTCCAGAAAGCCCATAAATAGACATGCATAACTGGGACCCATTTTCGTTCCCATGGCAACACCACTTATTTGCTCGAAGTATTCGCCGTTGAATTCGAAAGAATTTAGACTTCGTACTAGCTGTAACTTATGGCCGTCTGTTTTTCCTTCTCAGTACAAAAGCCTCTAACTTACGGTCGTCTCAATTTCCCTCTCAGTACAAAAGCCTCTAACTTACGGTCGTCTCAATTTCCCTCTCAGTACAAAAGCCTCTAACTTACGGTCGTCTCAATTTCCCTCTCAGTACAAAAGCCTCTAACTTAAGACAGTCTCAATTTCGCTCTCAGTGCAAAAGCCTCTTACTTAAGACCGTGTCGTTCTCCCGCTCAGTACATAAGCCTCTAACTTAAGACCGACTGTTGTTCTTTCTCAGTACAAAAGCCTCTAACTTAAGACCGTGTCATTCTCCCGCTCAGTACAAAAGCCTCTAACTTAAGACCGTCTCATTTTCCCTCTCAGTACAAAAGCCTCTAACTTAAGACCGTCTCATTTTCCCTCTCAGTACAAAAGCCTCTAACTTAAGACCGTGTCATTCTCCCGCTCGGTACAAAAGCCTCTAACTTAAGACCGTCTGTTTTTCCTTCTCAGTACAAAAGCCTCTAATTTAAGACCGTCTGTTGACCGTCTCATTTTCCTTCTCAGTTCAAAGGCCTATAATTTAAGACCGTCTCATTTTCCCTCTCAGTACAAAATCCTATAACTTAAAATCGTATGTCTTTCCTTATCAGTACAAAAGCCTCAGTACAAAAGCCTCTAACTTAAGACCGTCTGGTTTTCCTTCTCAGTACAAAATTCCCTAATTTAAGACCATCTCATTTTACCAATCAGTACAAAAGCCTCTTACTTAAGATCGTCTCATTTTCCTGCTCTGTACAAATGTCTCTAACTTAAGACAGTCTCATTTTCTTCTCAGTATAAAATCCTCTAATTTAAGTCCGTCTGTTTTTCCTTCTCGGTACAAAAGCTTATAACTTAAGACCGTTTCATTTTCTCTCTCAGTACAAAAGCCTCTAACTTAAGACCATCTGGTTTTCCTTCTCAGTACACACGCCTCGAACTTAAGACCGTTCCATTTTCCCTCTCAGTACATAAGCCTCTAACTTAAGACCCGTCTCATTTTACTGCTCTGTACAAATGTCTCTAACTTAAGAAGTCTCATTTTCCCTCTCAATACAAAAGTACAGTTTAAGACCTCTGTTTTTCCTTCTGAGTACAAAAGCTTCTAACTGAAGACAGTCTGTTTTTAATTCTGAGTACAAAAGCCTCTAACACTCTGTTTTTAATTTTGAGTACAAAAGCCTCTAACTTAAGACAGTCTGTTTTTAATTGTGAGTACAAAAGCCTCTAACTCAAGACAGTCTGTTTTTCCTTCTGAGTACAAAAGCCTCTAACTTAAGACAGTCTGTTTTTAATTGTGAGTACAAAGGCCTCTAACTTATGACTGTCTGTTTTTAATTGTGAGTATGAAAGCCTCTAACTTAAGACAGTCTGTTTTTAATTCTCAGTACAAAAGCCTCTAACTTAAGACAGTCTGTTTTTAATTGTGAGTACAAAAGCCTCTAACTTAAAACAGTCTGTTTTTCCTTCTCAGTACAAAAGCCTCTAACTTAAGGCCTTCTGGTTTTCCCTCACAATAAATAAAAAGCATCTAACTTAAGACTGCCTGTTTTTCCTGCTCAGTACAAAAGCCTCTAACTTAAGACCACCTGTTCTTCTCGCTCAGTACAAAAGCCTCTAACTTAAGACCGTCTGTTTTTCCCTCTCAGTACAAAAGCCTCTAACTTAAGACCGTCTCGTTTTTCCCTCTTAGTACAAAAAAAGCCCCTAACATAGGACAAGCCAGCTAGGAAGAGTTATCCTTATCTGAACCGAGATGCCAGGTATTCTATCCAGCTTGTTTAAATGGCGCGGAGTCTAGTTGCGTCTTAAAATGTATGTGACAACCAATCACATAATGCAAAGACCTCCCTTCGCTCAAGTTTTGACACTGGCTGTAGTGTCCATTGAAGGGGAGGAAAGCCAGGGGTGGGGGGGGGGGGGGAAGGAAGGGGAAACGGAGCGGGAGGTGGAGCGTTGGCATAAACCAAGTGGTGGTGTTCCTCTCTCTCTCTCTCTCTCTCTCTCTCTTTTTAAATGTATTTTTTTTCTTCCATCCGTCAAATGAAATCTGTAGTGTCACAGTGACCTGCATAACATGAGCGACAGCGGAAGGGCTGTGGGCATGTTTTTCGCGACCTTCAACTCTCTCTCTCTCTCTCCTTCTCTCTCTCTCTGTCCTCTCCCTCGTGTACTCTGACATCGATAAATAATTGAATAAATGAAGATAGAAGATTTGCTCTCTCTCTCTCTCTCCCTCCCCTCCCCCTTTTTTGTGTACCACAAAACAGAACAAACGCGCAAGGAAACCTGATAGGCATGTTTTTGTGTTACGTTCCCAGCACAGGTTGGCTACCAAGGTCAGTTAGTCAATGAGGAAGCTACGTCTCTTAAGTCAGCGCCTACTTAATCTTATCACCCAGTTTAGTCGCAATGGCCAGGCCTGGGAGAAGTTGAGAGAGGCAGAAAGAAGAAAGAAAAAAAAAAGATATTGTGCAGTATAGTGAAATGTTAGGGTCGAGAGACACATGTCTCACACGGCAAGTGTGCATGGGGGAGATAAGCGTTGGCCGATAAGCTATGACCCAGTTCGGTCCTCCAACTGCTCTCTCTCCCCCCTCCACTCCCCCTAACTCTCTCTCTCCCCCTCTCTCACTCTGTTTTGTTTTTTTTTTAAACGAGCTTACGCTCGCATCCCAGTCAGAGCCTCAAAGTGCATGTCAAGCAGACATCATGACCTTGCCTGAAACCCCCGCTCCCTTCCCCCCCGCCAGACGATTCGTCCAACCAGGTCAATAACATCACAATAGAGCGCGGGGCATACCATTTCCAACTGCAAAAGGGGTGTCCACGTTAAGCGGCGGGTGTTTGGGTTTTTTTTCCCCTCTTTCCTTCAACCCTTCCCCCCCTCCCCCTTCCCCTTCCCCCATGTGATCACTGTTTGCAAAAAAGCAACAGAAAAAAAGGCAAAAAAAAAAAAAAACTTTGCCAGTACGCCATTGTTTCATGCACCAAAAAACAGAAAGGATCGGCTTTTTTTTGCTTCGGTGAGTATTTTGCCATTCTTCAAACAATTCTTACTCAGAGTCGTTTGTCCGTTTGTGAGAGGTATCGGCTGTTATCTTTGCAGTTTTTTTTTTTGTTTGTTTGTTGTTAAAGTAGTTCTTGTTGGTGTTTGATAATGATAATAATAAAAAAAGAACTGCTAAATATGGATATAAGTACATATCAGCTGGTAGTTTCGTGTGGTGATTTAGATTCTTTTTTTTTTAGGGGGGGGGTGTGTTTTTAGTAGTTAGTTTATTTATGGAGTTACTTCCGAGTGGATCTTGTGTCATTTTTTTGCGGTTTTTTTTTTTTTTTTCGTTTTGAAGTTTTAAGTATCCTGTGTTGTAGATGAATTATTTAAATGTGCTTCTGGGAGAGTAATTTAAAAGTTCGAAAAGGGAATTAGAATGAGAGGGAGAGAGATCTTATTTCTCTCTTTCCCTCTTTCTTTCTGTATTTTTTTTTTTTAACGATGAGTTACCTGATGAGTGTCTTCCGATGAAGTCTATAACACGTTTAGGAAATGGAGACAGCAAACTTTGGACCTGGTGCGCACGCACGCACGCGCGCGCGCGCGTGCGTGTGTGTGTGTGTTCACGAAACATACACATACACACAGTCGCACACATGCACCGATAGTTTCTGCTAAAGAAGGGAGCCATACCCTGATCTTCTACCTCCGTCAGGCCGTATTGGCGGGCAGAAGGTCAGCTTGCGTGAGTCCCGTAAATATTGTGTGTGTCCCTTCTCCATTGGTGATCGAACTGTAAGTCGAGGAATTTCAGAGCTTTCCATTCTCGTTTTCAAGTTTGACGAGTGCCACAAGTGTTAGCCATTTTGTGACGAATGTTGAAGATTACCGAGTTACTACTTGATTTATTTGTAGCATAAAAGTAAGAGATGTATTTAACTTTTGATTGTAGTTATTTTAATTTTCAAAATTCCACATCACATTGGCACCTTCGATAGATCATACAGTGTATTTTTTTTCTTTCTTTCTTTTGTAAGTAACGAATTCTGCGTTTATTTCTGAGCATATAAAGTGTCGGTGATTGTGTAGAAAGTTTATTTATGTATTTGGATGTATTTGTGAGTTTGTGTAAGGAGTTTGTTTCAGATCAGGTCTGTTGGTTTTGTTTTTTTTTTTTTCTTCACGAGTTTGAATTGGGTAACAGTTTCCCTAATCTTTCTTCGTCTTATTCTTGATTCTTCTCCTCCTCCTCTTGTTCATCTTCTTCCTCGTCTTCGTCTTCTTCTCCTTCTTCCTCCTCCTCCTCTTCTTCTTCTTTTTCTTCTTCCTTCTCTTCTCTTCTTCTTCCTCTTCTTCTTCTTCTTCTTATTATTATTATTGTTCTTCCTCTTCTTCTTCTTCTATTATTATTGTTCTTCCTCTTCTTCTTATTATTATTGTTCTTCCTCTTCTTATTATTATTATTATTATTGTTCTTCCTCTTCTTCTTCTTCTTCCTATTATTCGTCCTCCTCTTCTTCATTTTATTATTATTCGTCCTATTATTATTATTATTCGTCCTATTATTATTATTATTATTCGTCCTATTATTATTATTATTATTATTCGTCCTCTTCTTCTTCTTCTTCGTCCTCTTCTTCTTCCCCTTCGTCCTCTTCTTCTTCTTCTTCCTCGTCCTCTTCTTCTTCCCCGTCCTCTTCTTCTTCCCAGTCCTCTTCTTCTTCTCTTCTTTATCCTCCTTCTCCTTCTTCTAACACACAGATCGATCAATCAATCAATCAATCAGTCAGTCAATCTTCTTTTAAATTTTCCGGCCGCTTCTCAGATTTTTCCTTTCCCCTGTGTTCTCAAGATGTGAAGAAAAGAAGAGGAAAAAAAAAAAAAAGAAGGAATTCTTATTATCACTTTCTTTATCTGGACGATAGTGTTTACAAGTGATCAAAATGTGAATAATATCGCAGAGCTTGACTGTAACCGGGAAGTTAACCACAGCACAAATACTTTAGTTTAATAGACCATGCCTCAATCCATATCCATATCCATGCACACACACACACACGCCATTGCGCGAACATTTAGCCAGTTTACCTGCGGAATAGAATTCACACCTGCACATGCAGGCCTACCTAGCAGTTGCATTTTTGGAAACATGCCCCCAGGAGAAAAAAGGGGGGGGGTGTGGTGGGAGGGGTGGGGAAAGGCCGGGGGTGGGGGGAGAAACCCCCCTCCCACACACACACACACAAAACACATACAGCCCAACTTTCAAAATATTCAGACTCTTGATTGTGTTTTGTGCGTCGGTATATGCGCAAGGTTGTGCGTCAGCTGACGCTGAGGTTGTTTTGAGCGTCGTGTGATTATTCGTGTGTAAGTTTTCTAAAAAAAAAACAACCAAAAACATGTCCATCCTCGTACCATTTATTTTTTGGTCGTGTCGAAGTCTTTAAGCCAAAATGATTGTCTATCCATGATGATGATGATGGTGTTTCTCACAAGATGGCTGCTTTTTCGTGAACTTTCCAGCAAAGCCCACCTCGACACATATCCTTCTAATATCATAACGCTAAGCCAGGTTCTAATTCTTATGCAGATAACACATTTTCTGCAGTTAAATGTTTTAAATATTGTTAATTAAAATCAAGGAAAAACCGCTTTTAGGTTCTATTTTCCATATTGTAGAAAACATTTTCCAGTACAGTAATACTATTTTCCATGTGTGCAACAAACGCTGTCCAATATATCTATTTTTTTCTGTTTGAAAAAAAAAAAAGAAAATAATTTCCAGTCTTTATTAATTTGATGTCTTTAGCTGTATTTATTATCTTTTTTATTATCATAGAAGAAAATTTATTATTTTAACAAATAATAATAATAATAATAAGTGCTGTGGCACATTAATGAGTGCTCTGGGACGTAATGACCTGACCCAGCGCTGCAGACGGTATCAGTTGGTCAGTAGAATCGATGTGTTTGTTTACCAGTGTAATCGATTCAACTCTCCGAGCCCCGTCTTGTTTCCAATTAGCGGGGCGGGATCGAAATCGAGTTACAGCCGTACTTTTTCGCAACACTTTTTCGGTGGTTACTTTTAGCGAAGTGCGAACATTATTGAAGGCTTTGCAGCTGAAGAGAGACAGGATGTATGTTAGGAGCAGTTGTTGTGTATAGACCGCGCCTGTGTAGGGGTTGCCGATGTGTTGTGTGCTATTTCTTTACAGCACCTTCTGATGTGCTGTCAAGTCAAGAAAGTTTATGTGAACAAATCTATGGTAAGGAAACTTCGATACTATGTGCTGCTTTACTAGAAACGTCCCTTACCGCTTTCCTACCACCTAGTACGGTGAAGTGTTTTATGTAGATATTAAGTGAAGTGTTCTAAGAAACACAATCTCTTCCAAGCAGTTCACTGCGGTAACAATGCTGGTTTGTCATGAAATATAATTCCGCGAATAAGTGTCTTCCTTTGCAGTTAAGACTTTGCGTTGAGTTTCTTTAGTTGTTCCAAAACGTATGAAGTGTTTTATGTTTTATCGCGAAGTATAATTTTGTGAATAAGTCATGTTAATGAGACTTCGCGTATAGTTTCCATAGTGATACTTTAAAAACGTGAGGTGACCGTGTTTTGTTACGAAGTTATGACGTATTCCATGAATAAGTGTCTTTTTTTTAATTGTAGTGACGTGTGAGATTTTAGTGTTTTATCACGAAATATAATTTCACGAATAAGTGTCCTTTTTCGATGACACTTCACTGGTAGTTTTCTTAGTAAATTAGATCTGAACGTATGAAGTGTTCCAATATTTTATCAGGAAATGATTCAATGACTAAGTGTCTTTTTTGTCAGTGACATTTCGCTTCTAGTTTCCATAGTAAGGATTCCAAACAAACGAAGTGTTGTATTGTTTTATAACGAAATATGATTCTACAAATAAGTGTCTTTATGTTAATGTCACTTCGGCTCTACTTTCAGTTTGTGATACCTCAAATCATGTGAAGTGTTTCTATCACGCAGTAGGAAACAATGACGTAATTTTGTATCTTACAGCAACAACCCAGTCCAACAACATAATCAGTTAGTAGTTAGTTGGTTAGTCAGTTAGTTAGTCGATGGATTATCCTCATTGCATATCGGGCGATTCATATAAATTCTCCGATCCCGTTTTCAATATTTCCACCAATGTTTGGCGGCTGATAATCTATTATTGAATCTTTGAATGTTTAATTACAACAACAGTATCTATTACTGAGTCTTTGAATGTTTAATTCCAACAACAGAATCTATTATTGAATCTTTGAATGCCTAATTTCTACACCGGCATCTATTATTAAATCTTTGAATGTCTAATTTCAACAACAGAATCTATTACTGAATCTTTTAATGTCTAGTTCCATCAGCAGAATCTATTATTGAATCTTCAAATGCTTAATTCCAGCAATATAATCTATTTTTTAATCTCTGAATGCTTAATTCCAAGAACAAAGTATGTTGTTGAATCTTTGAGTGTTCAATTCCAACAGCAGAATCTATTGAATCTCTGAATGTCTGATTCCAACAGCAGATTCTATTATTGAATCTTTGAACGTCTAATTCCAACAACAAATACTGGGTATTTGAATGTCAAATTCCAAAAGATTATGTTATTGAAATATTTGAATGTCTAATTCCAACAACAAATCTATTATTGAATCTTTGAATGTCATATTCCAACAACAGATTCTATTATTGAATCTTTTAATGTAAAATCCAAAAGATTCTATTATTGAGTCTTTAAATAACAAATTCCAACAGCAGATTCTATTATTGAGTCTTTTCATGTCTAATTCCAACAACAGAATCCATTACTGAATCTTTAGATGTCTAATTTCTGCTAATGGGACATCATTTTGTGGCTTCCAATCAAATTATTATTATGATTTTTTTTTCAAATATTTTTGTTTATGTTTTATCTATTATTTTATAATTTTCAAATTAGTGTGGCCGCTGTTAGACATTTATGAAAGACAGTTTATTTCACAGATTTATAATTAACGTTGAAATGAACGATTTTTCTTGCATATAAATAAGAAAAAAAAACCCACCATCATCATGTGCCCCGTCGGCCTGTTGTAACGAGTCATTCCCTTGAACATAATCTTGGACTTTGACATTTTCCATCAGTTCATTTGGTGACTGTTATTTATTATCATGATGTTGGAATGTTCATAAACTTCTGTTTTCACCTTCGTATGCCTCTCTCGCCGTTTATTTTTCACTGATTTGAACTTTTCGTCTTCCACTATATGTAAAAACAATATTAGGTTGGCTTTTCATTTTCTTATGGGTGTGTTGAAGTTACATTTTATTTTCATTGGCTTTTGTTGAACATTCATCTCGAAGGATGTTGTCCGTTTTGGCTATCAGCTACCCATGGCTGACTTGCCGGCGTCAGTGTTGACGAAACTTAACTGATCAAGACCCTGTCTTACCTATCCGTTGGTAACTTCAGTAACATGCCTATCCTGGCCAACGAGGCAAGGGTTGCCATTTCTCTCCATGGCTGTGAGGTCAAGAAGTTTTGCACAACCCAAGCTTTTTTAAGCTGGACTCGGGGACTAAAATAATAATAAGATAGGTACCGTGACCCGCTCCCAATCCGACACGATGTTGTGCCTCAACACAGCATCGGCTGCAGAGAACGCCAGCCTGGCAGTTCCCAGTGAGACAGGCAAGACAAAGGCAAGCGTTCCTCTCTTGCTGTCTTGGCTGTCCACGGTACTTTTAACATTCTTCTAAGAAACCCCATCTCTGTTGCCTTGAGCGATGTTTGCATTGATCAGTTCATTGTCCATGACTCACTTCCACAGAGGAAGGTAGACTTCATGTAGAATTTTAGAACTTGATATGATACGAAAACTATTTCAAATTATATATTAAAAAAACAACAACAATTCTTGGACATGTCATGAAACAGCGGTAGTTACAGAATTTGGCAATATCTGGAAAACTGATGGGAAAAAAAAAGAACAGGAAGGTCAAGAGAAAATATCTCAGTGGACTGACTAAGTGGCATGGAAGACAAAAAAAAAAGAAAAAAAGAGAAGAATTTGACTTGAATGGAAACACCAAGGACCGCGGAAAATGGAGAAGCATGACCGCCAGAGCTGTCAGGTATGGCACGGATTGAATGAATGAATGAATGAATGAATGAATGAATGAATGCTCCCACCTAAAGACAGAAAAGATGCCGTAGAATCATTCGGTGTATATCACACGCCATTTCAAGAGGAAATGAGGACCAGACTTGAAGTGAGAAGACGCAGTCGCAAGAAGACTGAAATTGCCACACAAATATTGCTTGTTATTGCTTTGATTATGTAGATCCAACATGGGGGGGGGGCAGTCAGAACTGGGGTGGGGGTGGGATCGTCCTGGATGATCATGCTTGGCAAACCTTTAAAAAAACCGTCTCCTTAGATGAGTCATGTAACAATACATAAAGTGTCATGTCACATTATATAAAGTGTCGGGTCACAATATATGAAGCCACAATATTTATAGCATCGTGTCATAGTATATAAAGCATCATGTCAGAATATATAAAGTGTCGTGTCAGAAAATATAAATGAATAAAGTGTCGTGTCAGAAAATATAAAGTGTTATGTCAGAAAATATAACGTGTCGTATCAGAATATATAAAGTGTCAGGTCACAATATATAAAAATGTCGTGTTGTTGGTGTGTTGTGTCAGGTTGTGATACATCTTTTGTTTTCCAATTCTGTTTCACTTCACTTTTGCCGGAACACATTTTAATCTTGATATCAAAGTTGATAACATCCTGTCTGATATTGTTAGTGCGACTGGTCAGAAGTTTTCTTTATTATCTCTTCTGTCAGTAGCTTCAGGGTATCTCTTTATCTATTATCATTATCATTTTCATCTTCTTTTTTTTTAATCAGCTAATGGTCTTCAGTTTTCCTCCGTTGCTCATGTAGGTAAGTCGTCTATTGTTTGTTTTGCATGTACTTCTCGCCTCTTTGTCAATCGCGCCATCATTTTCTTAATCCTTTTAATGTTTTTTTTTTTCATAACGTCTTCTTTTATGCAAGAGCAGTGGTGTTTCTTCTTCGCTATGTCTTTCCTCTTAGGTACTGTTTCTTCTTGCTTGTCTGATGGATTGAGTCTAGCAACATTTCCTCTCTTGTCCATTAACCCTTTGTGTTCGTCGCTGGTTGTTCGTTTCGGCTGTTAACCCCTGCCTCTGTCCTTTTCTTCGTCCTCTGCTCTTAAATAAGTCCAGGCCTAGCGTGGTGTTTCTCATTCTCCTGTATGTTTTCTTTAATTTTGCTCTTACATTTTCCACCCAGTGGATCATGGGTTTAATTTTTCTATTACATTT
Source organism: Achatina immaculata (assembly GCA_009760885.1). NCBI lineage: Eukaryota > Metazoa > Mollusca > Gastropoda > Stylommatophora > Achatinidae > Lissachatina > Lissachatina immaculata. Next base: position 34,112,746 of record CM019696.1, read on the forward strand.
TCCACCCAGTGGAGTATGGCTTTAATTTTTCTATTATATTTTGCACCGAGTGGATTATGGCTTTAATTTTTCTATTACATTTTCCACCCAGTGGATTATGGCTTTAAATTTTCTATTACATTTTCCATCCAGTGGATTATGGCTTTAAGTTTTCTGTTATATTTTCCACTCAGTGGATTATGGCTTTAATTTTTCTATTTTCCACCGAGTGGATTATGGCTTTAATTTTTCTATTATATTTTCCACCGAGTGGATTATGGCTTTAATTTTTCTATTATATTTTCCACCGAGTGGATTATGGCTTTAATTTTTCTATTATATTTTCCACCGAGTGGATTATGGCTTTAATTTTTCTATTATATTTTCCACCGAGTGGATTATGGCTTTAATTGTGCTATTATATAAATAAATTAATTGATTATAAATAAATTGATATAAATAAATGACTATGGGTCAGTTTTGCAGTCAACCTGAGCATTTTTTTTTTTGTTGAAAATGTCCTTTCGGAACTTCCAATTAACGAGAAGATGCCGGGATAGCGCAGAGATTAGAGTATTCTCCTAGCGAGCGAAAGTTCTCTAGTTTGATTTCGCACTCGGGGCAGATTTTTTTCGGACCAAAAGGCACCGAAGACAACCCAACCCTTAAAAAAAATGGGCACCTGAAATTTCTCTAGTAAAAAAAAACATAAAAGCAAGAAGGACAGATGCTGGCATCCATACCTCAGTTGCTATAGTGGCCTAGACCTGTAAAGGCAGTAACACTTCACACCCTAGCTGCATGTGGATGTCATGCGACATAGACGGAATTAACGAAGATGTAGACGGTTTGATTAAATGTCTGTTTTTTTTGTTTTTTTGTTTTTTGTCTGGGCTGTTCCATGTGGGCAGGTCTTCTGGCATGTTGTCTGGATTTCCGTTATCTCCAGTTATCACCTTGCTCGCCTCTGACCACTCTGTGATCTTATCTCCAGTTATCACCTTTCTCGCCTCTAACCACTCTGTGATCTTATCTCTAGTTATCACCTTGCTCGCCTCTAACCACTCTGTGATCTTATCTCTAGTTATCACCTTGCTCGCCTCTAACCACTCTGTGATCTTATCTCTAGTTATCACCTTTCTCGCCTCTAACCACTCTGTGATCTTATCTCTAGTTATCACCTTTCTCGCCTCTAACCACTCTGTGATCTTATCTCAAGTTATCACCTTGCTCGCCTCTAACCACTCTGTGATCTTATCTCCAGTTATCACCTTGCTCGCCTCTAACCACTCTGTGATCTTATCTCTAGTTATCACCTTGCTCGCCTCTAACCACTCTATGATCTTATCTCCAGTTATCACCTTGTTCGCCTCTAATCACTCTGTGATCTTATCTCTAGTTATCACCTTGCTCGCCTCTAACCACTCTGTGATCTTATCTCTGGTTATCACCTTGCTCGCCTCTAACCACTCTGTGATCTTATCTCTGCTCTCTTTGTTGTTTTTTTTATATTTACAACCATAATCCTGTACTTAAGAGCATGCATCTTCTTTCTTCTTCTTCTCCTCCTTCTTTTTTTCTCCTCCTCTCCCTCCTCCTCCTCCTTCTTGTTTCTTCCCTTCCTCCTCTCCCTCCTCCTTCTTCTTTTTTCTCCTTCTCTTCTCCCTCTCCTTCTTCTTCTTATTTCTTCCACTCTTCCTCTCCCTCCTCCTCCTTTTTTCTCCTCTTCCTCTCCCTCTCCTTTTTCTTCTTTCTTCCCCTCCTCCTCCTTCTTTTTCTCCTCTTCCTCTCCCTCCTCCTCCTCCTTTTTTTCTCCTCTTCATCTCCCTCTCCTTCTTCTTCTTTCTTCCCCTCCTCCTCTTCCTCCTCCTTTTTTCTCCTCCTCTTCCTTCTTCTTCTTTCTGCAACTCCTCCTCTCCCTCCTCCTCCTTCTTTTTTCTCCTCTTCCTCTCCCTCCTTCTTCTCCTTCTTTCTTCCCCTTCTCCTCTCTCTCCTCCTCCTCCTCCTTCTTCTTCTTCTTCTTCTTCACTGTTCTTCTTCTTATTCCCCTCACAACATATGCCTGTGAGACCTGGACACTTAACAAAACAGCTGAGAAACACATAAATGCCTTTGAATGTAAATGCTACAGAAGAGTTCTCCAAATATCGTGGACACAAAAAAGAACAAATATATCCATACTACAAGAGCTTAATATTGAAGAAGGCTGGCTAGTAAATAGGATTAAAGAGAGAAAACTTAAATATTTTGGACACATTAAACGTCATAATAATCTAGAGAAGACTGTCTTGGAAGGGTACATAATGGGGAAAAGAAAGAGAGGAAGACCAAGGTGAAGATGGCTGCAAGACATCGTTGATGATCTGCAAATGGATGCATCAGCAGCAGGCCATATTGCTCACAACCGATAGGCCTACAGGAGTGCTGTTAGGGAGGCAAAGTTCCTCTCTTTCTTTTTTCCCATTATGTACCCTTCAAAGACTGTCTTCTCTAAATTCTCATGACGTTTAATGTGTCTAGAACATTTAAGTTTTCTCTGTTTAATCCTCTTTACTAGCCAACCTTCTTCAATATTAAGTTCTAACTTTCTACCTAACAAAAAACACAGTCGGTCTACCAGAGGTCTGTAACGTAACAGAATCAAAGAAAACAGATTAGTTTTTAATTCCCAGCTACTCCCTTTTTTTTCCAAAGTTTGTAAAGTATCATTATATTTTTTAAAAATCAATCAGAACATCATCATCATGTGCCGTGCCGACTGGCGTTAGCTAGTATGCTTCTCCAGAGTACACGATCCTTCATGCAGGCCATCAGCTCAGTTGGTGATCTCCTCTCACACCATCCCGTCAGACTGTCCAGTATCATCTCTCTCGGTCTTCCACTGGCTCTTCTTCCGTCTCTTTTTCCTGTTGTTATAATATTTTCAATGCCCCCTCTTCTCATTGCATGTCCTATGAAAGTACATTGTCCTTCTCTTATTTTTTTGACAAGATTTTTGGTCTCCCCAGCTCTTCTCATACATTCTTCATTAGTTATTTTTGCTGTCCAGGGGATTCACAACATTCTTCTAATAAACCACATTTCTGCTTCTTCCAGTGACTTTTGTGCAGACCTGCCTATTGTCCATGATTCACTTCCATATAGATTAGAACTTACATTGTGAAAATATAATATATAAAATATAAATGTATAAAAATATACTTAATGTAGACGGTTATTCAGTTAGAAATAAGTGACTCCCTTTTGCTTTAGAAGGCTCTTACACTACCTGAAGCCAAGAAAGCCTTTAAAAAAAAACTGCATTCATGTAAGTTTGTTTACAGTTAAGAGTTTGTGATTTTAAATGGCTATAGACTCTAAAAACATGCACGTCATCTCTTTCGCGGGAAAACATGGCGACCGTGAGGGGGGGGGGGAGGGTTGAATGTTCGTGTGTCGTTGGTGTGTTTGGTAATCCTGCAGGTAGAGCAGGGAGATGTTAGGTTTTTTAAAGTTTTTTTTTTTTTTCTTTTGTGAAAATTGCCAGTCTGGGGATTTTGTTTAACAGCTTTCTCACTGTTGATTCTGGCAATACTTAATCGTTATAAACAGCCATGGCCAAGTCAGACCTTGTATGCGGTTCCTTCTTCTTCTTCTTCTTCTCCTTCTCCTCCTCTTTCCCCTCTTCCTCCTTCATCTTTCTTCTCCTCTTCCTCTCCGTCCTCCTCCTTCTTTCTTCCCCTTCTCTTCTCCTTCTTCTTCTTCTTTCTTCTTCTTCTCCTCCTCCTCTCCCTCCTCCTCCTTCCTCCTCTTCCCCCCATTCTCCTCCTTCTTCTCCTTCTTCTTCTTCATTCTTTCTTTCTTTCATCTTTTTCTTCTCCCTTTTCGTCTTCTTCTGAGTTAAATAATTTTGAAGTAATCTTTTTTCCTGGACTGATATAAATATCGGCCACATCTGTTTTCTCTGTTCTTCGTACACTGGACACTTTTTTGTTGTTGTTGTTGTTGTGTTGTTGTAAATATGCTCTCCTGTCATTATACCTGTACCAGGTGTGCACTTGTCTCTCAGGCTGATCTTAAGCTTATTGAACAGATGGCGTCTCGGCCTGTTATAACCAGTGCTGAGCTTAAGAAAAAAAAAAATGAGTCCCCTCTCACCGCGGAGTCGGTCGTATGTGTCATTTCTGTGATGGTCTGGTCTGGCTGCTCTTTCTGTCTATCCTTTAATGTTTGTGTGTCTGATTGTCAAGTGCGATCTCTCAGCCCGCCCACGGGCGTGCCCATCTGCTGCTACTGTTGTGTCAAGGCAGTAGAATGATCTACCTCTCTTTGTGTCTTTTCATTTGTCTTTTGAGAGTAAAGACAGGGGATATTGGTTATAAATAAAATGTTTACGGCTACGTATCTTGTTTTTTTTTTGGTTTTTTTTTTTTTTTGAATTTCGTCCCAAAATAAATTTACCTCCCATTTCGAGAAGGCGCTGTCGGTGTACCTGGTCTTTGGCCAGATTTTCTGGTTCTCGAATCTGAAAAACCTGTCGTGGATGACGTATAAATATCCTTGTACTTGAGGTTGGTTTGTGTGTGTGTCTGTCTCATGACCTTCTTTCTTGAAGAAGTTTGCTATATAAAGTTTCCTGAAGGATCGGCTGTCGTCCACTCTTGTGACATGAACCCTGCTGTCTTAATATTCTGCAGCTAGGTTTTGCTTTGGACCCTCGGAAGAGATCGTCAAGCTCAAGTTTTGATATATTATCCTGTTCCATGAATTCTTCACTTGTCTACCGAATTTAGTAGCTTAGCTGCCCCTTTTCGTCTTGAAATAAGGTGGACGTAATTGTAGATCCAAAATGGTTTAACATTGTCGTTCATATTTCTGAAAGTATATGTATAATGCCCAGAAAGTATATTCGTAAACTATACGGAAAGATATACAGTATGAAAATCTCTGAAACCGTCGTTGTGAAAGAACACAAATAAAATACGTGTACAAAGTGTAGAGAAATAGTTCAAAGAGTAAACATTTTGTAAAGTTTTCATGAAGCAGTTTACAAATAGAGCGAAGATGGTGATAGAACTAGTTTTAAAGTATACAGATAAATGTACTTTTAATTAGAATAACAGTGCATGCACACTTGTACCGTTGGCTGCGTATGAAAACATAAACGTATAAAAACATATACTCTTGACATAATTCAGCATAACGTACTTATACACTGTAACGTGTGTACGAATCCAAGAACTTAGGGACCTTTGGGACCCCCCTAGAGTGTCAAAGAGTTTAAAAGACTCAGACACCTGTTTTGAGGGGGGGGGGGTATTTCTTTTGATGATCTGTGAAGTTGTTTGGGTGTGTCGCTTTGTGTTGTGGGTACTTTCCACCATGCATACACACTGCGCTGTGTATTATTATTATTATTGTAATCGAAAGTATTTGTCTCTCCAAAAGACAAATTTTACAGAAACTTTCATTCATTCATTCATTTGCATGTCCTTTGCGGAACATTGCCTCCCAAACAGCTCTCCTGTAGGCCTCTCGGTTGTGAGGAAGAATGCCTGCTGCTGATGCATCCTTTTGCAGATCACCATCGATGTCTTGCAGCCATCTTCGCCTTGGTCTTCCTCTCTTTAACAGAAACTTTAAATATCCCGTTATACTTATCACAACGCCGAGTCAAGTCAAGACACTGAGAGAAATATGAGGAAGGAAAGAAGACAAGAAAGTACTTGAATGTTTATTCTAAGAAATATAAAAACAATTACATTAAAATACACACTTTGACATGTAGTGTGAAACGGAAATATGAAGCACATATTACTTGTACATTCAGGTTTAATTAAAATTTAAAGTATAAGAAGTGTGTGGTTTCTTGTAATGTTATTATAATTGTGTGTGTAATTTCTTATAATGTTGATTATAATTGTGTATAGTTTCTTGTAATGTTGATTATAATTGTATGTAGTTTTTTGTAATGTTGATTATAATTTGGTATTGTTTCTTGTAATGTTGATTATAACTGTGTATAGTTTCTTGTAATGTTGATTATAATTGTATATAGTTTCTTGTAATGTTGATTGTAATTGTATATAGTTTTTTGTAATGTTGATTGTAATTGTATTTTTTTTGTAATGTTGATTGTAATTGTGTATAGTTTTTTGTAATGTTGATTGTAATTGTGTATAGTTTCTTGTAATGTTGATTGTAATTGTGTATAGTTTTTTGTAATGTTGATTATAATTGTGTATAGTTTTTTGTAATGTTGATTATAATTGTGTATAGTTTCTTGTGATGTTGGTTATAACTGTATATAGTTTTTTTGTAATGTTGGTTATAATTGTGTATAGTTTCTTGTAATGTTGATTGTAATTGTATATAGTTTCTTGTGATGTTGGTTATAACTGTGTGTAAATTTCTTGTAGTGGTGATTATAATTGTATATAGTTTCTTGTAATCTTGATAATTGTATATAGTTTCTTGTGATGTTGGTTATAATTGTATATAGTTTTTTTCGTAATGTTGTTTATAATTATATATGGTTTCTTGTAATGTTGATTATAATTATCTTATAAACAGTATTGAGTCTTAAAACTGTCGTTACCGATGGCAGTGTTCGTTGGTATTGACCATCATGTCTCACAGTTTTGTCTCTTCTTAGCATCTTTGATATAGATTTGTGTGCGTGTTTGTGCGTGTGACTTGGAAAGCACTTTCAGGTATTTCTCTGTTTGTGTTCCTTACTTTAGTTTCTTTTTGTCACGGTGATTGTCAATTCTCAAACTTTAACCTTCTCCCGGTTATGTCCAAAGACAGGATCATCTGTTGATTTTGCTTCTTGCGAGGGACCTAGTGTATGGCATTGTCCATGTTATGTTCTATCTTGTCTGTTTGTCTGAATACACCATATTTTGTTCTACCTTGTCTGTTTATCTGAATATATCATGTTTTTTTTCTACCTTGTCTGTCTACTGTTAGGACTTACATTGTGAAAATATAATATATAAAATATAAATATATAAAAAATATACTTAATGTAGACAGTTATTCAGTTAGAAATAAGTGACTCCCTTTTGTTTGAATACACATTTTTTTCTACCTTGTCTGTGTGTCTGAATACACCATATTTTGTTCTACCTTGTCTGTTTGTCTGAATAAATGGAACATATGCGTTAAAAATAAAATTTATAAGGATAATATTCGCCTCAGAGGTCGTATGTGGAGTAGTTAGATGTTATCTGTTTGTATTAACTCTCTGAGTATCATTTCTCTGATTAAGCTTTTCTTAATATCGATTCTACCAAATATGCATTTGAGGATTTAGCGACAATAACATTTAAAAATAAAAAAAATAGTTTCTCTACGTTTGCCCCGGCTATAAATAATGTTTAAAATACTTGAATAAATGATTAACATTTTTTTGGGTCAAATCCTTCATTCTTCATGGTTGTTCGCTCTCAAAAGGCCGTTGGTTGAGCTGTGTCGCAGTTATGCGTCTTTCGGCTCAACACATCCAGCTTCGGCTCGGAGTATTTTAGCACTGAGCTGGCATTCTCTCTGCGATCCCAGTTCACTTGACCAGACCACTGTCTCTTTCCAGGAGCACCACTTAGAGGTAGAATAGGGTCTTGTTTGAAAAAAAAAAAGGTAAAATCCCCGTTTCAATGTTATTAAGGTATATAAGGAATACAGTGTTAGGCCCGTATATTCCATAGGCCCGTATATTCCACGACCTTCGGCACATGAAAGTGTGATGTGGTCAGTATCACGCCTGGCCGCCGCTTTAACCCTTCCCAGATGTCTCTGCTACCCATTTTTAGAGGCTGAGTGGTCTCCGCGGGCCTTTTTCGATGTGTGCCAGAAAAAAAAATCCCAATAGGGTCTTGACCGGCTATTATTGCCAATCCAGATGCAAACAGTCAACTGTGGGTCACTGACCGTTGTCTTATTCAGGTTGAGTAGTGTATCTTCTTGGGCTCTCTCTCTCTCTCTCTCTCTCTCTCTCGTCCAATCTTTGTAAAATGTGTAAGTTTGAACCTGCCAGCAGATTATGATGATGATGATGATGATGATGATGATCATGCAGAGGGATTCGGTGTGGTGGAGACAGCTTTGAACATGATTTCTCATCACATTCGAATCTTAGTAGAGTATGAGGTTTTTTATTTCTCTCTCTCTTTTTTTTTTTTGCTTTGTTTTGTTTTTTTTTCTTTTTTTCTGCAGGGGGGTCAAATTAAAAACCCAGCTGCTCTAGCTACGCGGCCATTAATCCTCCAGCCACGGGGTATATATATATCCCCCCTCCCATAGCGAGAGACAGCTGGAAGACTGATATGCGTGCTGTACTTGATAGTTTATTTCTTAGTTATTTATTTGCGTGTGTATTTCCACAGTGTATATGAATACGTGGATGAACGTTATAAATGCCAGTTAAAATTGGTGGAATACCCTTATCCTCGGTTTATAATATTAAAGTTTATAATACCTGAATTCCGGGTTATAATATCATGTTTTATAATACCTGTATTCTAGTTTTTTTTTTTTAAAAAGATAGGTAGTAAATTTATGTACAAGTGGTTATAATTTAATTTGAACCTGTAAAATTCTGGTTACAGTTAGACGATTATGTATAAGAAAGTTTATGTTAAGATTTAAAATTTAATCTTATAGACTGTTAAAATGCTCTCGTATCCCTGGTTATATTTGAAATATACAATTTCCGAATTACTGTACTAAAGTTTAATGGTTATAGTGTACTAAAGTTTAATAGTGATAATGTACCAAAGTTTAATTTTTATAGTGTACTAAAGTTTAATGATTATAATGTAATTGATACAAACGCATATATTTTGGGCTGTAAATGCTGCTTGTTATTAGAGAAGAACGCGTATGTTTTTATGTGTGAATGTGTCAATGTAAATTGATGTGATACTTGAATTTTAGCTTTTAAGTTGGGTTATTGGGGCGTTTCACATGTTTTCCATGTTATAGATTAGTTTATGGATGTATGATATTATTTTATTTTATCACGTGATTGTTTTGATCATAGAAGTCTAATACCTTGTTTCCAGGTTATAATTTAGTTTACAGAGTTATGCTATGTGGTTTCTAGGGTAATTTTGTAGTCTAGAGAGATATGATTTCTAGGGTAATTTTGTAGTTTAGAGAGATATAATTTCTAAGGTAATTTTATAGTTTAGAGAGATATAATTTCTGGGATAATTTTGTAGTTTAGAGATATATAATATAGAGGGTAATTTTGTAGTTTACAGACATACAGTTTATAGGGTAATTTTGCAGTTTAGAGACATATAATTTATAGGGTAATTTTGTAGTTTAGAGAGAGATAATTTCTAGGGTAATTTTGTAGTTTATAAGTGTATTATTTTGTTGGATGATTTTTTTAGTTTATAGACAAATGATTTCTATGGTAATTTTGTAGTTTAGAGAGATATGATTTCTAGGTAATTTAGTAATTTAGAGAGATATAATTTCTAGATTAATTTTGTAGTGTCGGGGCATATAATTCCTAGGGTAATTTAGTAGTTTGGAGAGATATAATTTCTAGATTAATTTTGTAGTGTAGGGGCATATAATTCCTAGGGTAATTTTGTAGTTTATAAAGGTATTATTTTGTTGGGTGATTTGCAGTTTATAGAGATATGATTTCCAGATTAATTTTGTAGTTTATGGAAATATGATTTCTAGTGTAGTTGTTTAGTTTAGAGTGATATGATTTCTATGGTAATTTTGCAGTTTATAGAAAAGTGATTTTTAGGATAATTTTGTAGTTTACAGAGATATGATTTATAAGATAAATTTATATTTTACGGAGATGAGCATATTTTCCATGATATAATTTATTTATTTTGCAGAGGTATAATCTCTATGTTCCAGCTTATAATTTAGTTGTAAGGAGTATGATCCATGTTTTACAGGTTGTAATTTCGTTTAAATATGTATAATCCATGTTTTCCAGGTTATAATTTAGTTTAAAGATGTATAATCCATGTTTGTGTCAGATTATAATTTAGTTTGAGCATTTATAATCCCTATATGCCAGATTATAATTTAGTTTGAACATGTAAAATCCCCATGTTCCAGATTATGATTTAGTTTTAAGAGACATAATCCCTGTTTTCCGGGTTATAATTTAGTTTGAAGATGTGTAATCCCCGTTTTGCAAGTTTTAATATAGTTTGAAGAGATATCCAAGTCGTAATGCAGTCTGAACGTATATATTATATGTATTCGATGGTGTAATTTACTTACAGTACAGTAAGTACAGCGTTTTGTTTTAATACTATGGATCGTAACAGAAACTGGGTAGATGAGAAGATGTATGTGTTCTTGCGACCCAAGAGAACTGAATTGGCAGTTCAGAAACGGTCATGTAACACATTTGTACTCTTATGTGGTTCAGCTGTTACCTATGTAATGAGCGACACCTTGTGTCGTTTTCTTTCCTTTTGATGTTTTTCTGTTGTTTTCCACTTCTTTGTTGGCTTCATTTCATACATTTGTATTTCTCCGGTGTCTTTTTTTTAAATATTTTTTTTTATTTCTTAGTTTAGTATTTCTTTGTAGTTCGTAGTTGTTATTCTCTCTCTCTCTCTCTCTCTTTTCTTTGTTTCATATTTTCTTTCTTTCTTTCTTTCTTTTCTTTGCTTTTCTTTCCTTCTTTCCTTCTTTCCTTCCTTTCTTTGCTTTTCTTTCCTTCTTTCCTCCTTTCTTTCTTTCTTTTCTTTCTTCTTTCTTTCAGTAAGTTTATTTTGTGATCTCGTCTGCTTTCTGTCTATTTTTGTTTACTTTTATTCTACTTGTTTACTTTCTGTCTGCTGTTTTTTTTTTAACTTTCTGTCTATTTTTAAAAAATTCTTTATTTTGCTTTTGACTTCCTTTGAATTCTTTTCTTAGTTCTAGCCCCTTCTCATCATTGTACTTTGATGTTCTTTGACACAGTTCTTTAAATCTTGTTCTTGGATATTCTTGTTTTACTTTTGTTTACAGTTTTGAATTATTGCTCTTTGTTTTAGAAAGAACAGACTTTTTTTGGGTCCTACATTATTCTTTTTCCTCTCTGTTGAGATTTTATCTTCTCTTCATATTTATTGACCTTCGTCGTCACTTTCTGGACAGATGAGACAAGATTATTATTATTATTATTACTACTATTACTTGTTCTCGTTTTCGGGTTTTTTTTTAAAAATGTATTATTTCAGTGCTGAATTCGTCATACCATCTTCTCCTTTCTTCTGACATAATTTCGACGTCTCCTGCCCCTCTCAGTGCGACAAAAAGTGCCCTCGACGCTGCCCCGTGTAGTTCACACTTCATGTGCTGGAACCGAACTTTCACTTTATCCGTCCAGTTTAGGTTTTGACAAATCTGTCTATTCGCACGGTCCGGTATTTTTCTTGTTGCAGTTTCATTTCTTATCTTTACTATTAACCCATGTGCTCCGAAGAATTTTTAAGTGGTGTGCGGAACATTAACCATTACCTGCCTTATGTTAGTGATTCCGCAGACGAAAGGTTTCCCCAACCTTCTTTAAGTGCGACCGTAAACTAGCAACAGCGTGTAACCTATGACACATGAAAGAAAAAAAAATAGACACTAAAAATTATTCAACAAAAATGAACTACAACTATCTCAGTGGCTTTAACACTACACACTCTTGTCACTAATCTCAAAACAAACATTGCCCTTTTATCTCTTAGATAAATTAGACTTCTTTGTTTTGTTTTTGAGCTCATGTAATGAACGTAGGTCTAGCTCTTCTGTCTCTTAGATAAATTAGACTTTTTTTTCTTGTTTTTAAGTTCATGTAATGAACGTAGGTCTAGCTCTTCTGTCTCTTAGATAAATTAGAATTTTTTTATTGTGTTTAAGTTTATGAAATGAACGTAGTCCTAGTTCTTCTGTCCGTTAGATAAATTAGACTTTTTTCTTGTTATTAAGTTCATGTAATGAACGTAGGTCCATCTCTTCTGTCTCTTAGATAAATTATACTTTTTTTTGTTTTTAAGTTCATGTAATGAACGTAGGTCTATCTCTTCTGTCTCTTAGATAAATTAGACTTCTTTTGGGTAATTTTTGTGCATATAACCCTAGACTGAGCACTTCTGTCTCTTAGATAAATTAGTCTTCTTTTGGGTAATTTTTTGTATATAACCCTAGACTGAGCACTTCTGTCTCTTAGATAAATTAGTCTTCTTTTGGGTAATTTTTTTTTTATAACCCTAGACTGAGCACTTCTGTCTCTTAAATAAATTAGACTTCTTTTGGGTAGTTTTTGTATATAACCCTAGACTGAGCACTTCTGTCTCTTACTGTACTAAAACATAACGGTTATAATGTAAATGATACAGACGTATATATTTTAGACTGCAAAATGTTCCTGATAATTAGACGAAACCACAAAATTAGACAGTATTTTGGAATAGATTTTGCACTAAAGGACGGGCATTTCTGGAAAACCTTTGCGGACGCCCCATGTGCCCTGGGCACAAGGTTCATAGAGAGAGGAAGTTTACGTCATAACCAGAACACAAGGAAGATCAGGAGAGAAGATATAAATGACCGGTAGATGTCCTAGACTATGTCCGCGTGATCACTCATTGCCACATAGCGGCCATGCTAGAGTCGGGGCTGGAGGCGAACCATAACCGACTAATACCCTGGCTCCACTACTCCGTTGGTACTACTAGTATCAGACTTAGCCTGGGTAACACAGCAGGGAGATCGCTGTAGTTCCCATGGTGGTGGAGGGTGCTAAGAAGTATTGCACACCCCCTGAGCTGTGTTACACTCAGAAATTGTGTGTGTATATATATATATCAACCATGATCCACTCCCAATCCAGCACGATGTTGTGGCTCAGCATTTTTACTGCTTCGGCGGCAGAGAGCACCTCCAGCAACTCCAATTGCAGGGACATAGAAGAAGAAAGAAAGAAAGAGAGGGAGGGAGGGAGGGAGAGAGAAAGAAAGAAAGAAAAGGAGGCAGGGAGAGAGAAAGAAAGAAAGAGAGAGAGGGAGGGAGAAAGAGAGAGATAGAAAGAAAGAAAGAGAGGGAGGGAGGGAGAAAGAAAGAAAGAAAGGGAGGGAGGGAGGGAGAGAAAGAAAGAAAGAAAGAAAGAATGAAAGGGAGGGAAGGAGGGAGAGAGAGAGAAAGAAAGAAAGGGAGGAGGAGAAAGAAAGAAATAAAGATAATGGTAAAGATAAAACCCCAGTTTCTGTTCCACTAAGGTATACTGGTGATGCCATGTTACATCCGTGCTTCTAAGACCTTCGGCACATGAAAGTGATGCGGTCATTTACCCTTCCCAGATTTCTCTGGAGTTCTCCTGGCAGGTCCAGCTAAGCTGGGAAGGTCTGCGCTGGTAGGGGTCAGACCAAACTTGCAACCTGGTCCTTCAGGTTGGGGGTTGGGGCATGGGGCCAACGACCCCATTTCCGTAAACAAGTTTAGTGTTACGGAATAGATAGAGAAGCCTCGAAATAGGACAAATAAAACAGCATAGAAGAGAAGACAAAGGAAATCGATGTCACCAAATGGAGAGAGAAGATTAGGAATAGAGAGGAATGGAGGCGAACGAACTTTATCTGCAGCAATGAGCCCTAATGGCTCGGAAAGCTGAAGAAGAAGAAGAAGATTTCTCTGGTACCCGTTTTTAGATGTTGGGTCTTCTTAGTGCATACCAAAAAAAAAAAAAAAAGAAATCTCCACTTCTGGGACTTGAACCCAGTTTTACCAGATTAGTAAACCAACCGTCTAAGAATTCCGCCAAGAAGAAGAAGAAGAAGAAGTAGAATAAATAATTAGTAAATAAATATATAAACTCTACAGAAGGTGAGCTTATGTCTAAAAATAGACAAGAAAGCACGTGTCCCTATTTGTTGGTAGATTTGAACTTCAAACATGTGAGAGCTCCTTTTACTTTGTTTGTTCAGTAGCACCGCGTGTGCCGATGTGGTAGTCTAACAGATAACACAAGCTGAGAATTACAACCGATTATCTGATTATTTGTTTCGTTGCTAATGCCTGGCTGGTTTTGTTAGCTGTTTTGCATTTATCTGCACATTTCTTGCAATATAGCCCAGGTATTCTGTAGCTAATGAGAGATTTCTTTGATTATTTACAAAAGGTTTTCTATCTCAGAGTACTAAAACTCTTTATTACAAATGATTTTCTTTATGAAACTATGAGAAAACTTTGCTAGAAATCATATTTCTACTCCAGACTTTCAGTCTACTTTAATACTAATGATTTTTCTTAAAATCTAAATAATTGAATATTTTTCTACAAATGGCTTTACTGTTTCAAGTACACATTTTCAGATGGGAAAACAAACGAAGTTTTTTAATTTTTCTTTGTAAATCAGTTTTCTGTTTCAGAGCTTTTGTTTTGTCTCAGACCACCAGAAAATTTGTGCTACAAACTGTTTCTCTCAGAAATATGTGAAAATCCTTGCCACAAATGTTGTTTCTGTCTCGACCTACCAGAAAAATATTCACAAGTGATAGGGTAAAGGTAAAATCCCCCTTTCTTTCCCCTGGCAATAAGAAATGCATATTAGGGATACGATGTTATGTCCGTATTTCTAAGATCTTCGGGACAAGAAAGTCTGATGTGGTCAGTATCACGTCTGGCCCGCATTTGCCTTCCCAGATTTCTCTGGTGCCCATTTTTAGAGGCTGGAAGAACTCTGAAGTCTCTTTGGTGTGTGCCAGAAAAAAAAATCGTCACTGCTTGCAGTTGATTAGTAGATCAAGCGCATAACCACTCCGCCAACCAGGCCGCTCAATCCTCTTGCATCTTACATCTTCCCCTGCCATTAAACGTCACATAGGGCTCACATAGTAGTTCGCCAAGTTTTCCTATCTTCAGCGAGCTTTTCAACCTCATCAAGGGGATTTTATGCCCACTAATTTGGCCTCTCTTAACAGTGTTCTCTTTAGAGTTTCACGTGGTCTGCCTCTCTTTCTTTGGCCTGTTGTGTTCCACTTGATAGCTTGTTTTGGGATTCTCTGATCGTTTCTTCTCATCAAGTGACTAACATATGTCCATACTCCTTTTTCTGATCACCCATGAGACAGGTTGTTGTTCTCTCATCTGCAGCTCAATAACTTAACCCTAAATCATACTTTAGAAAATTTTACTGGAAAATTGTATTCTTTAGAAGTCTAAATGCTACAATATTTTACTACAAACAGTTTTCTATCTCAAATGTAGCTCATTAACTTTAGTGGAAATGTAATTCTATCTTATATTACTAGAAAATCTTCGAATACAAGGTTTTCTGTTTCCACTCAAGGAAAACCCTTCCACAGAAAAATGTTTTCTGTTTCAAACTACCGAAAACTTTCCACAAAAAATGTTTTCTGTTTCAGACTATAGAAAACCTTCCACAAAAAAAGTTTTCTGTTTCAAACTATAGGAAATCTTCCACAAAACGTTTTCTGTCTCAGACTACTACAGAAAACCTTCCACAAAAAGTTTTCTATTTCATGCTACAGAATTCCTTCCACAAAAAAAGTGTTTTGTTTCAAGCTACAGAATTCTTTCCACAAAAAGTTTTCTGTTTCAAACTACAGAAAACCTTCCACGAAAAGTTTTCTGATTCAGGCTAAGGAAATTTTCCACAAAGTGTTTTCTGTTTCAAGCTAAAGAAGACCTTCCGCACAAAGTTTTTCTGTCTCGAATTACCGGAAAACTTCACTACAAACTGATATCTATCACAATGAAGCAGGTCCATCTACGAATGGCTCTGTATCTCACGCAGTTAACAATCTTTTCTGCAAATGTTTTCGGCCCTGACTGCTAATGTTTTAAATATTACATTTGTTATTTAAATGTTTTAAATATTACATTTCTTACTTTAAAATTACAGTAAGCTGGTGTAGTGTATAGTATACGTGCCTGCCGACCGGACGATCTCTGGTTCGGTTTCCCAAAGGTTCAGAATTTCTTTTCAACCGATAGACAGCGGGGTACACCCAGTCTCAAGAAACGGGTGCATGGGGTTGTCCCAGGGAGAACAAAAGGCAGCAAGGAGAGGTTGCTGGCATCACTGCCCCCAGATGCTGAAGCAGCATAGGAATATGAGGGCATTAATACTATACCCCTACGTCACGCTTGTGCCACGAGGCCGAACTTATTGTCTAGATTCATGCTGACAGGGACTTTACCCCAACAGAAATATTTTCTAAATCAGACTGTCTGAAACGTTTGCTAGGGATCGTTGTGTATCCCAGATCCCCGAGAACATGTTATTACAAGAAACGGTTTTTAATCATAAACTACCACAAAATTATCCCCAAACAGTAGATCCCTGTCTTTAGAAAAGGATATCTTTATCATCACGAATAGTTTTATCTGTCACTGAACCTTATGTGCCCAAGGTATAAGTATATCTTTCTCCCTAAACTTTAAGTGCCCAAGATACAAGTAGATTTCTCTCCCTGAACCTTAAGTGCCCAAGGTGTAAGTATATATCTCTCTCCCTGAACCTTACGTGCCCAAGTTACAAGAATATTTCTTTCCCTGAACCTTAAGTGCCCAAAGTATCCGTATATATATATATATATATATATATATATATATATATATATATATATATATCTGAACCTTAACTGCCCAAGATAAAAATAGATTTCTCTCCCTGAACCTTAAGTGCCCAAGGTATAAGTATATATCTCTCTCCCTGAACGTTACGTCCCCAAGGTATGGTATATATCTCTCTCCCTGAACCCTAAGTGCCCAAGATATAAGTATGTATTTCTCTCCCTGAACCTTGAGTGCCCAATGTATAAGTATACATTTCTCTCCCTGAACCTTAAGTGCCCAAGATACAAGTATATTTCTCTCCCTAAACCTTCAGTGCCCAAGATACAAGTATATTTCTCTCCCTGAACCTTAAGTGCCCAAGATACAAGTATATCTCTCTCCCTGAACCTTCAGAGCTCAAGGTATGTCTCTCTCTTTAAACTTTAAGTGCCCAAGATACAAGTATATCTTTCTCCCGAAACCTTAAGTGCCCAAGGTACAAGCATCTCTCTCTCTCTCTCTCTCTCTCTCTCTCTCTGAACCTTACGTGCCCAAGGTATACGTATCTCTCTCTCTCTCTCTTTCTCTCTCTGAACCTTAAATGCCCAAGGTATAAGTATATATTTCTCTCTCTGAACCGTAAATACCAAAGGCATAAATATATATCTCCCTCTTTCTGAACCTTAAGTGCCCAAGGTATAAGTATATATCTCTCTCTGAACCTTAAATGCCCAGGGCACACAGGGATTCCTCATAGGTTTTCCCAGAAACGATAAGTATATATAGGACTGAATATATGTTACAAAACCACGGCAGTTAAGCTGTGATAACTAAATGTTAAATTGTTTAAAATGAAAGTAGGAACAGCTATATTAGTTGACGAGGTTTTAACCAGAGGAAGAAGAAGGTAAAAGGTAAAAGATAAAATCCTCTTTTCCATGCCAATAAGGGATACCGGGGATACGTTTTTTTAAGTCCATAGGGGTGTGGCAGAGTAAAGTAATGGAGCATAGCATTGTGTGGTTAGTCATAAACAGAGCACTTTTAGACATCAGGGAAAGATCAGTGACAAGACCTGGGACTCGAACAGCGGACTCCGGTACAGTGTGCAACTGTCATGCCATGAGAGGACATGTCGGTCCCACTCAGTACTCCAGAAACAGTGAAAGAGGAGCTGGTAGCTACCCAGGTCAAAAGTTGATTTATAAAGAACTGTCCAGTGCCTCCGGGAACACATTTTCAGATTATTATTCGGTACAAGAGATGTACCGAATAGCAGGGATTTTAAATATTCGATTAAATACGAATAATGAATTTTTTTTTTTTATTTAACCAGAGTAGATGAAAAGTAGAGTCTCTAAAATCAGATTTATGAAATTGTTCTCGTAATTGTAAAGAAATATTGGACACTAAATTAAAAGAAAAAAAAACTTCAGTTTTGGATTAAGATCAGATTCAGATAGTGCCATGCCAATAGGCGTAGGCGGCCATCCTTCTCCATATCGCTCGATCCTCCGCGTATCGAATCAAAATCGATTGCTTGTTTTCCTGCCAAACCATGCAGTCAGGTCACCCAGGTATGTCTATCTTCTTCTCCCACCAAACCATGCAGTCAGGCCACCCAGGTATGTCTGTCTGTGTTCTCCCACCAAACCATGCAGTCAGGCCATCTAGGTATGTCTGTCTGTGTTCTCCCACCAAACCATGCAGTCAGGCCATCTAGGTATGTCTGTCTGTCTTCTCCTATCAAACCATGCTGTCAGGCCATCCAGGTATTTCTGTCTGTCTTCTCCCACCAAACCATGCAGTCAGGCCATCCAGGTATGTCTGTCTGTCTTCTCCCACCAAACCATGCAGTCAGGTCATCTAGGTTTGCCTGTCTGTCTTCTCCTACCAAACCATGCTGTCAGGCCATCCAGGTATGTCTGTCTTCTTCTCCCACCAAACCATGCAGTTAGGCCATCCAGGTATTTCTGTCTGTCTTCTCCCACCAAACCATGCAGTCAGACCATCCAGGTATGTCTGTCTTCTTCTCCCACCAAACCATGCAGTCAGGCCATCCAGGTATGTCTGTCTTCTTCTCCCACCAAACCATGCAGTCAGGCCATCTAGGTATGTCTGTCTGTCTTCTCCTACCAAACCATGTTGTCAGGCCATCCAGGTATTTCTGTCTGTCTTCTCCCACCAAACCATGCAGTCAGGCCATCCAGGTATGTCTGTCTGTCTTCTCCCACCAAACCATGCAGTCAGGTCATCTAGGTTTGCCTGTCTGTCTTCTCCTACCAAAACATGCAGTCAGGCCATCCAGGTATGTCTGTCTTCTTCTCCCACCAAACCATGCAGTTAGGCCATCCAGGTATTTCTGTCTGTCTTCTCCCACCAAACCATGCAGTTAGGCCATCCAGGTATTTCTGTCTGTCTTCTCCCACCAAACCATGCAGTCAGGCCATCCAGGTATTTCTGTCTTCTCCACCCTCTTTGTTTTCGGCCATTGATCCGTTCCTGTTATGACCAACTTTTCCAGACCTTTAGGTGTGCTGAAGTGCCCGAGAAACTTTGATTGTCTTTTTTTCTTATGTACGGCTCTAGTTTGAGATACTCCCTTTGCCTGCTGTAATACTTCTTCATTTGTCTTTCTGACTGTCTATGGTATGCGAAGCATCCTTCGTAAGCACCATACTTCAGTAGCTCTTGTTCTTTGTTGTGGTTGTTCTTTGTTCTGGTTGTTCTTTGTTCTAGTTTGACTTGAACCATGGCAGCAATGGCAAAGATTAGCTTTCAGAGAGAACAAAAAATGAAGAACACATCAAGAAATCAGAAACAGCTGCCACTGACGAAAAAAGAAAGATAGCTATAAGATGCTATATAGAACCTATTCTACTTTATGCAAGTGAAATATAGACCGCGAACAATTGATTTTGAATTACTATAGAAGTATCATGAGATAATATTGATATTAACTGCATAATTTAGAGAAATACTAAATAGAAACATTTTAAGAATTGAGCATTTTTAAATTAGAAACTTTTTTTAAAAAATATGTTTTTAGTAATTTTAATATCAGTATTCGGTTTGTTAATTTCGAATATCTCACCGAATAATAGTATAAAAATGTTGTCCTTTTTTTGACTGAATACTGACCGAATCGAATATTCGGTACATCTGTAGTAATTATCGGAATGATATGATGTCACAGAAGTTGGAAATTCGTAGATTCAAAAATATTTTTCATAGAAAGTTCTTCTTCTTCTTCTTCTTCTTCTTCTTCTTCTTCTTCTTCTTCTTCTTCTTCTCTTACTCATTCTTCTTCTTTTTCTTCTTCTTCTTCTTTTCTTCTCGTCGTAATCATCATCATTCTTCTTCTTCTTCTTCTTCCTCCTCCTCCTCTTTCTTCTTCTTCTTCTTCTTCTCTTACTCATTCTTCTTCTTCTTCTTCTTCTGCTTCTTTTACTCATTCTTCTTCTTTTTCTTCTTCTTCTTTTCTTCTCGTCGTAATCATCATCATTCTTCTTCTTCTTCTTCTTCTCCTTCTTATTCTTCTTCTTCTACAGGTAAAGTTCGCCTCCATTCCTCTCTATTCCATATCTTATCTTTCCATCTATTGACACGAAATAAAAAAAAATAGAAACGGATCACATAATTTTATCTTTACGTACCGGAAGTGTTGTTGCCGCCCTAAGACCTTCTTATAATAGAGAGACTGAAGCTCTTCGCAAAAGATGATCTTTATGAAGGTCTTAGTACGCAAAAGAAAAAAAAAATTAATGTTCATAATCTGACTCAAGAAACACGGTTTCTCTCCAGGCTCCATTTACGAGGTGGAGGAAATTTTATCCTTATCTTTTTTATTTATTTATTTTTTGACAGCACCACAGTAGCCTGTTATTGGAAGCCACTTGTGGAGGTAAGGTACAAGAGTCTTGATCAGTGACAAGTCACAGGGTTATTTCTTTGTCACATACACTCTGTGACAGTCAGATTTAACAAAGGAGAAGCAAGGAGGCTTTCTTGCACAAAAGTGATGGAGCAGCGGTTCCCACCTTTTTTAACATTCAAGGACCACTTTTGCCAAAATGCATACAGGCTGCGGATCACCGGCTTATGTGTGATATTGCGATATCGTGAGGCCTTCTTTCTTTCTTTCTTCCTTCCTTCCTTCCTTTCTTTCTTTTCTTTTCTTTTCCTTTCTTTCTTTCCTTCCTTTCTTTCTTTCTTTCTTTCTTGCCTTTCTTTCTTCCGTTCTTTCTTTCTTTTTTTTCTTTTCTTTCTTTCTTTCTTTCTTTCTTTCTTTCTTTCTATTGGAGCTCAATGCTGCGGGTATAATGCGTCTCCATTCCTCTTTATTCTTGAGCTTCTCTTGCCAACTGTCGATTCCTGGAGCTCGTATATCTTCTTCTAGGTTATCTCGCCATCGTTGTCTAGGTCTACCTCTTGGTCTGTTCTCTTCCATCACTGCTGTATAGGCCGTCTTTGTTTGTCTATCCCCACTCCATTCTCTCTAACTGCCAGAACCACCTCGGTCTGTTGTGACTTTTTAAAATTCAACAGAAGCACTTAAAGCTGTGAATTCGGAAGCGGATACTGCCAGGTAATATTCTGAGAACCGTCTGTGGTCTGTTGATCAAGGGTTGGGAACCACTGTGACATCGCTTATGGTTAGTCTGGAAAATAAGGAGATATTTTCGACATGAGAAGATCAACGAACTATACGTTACTGTCCTCTGTCACTTTACCTTAGCATTTAATGATGTTCGAAACTTTACTTTAGCATTTAATGATGTATGAAACTTTGCTGTAGCATTCATTTATGCTATACTTGTCTTATCTTCTCCCTTATATGCCTTTCGATGTTGAGGGGACAAATAGACGTCTTGATAGGGCTCGACGATTTGCTTCATATAATAGAATATTTAATGCTTCTGTAATTTCCTCTCTCCATCTCCTGCGTGGCCTCTTCCTCTGTTACGTACAAATCTTAGTGTGAATGTTTTCTGTGATAAACTGTTTTGTCGCAACCGTGTAACATGGCCAAACCATTTGACTTTGCTGTTTCTGGGTATAGTGTAATACTGGTGTTACTCCAACCTTTGCCCCTGATGGTGTCATTTCTTATTTGGTCTCTTCTTGCCACATTTAGTATTCTCCTTAAATGTATCATTTCTGTCGTGATGATTTTCTTTTGTGTTTGGCTGTTTAGTGTCTATGTTTGACGTTGATAGCATGGGGTTGGGAGGAAAATTGTGTTGTACAGCGTCCTTTTTACTTCAGTTGTGATATATATTTGTTGTTCAGTAAAGGAGTCATTTGTCCAATGATCTGATTTGCTTTATTGCTAGGTCATAGTTTCAGTTGTCCCTGTAGGTGATACTGTGTAACCTGGGTATTTGAGATAGTTCACCTCTGTGAAACTATACGTGCATTTGCTTTATAATTCACTCAGTCACTCATTAGAGGCTGTGTCCGGTAGACGTTGGAGATCAACATTTCTTCGTTTTCTGTTAGAGAGGCAAAGTTCCGCAAGGGACGTGCAAACGAATGAATAAATGAATGATTGAACTATGAGTAAGTTTTCGGAGCAAACGTAAAAATATCGAAATAATGAAACAGTTTTACAAATCAAAATGTAGGCAGTTATTAAACTAATGAAACTATACCAACATCATATATTTCTTGTTCTAAATATGCAAGATAGGGAATAAAATATACTTCGCATTGCAACACCTGTTAAAATCCAAAATCCTGTCCCAAAACACCAAAATCTACAAAACTACAATAAGATCAACCGTCATGTATGGATCAGAAACGTGGAGTACAATAAAGAAAGATGAACAACAATTGCAGATCTTCGAGAACAAGATCCTAAGAAGAATCTTTGGGCCGATAAAGGATACCAACAGTGGAGAATGGAGAGCTAGAAAGAACACTGAACTTATTTAAATCCCAACGAATTATAAATGACTCGAAACTGAACAGACTACGCTGGCTGGGGCATGTAGAAAGAATGGAAGGGAACAGACAAATGAAAATGATGTATGCACAAGAGATGAGGGAAACAAGACCAAGACAGAGATGGAAAGACAACATAGAAGAGGATATAAAAGAAATTGGTGTCACCAACTGAAGAGAGAAGATTAGGAATAGAGAGGAATGGAGGGGAACTTTATCAGCAGCAGTGAGCTTTAATGGCTCGGAAAGCTGAAGAAGAAGAAGAAGAAGAAGAAGAAGAAGAAGCATACAAGCGATAAAACAGCTGGAAATATTACATTTTCAGTATTTTCGAAAAATCGTATAAATTCTGTGTTGCACGTCACGAGGAGACAGAAAATAGATAACTCGACAAACACTGAACAACTCCACAGGACAAAGTGACAGAGCAAGTATCAGAACAGCCGGACCAAATGGCACAGGATATAAAATGACAAATGATATTATTATTAGAAGAAGAAGAAGAAGAAAAAAAGAAACACTGTTGTAAGCAAGATGCCCTGGATTTTCTGTAATCTGTGGAAGTAGAAGGCGTCATTTATGCTAGAATTCAAGAATCCACGAAATCTTTTGACAGAGTGCGGTGCAGCCACCTTGAGAAACGCGTGAAAGAGATTCATTTATATACTAAAGTCAGAGGTAAAGACCCTGCCCGATTTGGTAGGCAGCGACACATGGTTGACAAGCTGGCGTCAGGGTTGGCAAAAACATAGCTGATCAAGGCCCTGTCCCATTTCGACGTTAATACCCCTACTGTCTGGGGCAAGGATCGCCATAGTTCCCATGGTGGTGGAGTGTTAAAGAAGTATCACACACACCCGTGCTTTTTAGCTGCTCTCTATCCACTTGAAAAAAAAATAGTTGCTATGACCCGCTCCCAATTCGACACGGGGCTGTATCTCCACCTCATCAGCCACACAGAACGCTAGCTCGCAATTCAGGGAGAAGAAGAAGAAGAAGAATGAATGAATGAATGAATGAATGAATAATCTTTATTTTTCAAGGGTAAAGAATTGGGCACGCAGGCCCGTCTTACATTCTGCCCTTCATCACTCCATGAAGAAGAAGAAGAAAAAAGAAGAAGAAGAGGGGAGTAGAAGAAGAAGAAGAAGAAGATGAAGAAGAAGAAGAATTACTAAGCAGTTAATTAGGTAGCAAAAGAGAGGACAACAAAAGGACCTTCGATTTGAAATACGTCGTGGTAGATAAGCTAGCGCATTCTCTGTCTCATTTCTGGTTCAGTGTTCGATTCTCATTCGTTTTCCATTTCTCTTTATCTATCACCTACAAAATTTCGACACTAAATCTACCTTCTACAAATTTTCGACACTAAATCTACCTTCTACAAATTTTCAACACTAAACCTACCTTCTACAGATTTTCGACCCTAAACCTACCTTCTACAAACTTTTGACATTAAACCTACCTTCTACAAATTTGTGACACTAAACCTACCTTCTACAAATTTTCGACCCTAAACCTACCTTTCTAACTCCCACACATTCCGACAAGGCTGAACTCTATGGCCAACCGGAATTCTTGATCATTTCATCGTTTTTTATTTTGATGGTTTATATCTTGATATTAAGTTCCTGCCCCGTGTAGTTGATTGTCCCCAACTATTTTCTAGCCTCCCTTTTTCATGATAAATGCAGATAAAATGAGTGATATAACCCCTTTTCTATCTCCGCTGAATATGATATTCATTCATTCATTGATCTTTGCAGCGGCCTGTATTCAGACTTCAGCCAATCCAATTTCCAAGTTTTGGGCCGGGTTTGGTATCTTTCTTGCCATGGTTTTCTTTTTAATAATTTTTTTCTTTTCTTGTCCGGCTCAGGTTTTTTTCCCCCCTTGAGATTTCCAGTGATTGTCAGGTTATCTAACGCTTGTTTTAAATTGATATGTCCAAAGAGTTTTCATGATGTTGGTGTTATACTTTAAATAAGTAAATAACTAACTTCTTCTTCTTCCTTCTCTTCTTCTTTCTTTCTTTCTTGCTTTCTTTCCTAAGACAAAGTAGCTGCCATAACCCGCTCCCACGCTGATACTATGCTGTGCCTCAACACCTCTACAGCATCAGCTGCAAAGAACAACAGCTCGCAGTTACAGGGAGTTCGTACAAATACAAGTCTTTCTTTCTTTCTTGTTCATTCCAGTACGTCAACCCTCAGTAATTGTAATACGTCAGATGTCAGTAATTGTAACATGCTGTGAATGTTTATATTTGTATGTTTGTTATGGAAATGTCAGTTCCAGTTTCTAATGTATTTTGTAAATGTTGAGGACAGCTGTTTACAATTTCCAACATTTTTTTGTTGTTGTAAGTGTTCATTCATTCATTAGCATGTCCCTTGTAGAATTTTGCCTCCCTAACAGTACTCTTGAAGGCTTCTCGGTTGTAAGCAAGATGGCCTTCTGCTGATGCACCCATTCGCAGATCATCAACGATGTCTTGTTGCCATCTTCACCTTGGTCTTACTCTCTTTTTCCCATTATATACCCTTCCAAGACGGTCTTCTCTAAATTCTCATGGCGTTTAATATGTCCAAAATATTTAAGTTTTCTCTGTTTAATCTTCCTTACTAGCCAGCCTTCTTCAGTATATTAAGTTCTTGTAGGGTGGATATATTTGTTCTTTTTTGTGTCCATGATATTTGAAGAACTCTTCTGTAGCGTTTACATTCAAAGGCATTTATGTGTTTCTCAGCTGTTTTGTTAAGTGTCCAGGTCTCACAGACATATGTTTGCGATAGAAAAGATGCATGTTCTTAAAAATCTTATTTTTGTAGTTCTGCCTGTCCTTCTCCACATTCTCCTCTGTTGTTTTAGATTCTGAAGAACGATAGCTTTTGTAAGTGTTAAATTCTGCAAATTTTAACGGTTCTTTTAAATGCATGACAAATATGTTATAATAACCATATCTAAATATTGGATAACGTTAAATTTTATTTCTCTCTGGGATAATATTTTGGCAAAATTTGACATTCGTTTGTTCGTTATCTCCCCAGTTCCTGGAAAAGCGTGGTGACCTATTTTCACTTCTGAGTAACTTCTCGTAACAAAATAAGGATGTAACAATTTTCAGTCAATATTTGTGCAATGATTGTTTAAAGTGTTTCACGACCGACTGTCTGTCTGTTTCGGCCTGGTTAGCCGAGTGGTCAGCTGAGTGGTTAGCCGAGTGGTTAGGTGCTTGGTTTACTAGTCCGGTAATACCGGGGTCAGTCCCAGCTATGGGATTTTTTTTCTGGCACACACCAAAAAGGCCCCATAGTTCACCCAGCCTCTAAAAACGGGTACCAGAGAAATCTGGGAAGGTAAAGCGGCCAGGCTGTGATACTGACCACATCAGACTTTCATGTGCCGAAGGTCGTGGAAAATACGGTCCTAACACCGTATTCCCTAATATGCCTTAATGGTATGGGAACGGGAATTTTACCTTTTATCTATCTATCTATCTATCTATCTATCTATCTATCTATCTATCTATCTATCTGTCTGTCTGTCTGTCTGTCTGTCTGTCTGTCTGTCTGTCTGTCTGTCTGTCCGTCCGTCCGTCCGTCCGTCCATCCATCCATCCATCTATCTATCTATCTATCTATCTATCTATCTATCTATCTATCTATCTATCTATCTATCTATCTATCTATCTATCTATCTGTCTCTGTCTGTCTATCTGTCTGCCTGCCTGCCTGCCTGTAGATATGTATATAAAATACCTTCATATATATATATATACATATATATGAGAAGTAGTTGTATATTTTGTACTTTGAAATGTACTTTGAGCAATTGTTTGGTGTACTGTAGAGAAAACAGTGTACCCAGCTGTCATTACTTTTGTTTACTTTAATATTTCGTATTCTTATATTTCTTATTATTATATAGCCATAAAGTAGGTTATAGTCCACCTATTAAAGCTAGTTTTTAATCCTTCGTGTTATATTCCCTTTCGTTGTTTCTCTACTGGTAAGAGTTATAATAAGTTATTATTATGAATTATAATCGTAATCATTAATTTCACCAGTTTTCCTTCCCCTGCTCTCTCTCTCTCTCTCTCTCTCTCTCTCTCTCTCTCTTATCTCTTAAGTTATCTTAAGCTGCTCTTACAGACACCGAATACAATTAATTATTTTCTGTATAGTCCCGAAAATTTTGTTTAGTAGATAGTCATTTATAATGTATGTAGTTACTTCTGTACTGAGTGAATGTTTAAGAGTGAAACGTAAATGTTATATTTTATTTTATGTCTCTCAGCTTCAATGTTAGTTATGTTTGTTATATGAACAGCATATTTGTAGAATGTCTGGAATAGAGTGAAAGATGTATGATAAAGGGCAGAATGTCAGACGGGCCTGCGTGCCCAATTCTTAACCCTTTTGAAATAAAGATCAATCAATCAATCAATCAATCAATCTCTCTCTCTCTCTCTCTCTCTCTCTCTCTCTCTCCTCCAGAAAAAAAAAAGATATTAAATGATATTAAATTATTTTGTATTCTAAGGAAAGGACTCGAGGTTCTATATTAATAATGTATCCATACCCAGAAAAGCAGTAAACCGTGACAATTCTCAGACCTGTAGTTACTTTAAGCCAAGATTTAGTTCGTATTACAGAGTTAGCTGTCTGGAATGCTTACTTTGAAGGAAGCAGTATGGGCCACTCCTCTGATGATCTGACTGTGCGTGGGTGTTCTGCTTGGTGTGGCAGAAAACCTGTTCCGGGTTTTGTTATTGTTGTTGTTGTTGTTGTTCTATGTTTGCTTTTGTTTCTACTTTCTGTTTCTGTTTTTTCTCTCTCTCTCTCTCTCTCTCCTCTCTCTCGCTCTCTTGTTTGTTCCTTGATTCTTTTGTTTTGTCTTTCGGTTGTTCTTTGTTCTGCTCTTGTTTCTGCTTTCTGTTTTCTGGTTTCTTTTTCTCGCTCTCTTTGCTTCTTATTTAATATTTGTTCTGTTTTGTCTTCTTTTGTTGTTCTTCATTTGTTTTTCCTCTCTTTTGCTCTTCTCTTCTGGTTGTTCTCTTTTATTTGTTCTTCTTTTGCGTCTTCTTCTTTTGTTTATTCTTAATTTGTTTGTCATATGTTTGTTCTTGTTTCAGTTGTTCTTGTTCTGTATTTTTTCTTTTGTTTGTTCTTCCTTTATTTTGTTCTTGTTTTGATTTTGCTTAGTCTGTTTGTTCTTATTTTATTTTAACGTCATTTAATTGTTCTTTTTGGTTGTTCTTGCTGTGTGTGTTTGTCTTTGGTTTTTTCTATGTTTGTTGGTCAGAAATGCAGATGAAGCCACTGACAACAATTATTGAGGAAAGACGCTGGCGATGGTTGGGACATGTGCTCCGAATGACTGACAACTCACTACCAAAAATAGCACTAAGATGGACACCACAGGGGAACAGAAGTAAGGGAAGACCAAAAGAGACATGGAGAAGAACAACAGAAAGGATGTTGAGCAATAGAGGGCTCACCTGGGCAAGAGCAGAAAAAAAGGCGAAGGACAGGCATTTGTGGAAAACCCTTGCGGAAGCCCCATGTGCCCTGGGCACTTAAGGTTCAGAGAGAGAGAGAGATGTTTGTTGGTTCTTCTTTTGAGTGTTCTTTTGGTTTTGGTTTGGGTGTTTGCTTTTCTAGTGTGTATTCCTCGTTTTTTTCCCTATCTTTTCGTTTGGTCTTCGTTTGTTTGTTCTTGTTTTTTATTGTTTTTCGTTCGCCTGTTTGTTCTTCTTTTAAGTGTTCTTCGTCTATGTGCTCTTCTTTCGTTTGAACTTCATTTGTTTCTTCTTATTTTGGTTGTTCATGGTTTCTTCAGTGTTTTTTTTTTGGTCTGTTCTTCGTGTATTCCACTTTTTTTTCCACATGTGTTCTTTGTTCTTTTTTGTTTGATTTTCTTATGAGTGTCTGCTTGATTTTCTTCTGTTTGCTTTTCTAGTGTTTGTTCTTGATTTGCTGGGGTTTTTGTTGTTGTTGTTGTTGTTGGTTTGTTTGTTCCTCGTTGTTATTCTTTTGTTTGTGTTCTTTTACATGGTCTACTTTCGGTTGTTTTTCTTCTGTTTGCTTTTATTTCGATTGTTCTTCGTTTGTCTGTTCTAGGTTTTTTTTAAAATTGCTTTTCGATTTAAAGAAAAAAAAAATGTAAGAGAAAGTATTCACACATTCAGTCGCGGCTTTATATCCTTTGTTTGTTTCTCTGTTTACTAGACTGTATGCACTTACTTTATAGAAAGGATATCCTTCATGTACATATCTCTGTCTTACCACATGGATTTTCTCTGTTTTCTAGACTGTATGCACCCACTTTACAGAAAGGATATCCTTCATGTACATATCTCTGTCTTACCACATGGATTTTCTCAATATAGCTGTGCTCGTTGTATGAACTATGTATGAACATATTAAAAAAACAGTGTAGCGATCTTTCATTTATGTTCATTGATACATGTTGTGATAGTAATATTTTAAATACTGAAAATTATTGCGACAAGTATTTTCTAAACTATGAAATGCAAATAAAGAGAAATCAAACCGAAGTAATGAAAATCATTGTGAGAGTCATTTTCTAAATGCTAAAAATTATAGTGACTTTTCTAACTAATTAGAAGTATAGTCGGTTATTTTCTAAATATTGAAAAAAATGTAGAAGCCATTTACTACAGATACTGAAAACTGTCCTAATAATTATTTTCTAAATTCTGTAAACGGTATTAACAGGCGATTTCTAAATATATTTCAGAAAATGCTGGCTGTAATGGCTTTTTTAAATTGTTTAAAATTGATACTATGGCCTTAACACAGGCAAGTATAATAATACTTATTTGATAAATGCTAATAATTGTTAATGACAGTTGTTTTCTATATTCTGGAAAATTTTGTAATAACTGTTTTCTAGATATTGAAAACTGTTTGTATAAAATGCTTTTTTTTTTTTTTTAAAGAAAGTGTAAGCTATTGCGATAGTTATTTTTAAAATTGTTGAGGAACTTTTAAAAAACTAGAAGCTGTCATTTTAAATACCGTAAGTTGCCAGTAAAAAAAAAATACTGAAAGGTGTCGGTTTCTAAATACTGAAAACTGTCATTTTCTAAATACTGAAAACAGTCATTGTCTAAATACTGAAAACTGTCATTGTCTAAATACTGAAAACTGTCATTGTCTAAATACTGAAAACAGTCATTGTCTAAATACTGAAAACTGTCATTTTCTAAATACTGAAAACAGTCATTGTCTAAATACTGAAAACTGTCATTTTCTAAATACTGAAAACAGTCATTGTCTAAATACTGAAAGTTCCTATTGTCTAAATACTGAAAGCTCCTATTGTCTAAATGCTGAAAACAGTCATTGTCTAAACACTGAAAACAGTCATTGTCTAAATACCGGAAGCTCCTATTGCCTAAATACTGAAAACCGTCATTGTCTAAATACTTAAAGCTCCCATTGTCAAAATACTGAAAGCTCCTGTTGTCTAAACACTGAAAGCTTTCATTTTCTTGCGATGGCTACCTTCATTTCTTTATATATATATATATATATTCAAATTAAGAAATTAGGATGGTGCGTTTCTCGTATAGAAAGAATTCTTCTGGAGGCCCCTTCCCTGGGCAGTGTACTATTAAATGTTAAATTTCAAAATTTTGAAACTGTTAACTTCACAGCTAAAGCGAAGTCGTAACCACTGTGCCATAACGGAGTAGATAGGACTAGCCTGAAAAATGCTAACTATTGAAAACACTTTGTATATACTGGAATACTGCACCTTTCCAGCTACTGAAAACAGCGTTGTCAGCTTCTGTTTCCTGATAAACAGGTCGTGAAGAACAGCTCCCTAAGAGTTAAACAGTTGTGATCATAAAATCTTTATCGGTATCTGTTTTCGAGTATAAAAAAAAAAACAAACTGTCCTCCCCACCTCCTCCCATTCTAGTATGTACTGTCATGCAAGCTCTTCTGGCTGTTTCTAATCTGCAGTGTCATGCAAGCTCTTCTGGCTGTTTCTAATCTGCAATGTCATGCAAGCTCTTCTGGCTGTTTCTAATCTGCAATGTCATGCAAGCTCTTCTGGCTGTTTCTAATCTTTAGTGTCGTGTAAGCTCTTCTGGCTGTTTCTAAACTGTACTGTCATGCGAGCTCTTGTGGTTATTTTTCCTTCTAATCTGTACTGTCATGCAGGCTACCACAGTTAGTTTTCCTTCTAATCTGGTGTGTCATTAAAGCTATCGGAAGATATTTTTCCTTCTGATCTGTGCTACCATAGTCGTCAGATACTGAATGATATAAGCTTTCGTGATATTTAAGTTCAGAGTATTACAAACTCTCTACATCTTCGGATATTAAATATTAGAAAGTTTCTCGGTCTTCAGTTATTAATTATTACAGACTCTCGTGGTCTTCAGGTGTTAAATGTTACAAGCTCTCTACTTTTTCTGATACTAAATGTTACAAACTATCATTATCTTCAGATATTGAATGTTGCAAACTCTCGCCTTTTCCCGATACTAAATCTTACAGACTATCATGATCTTCAGATATTAAATGTTACAAATTCTCGCAGCTCTCAGATACTGAATGTTTCAGACTCTCTCCCTCCCCCCCCCACCCCCTTTTTTTTAAGATACAAAATTTTGCAAACTCTCGCATTTTTCAAATACTAAATGTTACAAACTCATGATTTTCAGATATTAAATATTACAAGCTCTCGCAATTTTCAGATACTGGATGTTGCAGACCATTTTTAATCCAATCTACTGAAAATTTTCATGATATCTGCTTTACAATTACTGAAAAAATCTCCTGTTATCAATTTCCTGAATATTGAATTCACTCACTCTGGCATTTTTCCATGTAATGAAAAATCCCATGCGTCCATTTTCTAAATCCTATAAAATCGGCACGCCAGACCAGAACATTCATAATACACAATGTAGTCTTAGTTTATACGAACTACTTTTCATATTAAATTTCAATTTACCATTGGAAAAGCGAATTTCAGACTTTCAGCAGTTCCATGGGTTAGCTATTGGAGAACAAGTTTGAACAAGGTATTTCCGCATTGAACGGGCTACGATTTTTGTTTGTTTTGAAACCAGTATAATTCTTTCACCTTACATGAAGTACTTTTGGAAATACCGGTTTTCTATGTTGATTTTTTTTACTATGTTTTTTTTTTAAATAATATAAACCGGTTACAGTAACCGACTACGTCCAAATAGTTTACCGGTAATTACTGCTTAGCGCAGTCACTGGGTTTTCGTTAACTCTTTGTCGTCGACACTTGCAGTTCCTAACACCCCATTGGCCGAGTTACAGTAGCACAACGCCCTGATAACATTTCTGACAGATTAACTTTTTGTGATTTCATTACACGGGCACAATTTTAACGGGCCCGTTAAATTTCTTTGTAAACGGGGCATGAACTTGAATATTTTCAGATTTTGAGTTGTTTTTCTGTGAATTTCTGTGGTTCTAGATGTCTTGGTATTTGGGAGGGGGTGGGGGGGGTGATCCTTCTATTAAGGCTTATGTTATATGAAGGATTGTCATGATGGCTGCGCACTGTATTGCCGTTATGAACACTGATATGTTGAGCTTAATCTCTCTCTGAACCTTAAGTGCCCAGGGCACATGGGGCTTCCGCAAGGGTTTTCCACAAATGCCTGTCTTTCGCCTTTTTTTTTTCTCTTGCCCAGGTGAGCTCTCTATTGCTCAACATCCTTTCTGTTGTTCTTCTCCATGTCTCTTTTGGTCTACCCTTACTTCTGCTCCCCTGTGGTGTCCATCTTAGTGCTATTTTTGGTAGTGAGTTGTCAGTCATTCGGAGCACATGTCCCAACCATCGCCAGCGTCTTTCCTCAATAATTGTTGTCAGTGGTTTCATCTGCATTTCTGCCAATAAAATGTTATTTCTTATGGTGTTTGGCCAAAATATTTTTTTAATTCTACGTAAACATTTAGTCTGGAAAGAATTCAACTTGTTTTCTATGGTTTTGGTGATTTTCCAGCATTCACTTCCATAGAGTAGTACACTTAGAACATTACTCTTAAATATCCTGATTTTCATATTTATGCTTAGTTTATTTGATTTCCATATATTCTGTAGCATTGCAAAAGCCTGGTTTGCTCTAGTAAGTCTGCTGTTGATGTCCTCTGTGCTGTCTCCATTTTCTACTACTCTGCTGCCAAGGTATACAAATTCGTTGACCTCCTCCACTAACTTGTTATCTACTCTGAGTACATTTCTGTTGTTCACATTTTGCTTCATTAACTGTGTCTTTCCTACATTGATCTTTAGTCCTATGTTGTTTGCATTCTGGGTTAACTTGTTTATTTTATCTTGCATATCTTTGTGACTGCTTGATAATAGACAAATGTCGTCCGCAAAGTCAGAAACAGAAGCAAGGGAAAAAGCAAATGCAGGAGCTTAATAACAAATGCTTAAAATTATGAACTTTATCTTTCGAAAGGTTACGTATTCCAAATAAATGAATACACTTAACGCGAGAGAACCATAGATTTCCGACCACATATTCCATGAATAGTTGATTCGCACAGACTGCATAGATTATATGCCCAATGAATGTCCAAATTATCCACATTAAATAGATTATATGCTTCAAGAATGTCCAAACTATCCC
Organism: Achatina immaculata; assembly: GCA_009760885.1. Taxonomy (NCBI): domain Eukaryota; kingdom Metazoa; phylum Mollusca; class Gastropoda; order Stylommatophora; family Achatinidae; genus Lissachatina; species Lissachatina immaculata. The sequence goes on from CM019696.1 coordinate 34,145,858, forward strand.
GAATGCCTAGATGTGTTTGCTTTAGTAATGAATAATCTTCTTTGTTTATATTACATACTCCAAGAATATTTAAATTATCCAAATTGCATACATTACATGGTCCAAAAATGTCCAGATTAGTCAGAATGCATAGGTGTATTTGTTTTTAAAATGTCCAAATTATCCAAAGATTGTTGAGATTATTTACTTCACGAATACACAAACTACCCAGATTTCCCACATTATGCGAACAATGAATATTCGATTTGTCTATATTGCTTTGATTATGTAAATCAAAGAATGTCCGAATTATCCAGATTGCCCTAAAAATAATGTGATCCTAGAATGTTAAAATTATCCCAGAATGCCAATGTCATGTGTTCCAGGAATGTCCAACTCATTCAGCTATATGTTTTTGTTTTGTTTTTTTTCAGGATGTGTATATTTAGTTTTTGATTACTATGAAAATCTTTTCTATGTGATTCTTATGCAAGTGCCATGTTTGATCCTTTCCTTTGCTATTTCGAAACACAGTATTAACTCGATACTGGACTGAGTTTGGCCAAATGAACCGCGAAAACCAAACTCAGAACAGGTTGGAGTACCATTACAGCTAATCTTCCATGGGAGAGTTGGCATAGAATGATCGTTTTCCTTAAAATAATCATTAAGTCGCCTCCTCAGATTGAATATAGTAGGTTCTGCCAAAGTCAGGGCTCTCGCCCATGCTACGGATTACGCGCACCTGTGGTGGAAGCTTCTTTCTGAAGCTGTGATATCGGAGCTTGTATGCATTTGACCTCAGTGCCTAAGTGATAACCCTTTAACACTTTCATTTGGCCCTTCTTTCTACACATGTAGGTAAAGCTGGTGGTAAGCCTGTTGTGCCACATAGGCACCATGGGGATATGGTGTTAGTGCCTAATTTTTCCCTGACCAGCCAAGAGGTCTAGAGGATGATGTGGTCACCCCCACTCCTGGCCGACGATTACTTCCTCAGCTCCAAGAGGTACCAGGTGCCCATTTCTACGGCCTGGGGGTGACTAGGGCGTCTCTTAGCGGACTTGAACCAAGTACCTCGCCATGAGAAACTAGTGCACTAACCGCTTTACCATTCTGGCAGCCATTTACTTATCAGGCGTGCTATATAAATATCCTTCTCTACTTAGAGACACATTTACTTAGCAGGGGTGATATATAAATATCCTTCTCTACTTAGAGACACATTTACTTATCAGGGGTGCTATATAAATATCCTTCTCTACTTAGAGACACATTTACTTAGCAGGGGTGCTATATAAATATCCTTCTCTACTTAGAGACACATTTACTTAGCAGAGGTGCTATATAAATATCCTTCTCTACTTAGAGACACATTTACTTAGCAGAGGTGCTATATAAATATCCTTCTCTACTTAGAGACACATTTACTTATCAGGGGTGCTATATAAATATCCTTCTCTACTTAGAGACACATTTACTTAGCAGAGGTGCTATATAAATATCCTTCTCTACTTAGAGACACATTTACTTAGCAGGGGTGCTATATAAATATCATCCTCTACTTAGAGACACATTTACTTAGCAGGGGTGCTATATAAATATCCTTCTCTACTTGGAGACACATTTACTTAGCAGGGGTGCTATATAAATATCCTTCTCTACTTAGAGACACATTTACTTAGCAGGGGTGCTATATAAATATCATCCTCTACTTAGAGACACATTTACTTAGCAGAGGTGCTATATAAATATCCTTCTCTACTTAGAGACACATTTACTTATCAGGGGTGCTATATAAATATCCTCCTCTACTTGGAGACACATTTACTTAGCAGAGGTGCTATATAAATATCCTTCTCTACTTAGAGACACATTTACTTAGCAGGGGTGCTATATAAATATCCTTCTCTACTTAGAGACACATTTATTTAGCAGGGGTGATATATAAATATCCTTCTCTACTTAGCCATTTACTTAGCAGGGATGATATATAAACATCTTGCTCTACTTAGACAGGCATTTGCTTATCCGGGGTGATACATGGATATCTTTCTCTACTTAGACAGACATTTACTTATCAGGGGTGATATATGAATATCTTTCTCTACTTAAACATACATTTACTTATCAGGGGGTGATATATAAACATCTTTCTTTATTCAAGCAGCCATTTACTTAGCAGGGGTGACATATAAATATCCTTCTTTACTCATATAGTCATTTACTTAGCAGGGGTGATATATAAATATCCTCGTCTATTGGTTTTTCAGAATCGTAAATGTCCGAGTACAGCAAGATTAGCACTGTAAAGCTAACACAAAGAGCCCTATAACGTTATAAAATTCGTTGCAAAAAAAAAACATGTTAACACTTGGACCCCTTTTTTATATTTGATAAAACTGTACTTGAAACTTGACGCAATAAATCACCGTATACACGTATTAACCGAAATAAATACGCTTGTATAGATACGTTTAGGAAATAAATTATCTGTAGGAACTACATCAACCGCGGAAGGACTTGTCAGATTACATTCAATGAAATTAATGTTGCAATGTTACACGTACTATTTTATGTATATTTCCGCCCGTTAACACTACATCTGTCGCCTTTTTTTTAAATAAAAAAATACATATATTTATACATACATGAAGTAAATTAGTATAAAGTGTGTGACTTGTCATTCGAGAAGGCTTTAAGGAAAAAAAAACAGAAATAAGTAGAATAAAACCAAAATAAAACGTATTCACAGCCAGTACATGTTTTTTTTTCCTTTTTGTAACCGCTTTCCGTGTGCTTCCATTACGAAGATTGTCTCTCATTAATTACTGTTGTGGGTGTCTCTGATTACCAATATTTGAAATCGATTATAGACGTTTGGGTACAGATTACTAATAAAGTTATTCTCGATTACTGATGTGAGAACGATTACGCACGTATAGAAATATGTTACGATACCTTTACCGTATTGTTTCGTTTAAAGAGAGAGAGAGAGAGAGAGAGAGAGAGAGAGAGAGAGAGATGAGATGAGATGAGATTTTGGTATGAAATCTTAACGATGGGAAATCTTATCTTATATCTTACATCCTTCCCGTGCCGATAAACGCCACATAGGGCCTGCATGATAGTTCGCCAAGTTTTCCTCTTTTCGGCGAGTTTTTTTAACCTCATCAAGGGATTTTATGCCTACTAATTTGGCCCCTCTTGACAATGTCCTCTTCAGAGTTTCACGTGGTCGACCTCATTTTCTCTGGCCTGTTGTATTCCACTTGATAGCTTATTTTGGGATTATCTGACTGTTCCTTCTCATCACGTGACCGACATATGTCCATCTTCTTTTTCTGATCATCCATCTGTCTTATCTGTGCGTTGTTCTAGAATTCGTTCCACTTTATACCGAGTATTTTCCTTAGGCAGTTGTTTTGAAAAGAGTCTAATTTATTGTCTATTTCTTTAGTTGTTTTCCACCTTGGAAAATATACTACTGAATTTTTACTGTGTCGTAAACTTTGAGAAAGCTTTATAGATTGAAAGGTTTATTCGTTGCTAAGTTTTTTTTTAAAGGGATTCGAAGTAAGGGTAGTAAATACAGTAATCGAATATACCAGTCATTGAAATATGGTGGCCTTCTTTCTGGAATAAGCCTTTCAGAAAAGCAGGCTTCCAGACAGACCACCGCGGTTAGGGAACATGTTGACCTCTCATCTACGGACCAGGCAGCGATCGCGCTAGGTTTTTTGTTTTTCTTAAAACTGGTACAGCCTTACCTGTCCTTTATCGTGCATGAAGCACTTTCCAAAATACCTGTTTTTCTCGATACAACATTTGGTAGTTTATAACTTCTTTTTATGTAAAGTTAAACACCGTTTATATCTTTTTGTGTAAAGGTAAGTTTATAAACATCAGCGAGAACTAAGTGTTCATGTGGAATCTGGTTTTTTTTTTCTCATATATTCTTTACTGCGAGATTTAGTCTTTACAAAATGCTCAGATCTGGCCGGTTCTGCTCCATACAAATTGATCATCATCGCCAGTCTATTGGCCCGATTATCCTTCTATCGATGTCGCTGGGTTTATTTATTTATTTATTTTTTGGCTACTTTTTTTGTAATAATATAAATCGGTTACGGTAACCGATGAGCCCGGAAAAGTCTTGGGTTTTTCTCTTCTTTTTATGGGTAATATACCGGCAGGTGAAGGTTGATGCGATCACTTAGTTCATTGGAAGTGTCTCTTCCTTCGGAAGTACTACTGCTGCTGTGTGCCGCGTCACTTGTCGTACGGCTCGTTTTTTCGTCGGGTCTGTCTTGTTCTTGTAAATAATGGAGAAATCTCTCGTGTGTGTGCCCAGAGGTTTCGTTTCATCAACATCATCAACATCATCATCATCATCGCCTTTCACTCCCTTGAGAGCATATGCCACGGATAAAGGCTCTCCAGTTATCCCTGTTCTCGGAATTATTCTCTGCTTTCTTCCATGTGTATCCCTTGTCTCTGAGCACTGTCATAATTTCCCTTCTCCAAGTAAGTCTAGGTCTTCCCCCGTTTTATATTTCCTTGGGGATTCCATGCCATTGCCTGTCTTGCTATGCTGGTGTTGGGTTTCCTCAGTGTGTGGCCAATCTATCTCCGTTATATCTGTTCATTTCTCTCGATATCATGGCAGCCTTTCCACTTTCATACATCGTTCTAACATTCCAACATGCAGTGGTAAAAGATGTCCTGGTACTCAGTTGGGATGTCGGTTCTGCAGCTTCCTTTCGGCTTTGACTGCATAACGTCATGCCCTCTGTTATCAGAGTCCCCTTCCTTTTTCCAAGACAAAGTTTCCTGGTTTTCCTTACAAAGAAAAAAAAAAACAAAAAAACACCAACCTCTTTAGTCGCCTCTTACGACATACGTGGAAGGTGGCAGTGGTCCTATTCTTCTCTCCCCAGATCTGGGCCGCGGTAGCTACACAGGCGCGAGGTTTTGTTTGCCGGTATTAAATTCTTTTGAACAAAAATGTTTTTGTTTTTGTTTTCATTATTATTATTCCTTGTTTTGTGATGTAGGGAGATAACACCTGTATCCATGAGGTAGGGAGACAACACCTGTACCCTCTGCCTTTTGTCTTCCCAGGGCCGTCCCCCGGGGGATGGTATCTTGAGACTGAGAGAACCCCGGCGCCCATCGGTCCGAAGTAAATCGCCACCGCTAGTGCGAAATGAAATCACGGGCCTATTGGTCGGCATGCCGTGGCTCTAACCACTACGCCACTGCGGCATTATTATTATTATTACTACTACTACTACTACTACTAATACTAATACTACTACTACTACTACTACTACTAGTTTTCTTCCTTTTTTCAGCACTACAAATAGACCTACGTACCCTACATAGAAATAGTTGCTTTGCAAATTTGTCTCATTGCCTTCCAAATAGCCAAACACGACAGTTCTGTACCTCCGGAGTGTTTTATCTGAGGGGGCATTAACCCTTTTGTCCGCGCTCGGAGTCCATGCGTTAACCCTTCCCATTCTGTGACCAAGTTTCCTTAGACACGTGACGTCTTTCAGGAATAGTCTTATAAGTTCTCTTAGACAGATGTCTTCTTTAGAGAGGAAAAAAAATCTAGTGTTTCATTTTGTAAAAAAAATTAATAGTTCACTAGGAGCACATTTATTTTGGAAAACAAATCCAGTAAATTTTTTTTAAAGCCATAATTGACCCCAGATAGTTAACAGTTTATGTTTTGAATTATCTTATATCAGTATCAGAAATCATAAAACAAGTACCATGTTATATATATATATATATATATATATATATATATATATAATCTGAAAACATAACAAAATAAGGAATAAAATAAATATATCATACTGGCTAGCAAAATAGGACTTGAAATTAACAAGGATAAAACAAAAATAATTAAATTTCCCATTAATCAAAATGGAAAAATACATGTAGAAAGGACAGATGTTGAAGAAGTCAATCAATTTGCATACCTCAGCAGCTACATTAAACGTCATGATAATTTAGAGAAGACCGTATTGGAAGGATACATAATGGGAAAAAGAAAAAGAGGAAGACCGAAACGAAGATGGCGACAAGACATCGTTGATGATCTGGAAATGGATGCAGCAGCAGCAGGCCATCTTGCTCACAACCGAGAGGCCTACAGGAGTGCTGTTTGGGAGGCAAAGTTCCGCAAGGGACATGCAAAGGAATGAATGAGCAGCTACATAGACCAGGATGGTGACACCAGAAAGGAAGTTAGAATCAGAACTGCAAAAGCAGCATCAATCTTCAAGAATCTTGAGAACATATGGAATTCAAAAGTTATAAGCACAAAAACCAAGTTAAGACTATTCAGTTCAAATGTAATATCCACCCTCATTTATGCATGCGAAAGCTGGAAAACAACTAAAGAAATAGACAAGAAATTAGACTCTTTTGAAAAAAAAATGCCTAAGAAAACTACTCGGCATCAAGTGGAACGAATTCAAGAACAATGCAGAGATAAGACAGATGACTGAACAACAACCAGTCTCATGGGTGATTAGGAAAAGGAGATGGGCATATGTTGGTCACGTGATGAGAAGAAACAGTCAGAGAATCCCAAAACAAGCTATTAAGTGGAACACAATAGGCCACAGAAAAAGAGGCAGACCACATGAAACTGTAAAGAGGATATTCTTAAGAGAGGCCAAATTAATAGGCATAAAATCCCTTGATGAGGTTGAAAAGCTCGCTGAAGTCACTAAAAATTGGCGAACTACTTTGCGAGCCCTATGTGACGCTTAACGGCACGGGAAGGATATAAGATAAGATATCATACACTATGACAGGCCTTATATTTCTGTTTTGAACCTTGGAAAGGCAGAAGCAACAAACAAACAAACAAAAAATTAATTAAAACTACAGTACCCGAGAAACTCTCTTAACATCTGACGCCAGGCACAGTGAAGATATCTGAAGCAGGATAGTAGTGGCAAAGACAACGTTTAGAAAAATTATGAACATAGTAACAAGTCAGAACCTGCTATTGGCAATAGGAGAGAGAGAGAGAGAGAGAGAGAGAGAGAGAGAGAGAGTTCTAAGATGCTTTTCTCTTCTACTTTATGCAAGTGAAACATTAAACATAAACATGAAACATAAACAATAAGAAGAGAAAAAAAAGGCTACTGAAGTGTGGTTCTTAAGGAGGATGTTTCGCATACTATGGACAGCCAGGAAAACTGTTTCTCATACTATGGACAGCCAGGAAGATTGTTTCGCATACTATGGACAGCCAGGAAGACTGTTTCGCATACTATGGACAGCCAGGAAGACAAACGAAGAAGTATTACAACAGGCAAAGGAATATTTCAAACTAGGGCTGTACGTAAGACAAAAAAAAAAAGACAACCAAAGTTTCTTGGACACATCAGCAGCCATGGAGGTCTCGAAAAATTGGTCATAGCAGGAAAGATAAATGGCAAAAGACAAGAGGGGGCGAAGAAGACAGAAATACCTGGATGACCTGACTTCGTGGTTTAGCAGGGAAACAGCAATCGACTTGGCTCCATATAAGGAAGATCGAGCGAGATGGAGTGAAATGATGGCCTACGTCTCTATCGGCGTGGCATTGTCTAGTCCGATCTGAAGATAAGATGGACCCAGGTTATCTCAGGCAGTCTAAACACCATACTCAATCAGACAACCTGGCTGGAAAGCAAGGCGTTTTAAGTATGACGTTAAGGAGAGCAAAGATCACGTGAACAAAAAAGAATAACGAAAAGACAAGACAAAGAGAGACGCGAAAACAATATTTCAGCAAAAATGCATTATTCAGTGACAAAATAAAAGACAGAGCAACAAATGAAATCTAAATGAGAAAAATGAATGCAATCTCAGGAGAGAAAGAGATCGGTTTCATGGTACGTGCAATATCAGATGCCAGATTAGCATCACAAGCTCCCACAAACTAAAGATCGGGCCGACATAAACATATGTGGCACTGGTAAAATGATAGGGGAACATATTCTACAAGAAAGCCCAACGTAAGAGGAACAGAGGAAAACAGATGTGCCCAGCGACTATACTTATTCAAGGGGTAAAAAACTATACGTGGGATGTACATAAATTACTTTAGAAATTATACGCCAGCGTCTGAAAATAATCAGAGAAGAATAAGATGACGATGACAGATTACAAAGCGTATGATGATATGAAAACTTGATACGGGAAGTCTTGTACTCGTATTAACTCCTTGTAGCTGCGAGCTGGTGTTCTTTTGCAGCCGATGCTGTGAAGGTGTTGAGGTACAGCATCATATGGGCGTGGGAGCGGGTCATGGCTGGTATTTTTTTTTTCAGTCCCGGAGTACAGCTAGAAAGCAGGGGCGGTGCAATGCTTCTTTAGCAGGCTCCACCACCATGGGGACTATGGCGATCCCTGCCCCGTTAGCCAAGCTAGGCCTGTTACTGGAGCTACCAACGGAGAGGTGGGACAGGGTCTTGGTCACCCGTGGGTCGCTGATTGCCTCATAGAACAGCATCTTCACCCCCCGATGTGAATACTCATCATTACAGATCAGATCAAGTTTTTTTTTCTTTTTTTACCACAACGAAAGAAGAAAATAAAACAAATTATAAACATGAAAGCTCTTATATAGTAAAACATCTAACAGTTACGATTGTGATACAAGCATTAATATCCTAAAACGACAATCAGTCGAAAGCAATCCACCACATTTCGCTAGCAATCTCCAGTTCACGTTCTCGGTAAGTTTTCTTTCGTTTCGGAAAGTATTTTTTTTAGATTAACTCTTGCTTCGCGGGGCAACTACGTCCGCGGAGCAACATTCCCTCAGAGCACGGATTATAAAATCAAGCAGACAAACCCGTGTCAATGGAGGAAATTTAGAACAGTCTTCCAGCACGCAAGCGTATTTATTGACTATTTCCCGATAAATTTGTAGGTTTAATTTTCCATAAATTAGTCTCCACAAGTCTCTGATGAACGCGTTGTGACCTATTCATTCTTCGAGCAACTTCGGTATGAATCTTCCATTTAGTAAAAATTACGCACCATCTTCCGTTAATTAAACTATTAATAACATCGAGAGAGGACGACCAAGACGAAGATGGCTGCAAGACATCGTTGACGATTTTCAAAATGGATGCAGCAGCGGCAGGCCATCTTGCTCACAACCGAGAGGCCTACAGGAGTGCTGTTTGGGAGGCAAAGTTCCGCAAGGGACATGCAGATGAATGAATGAATGAATGAATGAATGAAACATCGTTTAGTGAAGTAATTCTTGACCGCCGCTGAATAAATAATTATTGAATGATATGTTAGTAAAGTATTTGTGAATCATTCATTTGTAAAGACACCTCCCTATGCTGCCGTGACCGGAACACCTCAAGGAAAGAGAAAGAAGGCGTGGGGGGGGGGGGGGGGGGAGAGAAGTCCATTGGAAACATGGAGACGCACAATGTAGAAAGACCTAAAGGAAGCCGGAAAGACCTGGTTTGAGACTTGCTCAGGAAAAGATTGTCTGGGGAGCCTTTTGCTTGATGCCTTATACTCCATTGGGAGTACAGAGAACATGATGATGATGATGATGATGAGATGATGACGTAAACTAATTACAGAACCAGCTTGCTGTAAATTAAGCATGAACTATCTTTTTAGTGAATCATGAACCATCTTTTACTAAATTGATGATGAAGTCTTTGTTTTCTACAGTAGTCAGGTAATTATTGCGCTGTTTTTTTTTTTTTTGCTTAAAATTAAACTAATTATGATTTTTTTTACACGCAAAACTAGTCATGAACCATTTTCAACAAAAACTATTTATGAGTTCACTTTATAGTAAAGAAACTGTGAACAATTTTACATAAATAGAATCATGAAACATGTTTTTTTTTTTCAGTAAACTGAAAATGTAGCATTACCATCGATGGTACAGAACTGAAACAAGTTGATAGATTCAAGTACTTAGGAACAATTATAACAGCTGATGGGAAATGCAACAATGAAATAAAAAGCAGACGTGCTCAGGCCAAGTCAGCATTCCAGAAAATGAGAAACATCTTGTGTAACCGATCCATGTCAATGGAAACAAGATTCCGAGTACTTAAATGTTACATCGAGCCAATTTTGTTTTATGAATGTGAAGCATGGTCTATGAATAAGAGAGTACAGCGAGAAAATGGAGGCCATGGAGATGTGGTTCATAAGAAGGATGTTGAAGATACCATGGACAGCTAAGAAAACCAACGAAGAAGTCTTAAGAGAGGCTGGAGTTAAAAGGCAAATTACAGCAAAGATCAGAGGCAGACAAACGAGATTTGTAGGACATTTTCTGAGAAGAGGAAAATTGGAACACATTGTGGCAACTGGAAAAACTGAGGGAAGAAGAGACAGAGGAAGACAGAGAGAGAAGTTACTGGATGGGCTGTCAGTGTGGCTAGGAAGAAAGTCACCGGAGGATCTCATAATCAAGTCTAAAGACAGGGAATTGTGGAAAGAAATGATCGCCTACGCCACGCGGCACGGCACTTGATTGACTGAAACTATGTAAACATGAACCATCTTCCAACAGACTAAACAATGATCGCTCTTAGAGCTAATTAAGGACACATTTTCAGCAAATATATTTCGAACCATTTCATAGAAAAGAAAATATTTACAAACCAGTTTTCTGTGACATAGAATGAATCACTTTTCATAAAATTAACTATGACCCATCTATCAGTAAACCCTTTGTGACCCAAATTTTCATTGAAGGTTTTGGTTAACTTTTTCTTAGATTAGCTATGAATTATTATTTGTGTACAAGTTATCACTGATTTATTATGTAAACTAGTTTTGCCCTATTTTTTCAGTAAACGAAATATAAACCGTTTCAGTATTCATTATACATTATCCATCTGCAATAAACCAGTTATAAACCATTTTCACTCTTTTAATTATGCCCATTTTTCGACTGACCAGTTACAAACTGCCTTTTTAGACTTATAGTTATCACTGTTTTTTTAATAAACCAATTATGAACCTTTTTTTTCAGTCTTAAAATTATAATCATTTTTCGGAAAGGCAAGTATAAACCATTTTTTTAGTATACTGATTATGACCATTTTTTCAATAAACCAATTGTAAACCTTTTTTCAATCTTATAATTATGATCATTTTTCAATAAACTAGTTACTATTTTTCATTAAACCAATTTCAGACCTGTTTTCAATCTTCTAATTATGACCATTTTTCAGTAAACCAATTATAAACCTTTTTTTTAACTTATAGTTATGTCCATTTTTCAGTAAACCAGTTATAAATAATTTTTATCAATCTTCTAATTATGACCATTTTTCAATAAATCAATTATAAACCTATTTTTTTAATCTTCTAGTTCTGACCATTTTTCAGTAAACCAATTATAAACCTTTTTTAATCAATCTTCTAATTATGACCATTTTTTCAATAAATCAATTATAAACCCTTTTTTATCAATCTTCTAATTACGACCATTTTTCAGTAAACCAATTATAAACCCCTTTTTTCAGTCCTCTAATTACGATGTCTTACAGTTTACAAATTATGAACCATTTTTTTTTAATGAATGCAGTAATAAACATGTTATAATTGCGAGCCAAGATTCTTTACACACCTAATTAAGGACAATTAAGGATCACACAATAATAGTGATGAGAGCAATGATTGAATATGCAATAATCATACTTTCTTTCTGTATAGTGCTTGTAACGTTCGGAAGGGGGAAAAAACGTATACCTTTTATGCACAAAAAAGATATGGTATTGTGGGGAACTAGTTATTTAACTTCGTGTGCGTAATACTGAAACTGTGCACGCTTTTGTCGCACAAATTGTGCTCCCGCACATTTATATGGTAAATATATTCTCTGTGCATGTTTACTGTGGCAGCATTTGTCGAGTACTGTGTACTTGAACTACTGTATCTCTAATACTACTGCTGTTGCTGCTGCTGCTACTACTACTACTACTACTACTACTACTACTACTACTACTACTACTACTACTACTACTACTACTACTACTTCTGAAGTCTCCTTGACACTTCGAGCTGGTGCTTTGTGCAGTCGATGCTGTGAAAATGTTGAGACAGCATCGTGTCGGATTGGGAGTGAGTTATAGCAGCATTTTCTTTTCAGCCCCTGAATGCAGCTAAAACAAAAACCCTCCAAAAAAAAAAAAACAACAGGAGACGTGCAGTACTTCTTCAGCAGACTCCACCGCCAGGGGGGCTATAACGATCCGTGTTCTGTTACCCAGGATAGGCCTGTTACTGGGGTTACCAAGTGAAAGGAATGACAGGGTCTTGGTCAGCTGTGGTTGGCCAACCCTGACTTCGGCATGGTCAACCATGGGTCATTGAAGGCGGCCAGCGTCTTAGCTTGTGTTTGAACAATAATGGAATTGTTCAACGCGCCGTGCGGGCGAAAGTTCAAGCGCGATAACGCCCATATTAACTAAACACACATCCAGATTATTCCACATACCATAATGGTTCAATTCGTTATGCCCACTAATCAGATGAGTCCGCGCTTTATCCTATCTCATTTTAAAGATTCAAATACCTTCTCTTATTTCATTGTAAGGATTCAAATAACTTATCTTATTCCTTTGTAAGGATTCAAATATAATGTATCTTATTCCATTGTAAGGATTCAAATAACTTATCTTATTCCATTATAAGTATTCAAATAACTTATCTTATTCCATTGTAAGAATTCAAATAATTTGTCTTATTCCATTGTAAGGATTCAAATAATTTATCTTATTCCATTGTAAGGATTCAAATAACTTCTCTTATTCCATTGTAAGGATTCAAATAACTTCTCTTATTCCATTGTAAGGATTCAAATAACCTCTCTTATTCCATTGTAAGGATTCGAATAACTTATCTTATGCCATTGTAAGGATTCAAATAATTTATCTTATTCCATTGTAAGGATTCAAATAACTTCTCTTATTCCATTGTAAGGATTCAATAAATACAAGACATATTTCCGACATAAAAAGGATATTTAGCGAATAAGAGAATGTCCCAGATAGTTAGAGCGAGAGATAAAAGGGGTACTTTAAAGAGAATGCTGCAGATATTGGAAAAATTATTGCAGTGTTTTATAGTGCCATTATTGTGTATGGTTGAGAAACTTGGACAATTAACAGAGGATAAAGAAAGTGGAAACAGCAGAGATGTGGTTTTTGGAGAAAAATGGAAGAAATACTCTGGACTGACAGAAGGACAAACCAAGAAGAACGCAAGAAGGTTTCAGAGCAACGGAAACGGAGTATAAATTGTAAGAAAGATGAATTCCAGACGTTCTTGGACACGTCATTAGAAGACATAAGTTAGAGAATTTGGACACGTCATTAGAAGACATAAGTTAGAGAACTTGGACACGTCATTAGAAGACATAAGTTAGAGAACTTGGACACGTCATTAGAAGACATAAGTTAGAGAACTTGGACACGTCATTAGAAGACATAAGTTAGAGAACTTGGACACGTCATTAGAAGACATAAGTTAGAGAACTTGGACACTCATTAGAAGACATAAATTACAGAACTTGGACACGTCATTAGAATTATAGAACTTAGAAATAACTGGAAAATTCATCCGGAAAAGGAAGAGAGAAAGTCTAAATATATAGTGGGCTGACTAAATGGTACGGAAAAAAGAAAGGGATTTGAATTAACTGAAAACAGCAAAGATAGCACATGATTGGGGCGCTTGATCGCCAAAGCTCTTCGGCACGGCACATCACTGCACAGCACATGACTGCACGGCACATCACTGCACGGCACTCAACGTAATGTACACGGCTTGGTAATTATACCGCATTCCTAATAATCTCCTTACGAGCAGAAACAAATTTCTATCCTCATGCTAGCTAGCAAGGAATTTGTGCGCGCGGTCTAACAAATCATGATTAACGCGCTCAGTAATTAGATGTACAGCGCACGCTTATCAGAAAGTCGCTGAGCGCGCAAGAAATAGCCGTACCGATTGTGATTAGTAATCATTGTCAAAATGCCGGCAGCTAACGCCGTAAAAATTGACAAGGGAGTCTGGCCTTCCCTTCTCACAGCTGATGTGACGTAGTCATGTGAAGGCAATAACACTACATACCCCCAAATTTTGCTTGCAGGTGTCGTAGTACGCGTATTCGATTTGAACAGAGGATTTTCCAGGTTATGCTGTACCGTGAATGTATCGTTGCTGCCGTTGTTGATCTTGGCGTTGGGGTTGGCAAACCATGGCTGACCAAAACCCAGTCCCACTTCACCGTTGGGACACCTAGTAATGGGTATAGTTCGGTTAACAGGGCAAGGACCCCCCCCCCCCCATAGTTAGCTCGGTGGTGGAGCCTGCTAAAGAAGCAATGCACACACCCTGATTTTTTTTAAGCTCCACCCTAGGGGCTGCACGTGACACGTTTCCAGTCCGACACCACGCTGTTCCTCATCATCCTCACCGCAACGGCCGCAAAGAACATCAGCTAGCAGCTCCAGGGAGATTGAAGAAGAAGAAGAAGAAGAAGAAGAAGTCTTGCCTTCTTTCTCATATACCTTTCAGTGAACTTCCTCATATACCTTTCAGTGAACTTCCTCATATACCCTTCAGTGAACTTTCTCATATACCTTTCAGTGAACTTCCTCATATACCTTTCAGTGAACTTCCTCATAATACCTTTCAGTGAACTTCCTCATATACCTTTCAGTGAAGAAAGGTCAAATCTTGGTAGTTAGCTTCCTAGAAGAGGATACTTAAAGGTAACTTTTGCCTCCTTCGTCCTCCTCTTGCGTGGGCGGCTTCTCCTTGTGTTTTATGCCATTCATAGTGTTATCTGTGGTATTTTATAATGTGGTAGTGGTGGTAGTGGTTGTATTTGTGGTAGTAGTGTTAGTGGTGATAGTTGTGGTGGTGGTAGTATTGGTAGAGGTGGTAGTTATGGTGGTAGATGTGATAGTGGTAGTGGTGATGGTAGTAGTGGTAGTAATAGTGGTAGTGGTAGTAGTTGTGGTAATGGTGGTAGTAGTGGTAGTGGTGATGGTAGTAATGGTAGTAATAGTGGTAGTGGTATTAGTTGTGGTTTTGGTGGTAGTAGTAGTAGTTATGGTGATGGTAGTTGTGGTACTGGTGGTGGTGGCAGTCCTGCTAGTAGACATGGTAGTGGTAGTGGTTGTAGTGGTAGTGGTAGTGATGATGGTAGTGGTAGTAGTAGTGGTAGTGGTATTGATGATGGTAGTGGTAGTAGTAGTGGTCATGGTAGTACTAGTAGTAGTAGTGGTAGTGGTAGTGTTAGTAGTTGTAGTAGTAGTGATGGTAGTGGTAGTAGTGGTAGTAGTGGTGATGGTGGTAGTAGTAGTAGTGGTGATGGTAGTAGTAGTGGTAGTGCTAGTGGTAGTATTAGTAGTAGTAGTGGTTATAGTGGTTGTAGTAATAGTAGTGGTGGTGGTAGTGGTAGTAGTGGTAGTGGTGGTAGTAGTGACAGTAGTGATTGTAGTAGTGGTAGTGGTTGCAGTAGTGGTAGTGGTGGTAGTGGTTGTAGTAGTGGTGGTGATAGTGGTGGTGATAGTGGTGGTGATACGTGATTAAGCCAGTTGAGGTGTTGTTTCTTGATGTGGTGAAGTGATGCTGGTGGTCCAGTCAGTACCCTAATGGTGCCCTTTCTTAGTTTCTCTCTTTCTGTTACTTTTATTATTGTCTTGAAACATCACATTTCTGATTTTGCCTCTTTCTGTTATTGTCCGGAAACATCACATTTCCGATTTTGTCTCTTTCTGTTATTATCCTGGAACATCACACTTTGCTGTGATGGGTTTCCTTTTTCTTTCGGCTGTTAAGAGTCCATGTTTGACATTGATATCATTAAGACGATTGTGATGTATGGTTCATCATCATTGCCCGTCACTTCCTTGGGAGCATAGACCAAAGATAAAGGCTCTCCAGCCGTTCCTGTTTATGGATTTGTTCTCTGCTTCCCTTCCATATCTTGAGAACTGTCATAATTTCCCTTCCCCAAGTAATTCCTGGTTTTCCCTGATTTCTGATTCCTGGGGATGTTCCTTGTCGGCACCCGCCTTGTGATGCCGATGTCTCGTTTCTTTAGTATGTGGCCAATCCACCTCCATTTCCTGGACATGATTTGTAGGTTCATATACTTGTTCTGGTCTTTGCCAAACCTACTCTTTCCTAAGTGTCCTGCACATTGATATTTATATGGCTGATTCCATCATTCTTTCTGTGTAGTATAAATCTTCTGCTTGTGTTGACGTAATCTTGAAATTCTATAAATCAAGATTGAGAGGCGAGATGTGGTCTTTCTCCCACGTTTTTGTTGTTGTTGTTGTTGCGTTTTTGTGCGTGATTGTCGTATGCTCCACCTCTTTCCTCTTCCTCATTGTCTAAACTCCGCCCACCTAGGTCATGTTGAATGAGTCAGGTCTTGCTTTGTTGTTCAGAGTTTGAAGGCATGAATGGGGATTGGTCAGTAAGGGAATCTGCCGGGGCATCTGAATCACAGAGACATACCGGCAACTCCAAAGATTTCAGAACTTTGTAACCAGATATAGTTCATTACTGCCAGGACCAAAGGTTAGGAACTCACTCGCCAGTGGCGAGCTTGGCGAGCTTGGCGAGTCGATCATGATTGTTTTACGAATTGTTATTTTTCATGTAAATGTCTCTAAACTTTTTATGACGGCGTGTTTATGTTATAATCTGAAACGAAGAAGAGTCTCCAGTTCGAATCCCAAAGCCTTTAACTACTGAATGCATTACTATTACCGGACATGCTGTCACTAGACACACACACACACACAAAAAAAAAGAAGAGAGAAAAGAAAGTCACTTTTAATTTAAAATATAAGACTTACCCGTTGTCTTATTGCTCTTTTATAAGACTTACTCGTTGTCTTATTGCTCTTTTATAAGACTTACTCGTTGTCTTATTGCTCTTTTATAAGACTTACTCGTTGTCTTATTGCTCTTTTATAAGACTTACTCGTTGTCTTATTGCTCTTTTATAAGACTTACTCGTTGTCTTAACGCTCTTTTATAAGACTTACCCGTTGTCTTATTGCTCTTTTATAAGACTTACTCGTTGTCTTATTGCTCTTTTATAAGACTTACTCGTTGTCTTAATGCTCTTTTATAAGACTTACTCGTTGTCTTATTGCTCTTTTATAAGACTTACCCGTTGTCTTATTGGTCTTTTATAAGACTTACCTGTTGTCTTATTGCTCTTTTATAAGACTTACCCGTTGTCTTATTGCTCTTTTATAAGACTTACCCGTTGTCTTAATGCTCTTTTATAAGACTTGCCCGTTGTCCAAATGCTCTTGTAATCATACTTTTGTATCTATTTAGTCTTAATACTCATTAAATCACACTTTGATCATGAAGGCTTGCCCGATAATTTGTGAAAGCAAAGTCTGTGTGACAAGCAACGAAGTATAACAAACATCAACTTAGCTGCGGCCATTCTCTATTTTTCCTTTCTCACTCAACTAAAATTCCGTATTTACTATTTTTCGAACTAATTATGTCAGTCTGTAAGAATAGTAACATACATCTTTCCCATCTCAACATATGTCTGTGAGATCAGTACACTTAACAAAACAGATGAGAAACACATAAATGCCTTTGAATATAAATGCTACTGAAGAGTTCTTCAAATGTCATGGACACAGAAAAGAACAAATATATCCATACTACAAGAGATTAATATTGAAGAAGGTTGGCTAGTAAAGAGGATTAAAGAGAGAAAACGTAAATATTTTGAACGCATTAAACGTCATGATAATTTAGAGAAAAAGAAAGAGAGGAAGACCAAGGCGAAGATGGCTGCAGGACATCGATGATAATCTGCAAATGGATGCATCAACAGCAGGGCATCTTGCTCACAACCGAGAGGCCCACAGGAGAGCTGTTAGGGAAGTTCCACAAGGGACATGCAAATGTATGACTAACTGACTGACTATTTTTCGGGCTTAATCATTTCTTACTTTGCTGTAAAACTTTATTTATTAATTATTTTTTTTTTTTTACATGAAAGTCGACATCTGCTGTAAGTTCTAAATATATATCTCAAATTGTAGGTGTCAGTTGTGGGGACACTCTTAAAACGGTGTTTTTTTTAAATTCAGTACTTTAGCAGCTTGTTTCAGTAACAAACTACTGGATTTAACGTCATTCAGTTTTATTTATTTCACACATTTTTATTTATTCATTTATTTGTTTTATAATTTAGGACAAATGTAATTGAAAAACTAAGTTTGAAGAGGTTTTGAATTAACATCAGTTACAAGTGGATATTTTTTCTGACTACTTTGCCGTTTTTCGTTTGTGTGGCGAAATTTATCTCTCATTCGCCACGAATGGCGAAAAGGTAAAATTGTGTATAAGTTACTCATAGATGTGTCCGAGTTTGATAACTGAATATTGGCCGAATCGGCATGAGGTTTTGCTGCTCAGCAAAATCATTCTCAAGTGCCATAGTAATCTTTGTGTGTGATTTTGTTTGTTTGTTTGTTTCACTATAAATTCATTTAAGACGGCTGTTACTTAGATTTCCGCTGTTACTACGTTGTTATTCCAAGCGTTTTATTTGTTCTGTTGTGTCAGTTGTTTTCTAGTTTGTTATTCTAAATGTTTTATTTGTTCTGTTACGTCAGTTGTTTTCTAGTTTGTTATTCTAAATGTTTTATTTGTTCTGTTATGTCAGTTGTTTTCTACTTTGTTATTCTGTTTTATTTATTCTGTTATGTCAGTTGTTTTCTGCCTTTGTTATTCTAAGTGTTTTATTTGTTCCGTTACGTCAGTTGTTTTTTTTCTACTTTGTTATTCTAAGTGTTTTATTTATTCTGTTAACTGTTTTTTCTTTGTTATTCTAAGTGTTTTATTTATTATGTAATGTCAAATGTGTTTTACTTTGTTATCATAAGTGTTTTATTTATTCTGTTAACTGTTTTTTACTTTGTTATTCTAAGTGTTTTATTTATTCTGTTATGTCAGTTAATTCTACTTTGTTATTCTAAGTGTTTTATTTATTCTGTTATGTCAGCTGTGTTTCACTTTGTTATCATAAGTGTTTTATTTATATTGTTATGTCTACTGTGTTTTATTTTGTTATCATAAGTGTTTTATTTATTCTGTTATGTCAACTGTTTTTTATTTTGTTAGCATAAGTGTTTTATTTATTCTGTTATGTTAGCTGTGTTTTATTTTGTTAGCATAAGTGTTTTATTTATTCTGTTATGTCAACTGTGTTTTATTTTGTTAGCATAAGTGTTTTATTTATTCTGTTATGATTTTTTCTGTTATGTCAACTCTGTTTTACTTTGTTATCATAAGTGTTTTATTTATTGTGTTATGTTAGCTGTGCTTTTTGGTGAGTGATCATAAGTGTTTTATTTATTCTGTTATGTCAGCTGTGCTTTTTTGCTGAGTGATCATAAGTGTTTTATTTATTCTGTTATGTCAGTTGTATTTTAAATTTTGTATCATAAATGTTTCATTTATACTTTTACGTCAATTGTGTTTTCATTTTTTTATTACAAGTGTTTTATTTATTCTTTTACGTCAATTG
Source organism: Achatina immaculata (assembly GCA_009760885.1). NCBI lineage: Eukaryota > Metazoa > Mollusca > Gastropoda > Stylommatophora > Achatinidae > Lissachatina > Lissachatina immaculata. Next base: position 34,165,455 of record CM019696.1, read on the forward strand.
TAGTTTCATATTTTATTACACGTGTTTTATTTATTCTTTTATGTCAATTGTGTTTTAATTTTTTTATTACAAGTGTTTTATTTATTCTTTTATGTCAGTTGTGTTTTAATTTTTTGTCATAAGTGTTTTATTTATTCTTTTATGTGAATTGTATTTTAATTTTTTTATTACAAGTGTTTTATTTATTCTTTTATGTCAGTTGTGTTTTAATTTTTTGTCATAAGTGTTTTATTTATTCTTTTATGTGAATTGTATTTTCATTTTTTCATCATAAGTGTTTTATTAATTTTTTATGTCAGTAGTGTTTTAATTATTTAATCATAAGTGTTTTATTAATTTTTTTATGTCAGTAGTGTTTTAATTTTTTAATCATAAGTGTTTTATTTATTCTTTTATATCAGTTGTGTTTTAATTTTTTATCATAAATGTTTTATTTTTTTCTCTTACGTCAGCTGTTTTACTTTGTTATCATTGGTGTTTTATTTTTTCTGTTATGTCCGCTATGTTTTACTTTGTTATCATAAGTATTTTTTTTCTGTTATATAAGCTGTGTTTTGCTGTTTTTATCACAAGTGTTTTATGTTTTTTCTGTTACGCCAGTTGTGTTTTATTTTGTTATCATAAGTGTTTTATTTATTCTGTTATGTCAGCTCTGTTTTACCTACTCTGTTAATGTAAACTGTGTTTTACTTTGTTATTCCAAGTGTTTTTATTTGCTCTGTTTTGTCAGTTACCAGGAAAGGGGAGGGGTCAACCAGCCTCAAGACAAAAATTAGGGTTAACGCTCTGGGAAGGATGAGGAACGACGCCTTCGGCTACGGAGTTCGTGCAGTTGGCGACCCAAGTCAGCAGTTTCTGGTAAACTACTGACTAGGCAGTAGTGCAGTTGTGGCTTCTCCCTTGGCAATAAACACTGTTTTCACAAATATGTCAGGTTACCCCACCCCATACCCCCCTCCCCCCCCTCCCCCAAAGTTTTTTTGGCCCCATATATTCTAATCAGTGTTTCATGTCTGGAAGTATTTGAATAGGGTTTATATTTCATTCTCGGTTTTTCCCATGGAAAAGCTGCTGTGAGTCGCGATTTAGAGAGTTTGCGTTTATTTTTGTGAGCACAGCACAGGCATATCAGTTGTTTTTTTTTGTTTGTTGTTTTTTAATTAAATAACAAGAGAACATTTTGGCTCGTGTTGTTTTTGGTGATACGAGTTTCATGCAAAACTTTAGGCCATAACATCTCCGTAACCAAAACATGGCGCGTAGTGTTTATTATGCATATTTTTGTGTGGTCTTAGGATTTGAAGTCTAGTGTTTTAGGAGTTTGTTTTTTTTTTAAGTTTGAATTTAGTTTTAAGAGAGCATATTTTCCGGCCACTATTTTTCATGCTGTAACTTTTGGAGTAACCTATATTTCCAACCTCAGGTGTCATTCCATCTGCCGTATGTAACCATTTGACTGTGTGACGTGTGTTCTTAAGTCGCGTGCTTTCACGGATACGCGGAACAAGGACATGAACTGCTAGTAATGGTAAACCAGAGCCAGGCAACAAAGGCTAACCAGTTCTGGAATAGCCCGACTTAAAAGGGGGAAAAATAAGAAGAAGAAGAAAGAAAGAAAGAAACAGTTAAGTGTAATATGATCACTGGTCGTGGTGTTTGTTGAAATGTATAAGTTGAAACTCAGTGACGCGTCACAGAGCAAAATGTGACAAGACTGCCGCCCCCCTCCTCTTTTTTGTTCCTTGGAGATCGAGAAGACTATTTCTTTGGGCTTTAGGCTCGAATGGCGAATTGTTGGCGACTACCAAGCCAGGTGAATGTTTAGATCAAGGGATCGTTACTCAGGTGTTCCCTACATTAGTGAATGGATTTTATACCAGGTCAGTTTCTGTTTGAGTCATCATCATCATCATCATCATCACCCCTCTCTTTCACAAATAAATGTGCAACAAAACAGAAGTATAACGAAGGAGTAATATACATAATATATTGAAGGATTTGCCAGCTCTGATCACAAACCCTAACCCTAAAAGTAAACTTTAATCCTAAACGTAAATCTTGATTATAAACCTTATCCCTAATGATAAATCTTGACCCTAAAGGTAAATCTTGATTATAATCCTTATCCCTAAGGATAAATCTTGACACCCTAAACGTAAATCTTGATTATAAACTGTATCCCTAAGGATAAATCTTGACCCTAAACCTAAACCCCCTAACCTTTAAGAGTTAGCCTAAACCATGATCATAAAAACACTGACCCTAAACACCAACTTTAATATAAATATAATTTAATTAATTAACCATAGTAGCTACATCGTGTCTATAGTCATTAAACCTGTAGATTGAACGCAGGATATGTCACTCCTTCGTTATTCCTGTTACTCCTATTCCTCTCCATATTTTTTACTCGTTCGTTATGTCATTCCTTTTTGTGACAATTTAACTCCTTTGAAGCGCTGCTGTCCTTTTTTTTCATGTAAGCCTTGCCTTCTGAATCAAATACATTAAGAATTTAACTCTATTTGCCAGCTTTGTTTCATTTTCATGATAAGTTTTTTCATCTCCCTTCTGCTTGATTGTTACGCAAAATGTATAGATGATCTAATACAGTGGTTCTTATACTGTTTCTGGTCCTGGATCCCCTATCTGGCTTGGGAACCTCTTATTTAAACAAAAAAAAGTAATAATACTAAAGCAGTAAATATAATACTGATGATCGAGCCAATTCATTTGCTGGTCAGTGGGTTTGAAAAATTCTTCCATAAACCTACGAGGGGCCCGTTGACCACAGGCTAAGAACCACTGGTCTTACGTATCAGGTGGTGTCAGTTAACTTTATGGATTATAGTATTGGAGCATATTACAGTGAATAATTTGTTATATTCCAGAACTAAGTAAATACAGGAGATTTATCACATACTTGACTGCACCATCAAATATGCAGTTTTTAAGCTTTTTATGTACCACCAACAAACCACTTTTTGTACAGTCACAACCATAACTGCCTATCTCACCACCTCTACTGCAATTACCACTATTATAAAAGTCACCTATAGCACCACAGTTGTTACCAGCACCGCCTTCACTATCACAACATACATTACCACGGCAACCACAGTAACTTCCTCAACACCATTGTTATCATTTTACCATTGTTATCATCACATCTATGGCCACTGTCACAACCATTCTGTTCTAATAGAACATAGTTCTAAGCAAAATATGTTAGATCTTCTATCTTTGTTAGAAATTATCTTAGTAAACAATGGGAGAATGGAATGTCAGAAGAGCTCCATTGAAAATGTATTTGTATGTGTGCGTATGTAGATGCGCGTGTGCGATATCTTGTTAGATCATTACCTCTCATGTAGTTCATTATTCTGTATTTGTGAATGTAATATTTTCATCTTGCATTTTTAGATATTTTTTTCTCATGTAATCTGTATACTTATATTTCACATAGTTTCACCTTGCATTCATATCTTCTTACATCCTTCCCGCGCTGTTAAACGTCACATAGGGCCCGCATAGTATTCGCCAAGATTTCCTGTTTTCGGCGAGCTTTTCAGCCTCGTCAAGGGATGTTATTCCCACTAAACTGGCCTCTCCTAACAGTGTCCTCTTTAGAGTTTCACGTGGTCGACCTCTTTTTTCTTCGGCCTTTTGTGTTCCACTTGATAGCTTGTTTTGGGATTCTCTGGTTAATTCTTCACATCACATGACTGACATATGTCCACCTTCTTTTTTCTGATCACCCATGAGACTGGTTGTTGTTTGCTCATCTGTCTTATCTCTGCGCTGTTCTTGAATTCGTTCCACTTTATACTGAGTTATGTTCCTGAGCCATTTGTTTTCAAAAGAGTCTAATTTATTTTTTTAGTTGTTTTCCAGCTTTCACATGCATAAATGAGAGCGAATATTACATTTGAATTGAATAATCTTAACTTGGTTTTTGTGCTTATAACTTTTTAATCCATGCATATATATATATATATATATATATATATATATATATATATATATATATATATATATATATATATATATATATATATATACACATGTAATTTTTTATACTTTATTAAATCCAGTTTCTGGGAAGAATGAAAGATGGAGTGATAAAGGGCAGAATGTAAGACGTGCTGGGCGCCCAATTCTTCACCCTTTTAAAATAAAGATCATTCATTCATTCATTTCTACCATCACTACCATCGCAAGCACCATGACATATGCTACTACCACCAATATCACCACAATCAGCATCGTCAGTACTGCTACTGTCACTGTCACCACAACTACCATCACATCTCCTGTTACAACCACTACCACCACAACCACATCGTCTGTGCTAATACTATCACAACCACCACCACCACCACCACCACTACTACTACAACTGCCATACCTCTACTACTACTACTACTACTACTACTATAACTGCCACTACTACTACTACTACTACTACTACTACTACTACTACTACTATAACTGCCACTACTACTACAACAACTACTACTACTACTACTACTGCTGCTGTTGCTGTTGCTACCACTGCTACTACAACTGCCACTACTATTACAGCTACCACTACTACTACTACTACTACTACTACTACTACTACTACTACAACCACTATCACCTACACTACCACTACCACCACCTCTGCCACAGCACCATCAGCGTTTTTAACCAGAGCTGATCATAATTTCTCCCAAACAATAAACAAGCACAAAAAAATGTTCTTTGAAATCCGCCATTTTCACCAGAAAACTTTGGCCTAGCATCAGAACTATGTCATCTCAGAAGTTCTTGAAAAAAAAAAGTACTTGAGCTTTTCAAACTACCGTAAGTTCTGCCAGAAGTGCAATCATCTCTTGCATAAAACCGCTTTAAATCAGTGCTTCCCAGCCTCTTTACATCCAGTAACCACTTTCCCAAATTAGTTCCGGGCAACTATCTTCTGTGTAATACCATAATGCCATAAACCCTTGATTGTTTTTCTACAAGATTCGGCATTCAATCAAATCGATGTCGCCGGGCCTTTCACTTGATGATTCTTCAAGGACCTCTTGTGGTCCGTGGACCGCAGGTTGCCAAGCTTCTGTTTAGATTCGTACTTTTCACGATCAGTGTTTTTCTCTCTTTCATATATAACATTAGGAAGTGTCAGTGGTTTTTCTCTCTTTCATATATAACATTAGGAAGTGTCAGTGTTTTTCTCTCTTTCATATATAACATTAGGAAGTGTCAGTGGTTTTTCTCTCTTTCATATATAATATTAGGAAATGTCAGTATTTTTCTCTCTTTCAATATATAATATTAGGAAATGTCAGTGTTTTTCTCTTTCAGTATATACCATTAGGAAATGTCAGTATTTTTCTCTTTCAATATATAATATTAGGAAATATCAGTATTTTTCTCTTTCAGTATATAATATTAGGAAATGTCAGTATTTTTCTCTTTCAATATATAATATTAGGAAATATCAGTATTTTTCTCTCTTTCAATATATAATATTAGGAAATGTCAATGTTTTTCTCTCTTTCAATATATAATATTAGGAAATGTCAGTATTTTTCTCTCTTTCAATATATAATATTAGGAAATGTCAATGTTTTTCTCTCTTTCAATATATAATATTAGGAAATGTCAGTATTTTTCTCTCTTTCAGTATATAATATTAGGAAATGTCAGTATTTTTCTCTCTTTCAATATATAATATTAGGAAATGTCAGTATTTTTCTCTCTTTCAATATATAATATTAGGAAATGTCAGTGTTTTTCTCTTTCAGTATATACCATTAGGAAATGTCAGTATTTTCCTCTTTCAATATATAATATTAGGAAATGTCAGTGTTTTTCTCTCTTTCAATATATAATATTAGGAAATGTCAATATTTTTCTCTCTTTCAATATATAATATTAGGAAATGTCAGTATTTTTCTCTCTTTCAATATATAATATTAGGAAATGTCAATGTTTTTCTCTCTTTCAATATATAATATTAGGAAATGTCAGTATTTTTCTCTCTTTCAATATATAATATTAGGAAATGTCAGTATTTTTCTCTCTTTCAATATATAATATTAGGAAATGTCAGTATTTTTCTCTCTTTCAATATATAATATTAGGAAATGTCAGTATTTTTCTCTCTTTCAATATATAATATTAGGAAATGTCGGTATTTTTCTCTCTTTCAATATATAATATTAGGAAATGTCAGTGTTTTTCTCTTTCAGTATATACCATTAGGAAATGTCAGTATTTTCCTCTTTCAATATATAATATTAGGAAATGTCAGTGTTTTTCTCTCTTTCAATATATAATATTAGGAAATGTCAATGTTTTTCTCTCTTTCAATATATAATATTAGGAAATGTCAGTATTTTTCTCTCTTTCAATATATAATATTAGGAAATGTCAATGTTTTTCTCTCTTTCAATATATAATATTAGGAAATGTCAGTATTTTTCTCTCTTTCAATATATAATATTAGGAAATGTCAGTATTTTTCTCTCTTTCAATATATAATATTAGGAAATGTCGGTATTTTTCTCTCTTTCAATATATAATATTAGGAAATGTCAGTGTTTTTCTCTTTCAGTATATACCATTAGGAAATGTCAGTATTTTTCTCTTTCAATATATAATATTAGGAAATATCAGTATTTTTCTCTTTCAGTATATAATATTTGGAAATATCAGTATTTTTCTCTTTCAGTATATAATATTAGGCAATGTCAGTGTTTTTCTCTCTTTCAATATATAATATTAGGAAATGTCAGTGTTTGAACGTGGCACTGAAAATTTAATTTATTTTATATCTTCCGGGGTTTTAAGAACGTTTTGAAACATTGGTTATAGATAGATATGTAGTCCCCCGAATTTAGATGTTTAATCCCGTATTCTGTAAAGATAAGGAGACATAAGGGGTGGGGGGGGGAGGAAGGGAAGACATCGTCCGATATGGTGGTTTACAACCCATGGTTGACATGCTAGCGGCAGGGTTGGCGAAACATGGTCGGTCAGGACCCTACTCCAACCCCTCCGTCGGTTACCCACCACACTACACCCCCATTGACAACCCCCTAGCCAGCCTAGCGGGGCCAGGGATCACCATAGTTCCCCCCCCCCCATGGTGGTGGAGTCTGCTAAAGAAATATTGCTCACCCCCTCCCTCCTGCTTGTAAACCCCACTCAAGGAGTGAGGGAGATACAAAAATTTAACCCCGAAAGCCCACTCCCAGCCACATACTTTGGTATGCCTCGACATCTTCGCCGCATCGGCTGCAAAGACCACCAGCTCGGAGTTCCAGCTTAAAGAAAAAAAAAATCACCATTACCACCACAATCACAAATACCACGATGACTGTTGTAAGCACCATAAATATATATATATATATATATTTCTATATATGTATAATTTTATATATGTATAGTTTCTTGCCAGCATCATTGACCTCTTTTCTGAATCTCAGACATGTACGAGGGGGGTTCAGAAAGTAATGCACCACATCGGTTTTTTTGTTCAGCTAATAATGAAGATAGAAACGTGAAATTTTGCAAACTTTAAATATGGCATGTGCCGATTGTATGAACCAAATTGCACTCCAACCAGCCAAAAAATATGGCTGCCCAAACCGTTGAAATGGAGCGTGTTAGCAACTGGCGGTATAAGCAGCGAATTGTGATGGAATTTTTCGTTGCAGAGTAGGAAACTGTTGTGAACATTCACAAGCGTCTATGTGATGTGTATGGAAGTTTTACATTCGACAGGAGTACAGTCAGTCGATGGGTTCAGAGAATCAAAGAATCAGTATTTGGAGATAAGGAGTTGCACGATCGGCCGCGCTGTGGACGTCCTGCCACAGACACCAAAGCAGAAATGTTGAAATGCGTTGAGGGCATTGTTGTTATTGATAGGCGTATCACTACTCAGCAATTGACCTTTAAGCTGCCAGTCAGCAATGGTAGTGCAAACGCAGTTATAAAAGCTCTCAGATTTTGTAATGTTTGCGCAAGATGGGTTCCTCGAAGTCTCACAAATGACCATCGATTGCAAAGGAAAGCAATTTCTTCTGAATTGTTGGAGCGTTCTAATGCTGAGGGAGAGAACTTTTTGGCTAAGATCGTAACAGGTGACGAAACCTGGCACATCATTTTGAACCTGGGACAAAAAGACATTACGTGGAGTGGCATCATCCGCAATCACCGCGAAGAAAGAAATTCAAGACAGCTCCTTCAGCTGGAAAGGTCATAATCACTGTCTTTTGGGACACTGAAGGTGTGATTCTTGTGGATGTTATGCCAAGAGGAGAGACAATCAATTCGCAAGCTTACATTAAGACATTGAAAAAAACTCAATCAACCTTTTTTGCAGAGTTCGGCCTCACAGGAATTCAGCAGACCTGCTTCTCCTTCACGACAACGCGCCCCCTTACATAAGTCTGGCAACACGGGAAGCAATCACCAAATTAGGTTGGACTGTACTACCCCATCCACCCTATAGTCCCGATTTGGCACCCTCTGATTTCCATCTGTTTGGTCTACTTAAAGATGCACACCGAGGGATAAGATTTGAAGACGACGAAGGAGTGATTTATACAGGGAAGAAATGGCTACATAACATAATCAAGAGAAAATGTGGTACGGACTAGGAATACATACACTTGTTTCTCGTAAAGCCGTACAAGTTTATGGGGATTATGTTGAATAATACCGATGTTTACATGACATATCCATGTATATTATGTATAAATTTCATGCTTTTTGAATATGCAGCTCCAGAGAAAAACGATGTGGACCATTACTTTCTGAACGCCCATCTTAGTTTACAATATATTAAAACGCCCTACAATATATCCATAGTTCTTTGACTCTCTGTTTATTATACAGACAGATCTCGATTTAAGCAGCTTCGAAATACGCAGGTCTTGATTTACGAAAAAAAATGTACGACTTGCAGAAAAAAAATATACTGAATTCTTCAAAATAAACTTGTAGAGTAAAATACCGCATAACGTATGTAATAAAACATGGCTCAGAGTTACGTAAAAATCAATATACGCATAGGAGTGCGGAACGATTCACTTACGTAAATCGAAGGCTTTGTGTAATGTTTACTTCAGGTTCATTGCATGCCCTAGGACAGGCTGCAGTAGCCGTAGTATTGCGCTAACAGTTGGAGTGTTCTTAATGTAGGGGGGATGAAGTTTGTTGTATATACAACGTATTTTTGTATTTAGCTTCCTTCGTTGAGTGAGGATGTAAGTTAAAGTTGAAAGTTATTTTTTTAACTTAAATTTAATACATAGCCATTATATCATGACATATCACTCTCTTCTCTCTTTCTCTCCTCCTTCTGTTCTCTCTCCTCTCTCTGTATTCTCTCCTCTCTCTGTCCTTTCTTCTCCCTCCCCTCTCTTCCCTCCTCTCTCTTCCTTCTCTTCTCCCTCCCCTCTCTGTTCTCTCTTCTCCCTCCCCTCTCTTCCCTCCTCTCTCCTCCTTCTCTTCTCTCTCCTCTCTCTGTACTCTCTCCTCCCTCTGTCCTCTCTTCTCCTTCCCCTCTCTCTCTTCTCTCCTCTCTCCTCCCTCTTCTTCTCTCTCTCCCCTCTCATCTCCTCTCTCTCCTTCCTCCTTTCTCTCTCTCTTCCCTCCCTCCCTCTCTCTCTCTCTCTCTGGGCTTTTGGTAACAAGAGATCTCCACTTTTGTCGGTCGTTCGCTGTCTCCCTGGTTGTCTCAAATATCAGTCCTTTGTTTACCAGCACTTTCTCTGCTGGACGTATCCATGTCTCTTTGTATGCATCCATGCTTCTTTTGCCCTGTGAAGTATAGTTCAACAAATTGATGTCCGTTGTCAGAGATATGACATGTTCACTTGGTATTTTTTTTCAGTTCTTTTCTCAGTCTATACAGAATTGATTCTTCTTCTGTCTTCAGTAAAAAAAAAAACCTCTCTAATTTCTTTACGTTTGAAAATAACTTCATCGCAGTTAGTGGGACATTCCTATTTTTACTCCGCTGCCTGTTCAGATTACCATTGCATAAAGGGTGTCATAGTCAGCATAGACATTCCAAGCTCCTGCGCCAACTTCTGTGGAAGATTTCCTAGGGTTTAACCTAGGCAGCCATTGCCTGACCAAATCCTTTTTTGCGATGTCCAACTGTCAAGAGATTTTTAACATTCGCGACAGTAAACCCACGGACGTTCAGTCTCACTGCCTAAAGACAAGTTGTACATCTATGGACGTTCAGTCTCACTGCCTAAAGACAAGTTGTACATCCATAGACGTTCAGTCTCACTGCCTAAAAACAGGTAGTACATCCATAGACGTTCAGTCTCACTGCCTAAAAACAGGTAGTACATCCATAGACGTTCAGTCTCACTGCTTAAAAACAGGTAGTACATCCATAGACGTTCAGTCTCACTGTCTAAAAACATGTAGTACATCCATAGACGTTCAGTCTCACTGTCTAAAAACATGTAGTACATCCATGGACGTCCAGTCTCACTGCCTAAAGACAAGTTGTACACCCATCGACGTCCAATCTCACTGCCTAGAGAGTAGGGGAATTTATTACGGAAGATTAAGTCAGTCAGTCAGTTCTGTCCCTTGTGGAATTTTGCCTCCCTAACAGCACTCCTGTAGGCCTCTCTGTTGTAAGGTAGATGGCCTGCTTTGCTGATGCATCAGCTTCCAGATTATCAACGATGTCTTGCAGCCATCTTCGCCTTCGTCTTCCTCTCTTTCTTTTTCCCATTGTATACCCTTCCAAGACGGTCTTCTCTAAATTCTCATGACGTGTAATATGTCCAGATTATTTAAATTTTCTCTGTTTAATCCTCTTTACTAGCCAGCCTTCTTCAATATTAAGTTCTTGTAGTATAGATATATTTGATCTTTTTTGTGTCCATGATATTTGAGTCTGTGGCATTTACATTCAAAGGCATTTATGTGTTTCTCAGCTGTTTTGTTAAGTATCCAGTTCTCACAGGCATATGTTGCGATGGGAAAAATGCATGCCCTTAAAAATCTTAATTTTGTAGTTCTATCTGTTCCTCTCCACAGATTCTTTAGTTGTTTTACTTTTTGAAGAGCGATAGATGTCCTCTTTTTAATTTCCCTCATTGTATCTCCATTATTAGTTAGTAATGATCCAAGATATTCAACACTTTCCATTTCTTCCAATTTCTTCTCATTGGTATATATTTCACCTGCCTTATTTGTTTTGTCAGTTGTCATCAGTTTAGTTTTCTTCGCATTAAGATACAGATGTATTACATATGTATTATAGAATATTACGGAATATTAAAAAAGTAATAAGAACTACAGGGGAAAATACCATAAACACGATTGGTCATATCAAGAAATAAAGACGTTAGATAATATGACAATTACTGAAAAACTGAATTAAAAAAAATAATAGAGGGATGGAGATTCAGATACCTGACCAAGTAACACAGGATTATAAAACATAGACAACAATCAGATGGCAACTCTTTCACCCTGTGCTTGGCGCAGAATAAATTTTGATGAGAAATTTTGGTCAGAAGAAATTGGAAGGAAGTGGCTGTATAATTTTAAAAAAACAAACAAATATGTGGGTTTGGTTATAATTGTGCTGCTTTTCACTTTAATAACTTGTGGAAATATTGAAGATGGGATCGAAGCACTTATGGACTAATTATTCACTGTGCGATGAGGATAATCCGTCGACTAACTAACCAACTTACTAACAAACTAACGTTACTGAAATGTATTCCTGAATGTCGTCCTGACCATTGATTCTCACGGCTGTATAACCCTGAAATGTGTACAACCTTGCCAGTGCTGTTTCTGACGCGAAAGGGTTAAAGATACCAAGAGCTAACATGGAACAGCAAGGGATCACTGCGCAAGACCTTTCCACGCCGAGCACCGGTGAACGAATGAAAACTCTGCCGAAGAAATTTACAGGGACACAACTTCTGTCCCGTTTTCAGTGGTTAATTTCAAAGCACAATAAGGAAGAATAATAGGTAGGTAGAATTAGGTTTTAGAATCAACAAACACCTTAGACGACAGAAATAGAAGGAAAAACAGAAATAGGGTGCTTAAGAGCGGAACACTGGTCTAGGGAAAGCCGAACAGCCAGATTCTATCCCCCCACTCCCCCTCCCCCTCCCCTGGGTAACTCTTATGAGTCGCGTAAATGCCTTTGTCTCAAAAGTTCATGGTTTATAATCATTAAATATTGTAAAGTTTTAATCGAAAAAAATGGCGTTACCTTATTTTCCAAGTTTTAAAAAAATGGCAGCTATGATGACTGATAGCAAGAAATGGTCATGTGTTATGGGGCTGTTAAGCAGTCAGAAAGGTGAAACTTATCAAGGTTAATTTTCTGTAATTTATCATTTGTCCATGGCCTGTCTGTGAAGAGAATTGAGATTTTTTTTCCTTCACTTTTTTTTTTTGCACAAACTTTCACTCAAGTGATATTGGTGAATTTAATCAATCTTCTTTAGATTCGATCTTCGGGGCAGTCAAATTATCTACGCAGTCATTTGCTTCATTCATATTCATACATACATATATACATACATACATACAGGCAGACATTATGAAAATTATAAAAAAGAAACGAAACAAAAGGAATATTTTTACTCTATCTGTCTGTCTGTCTGTCTGCACGAAACTCTACTGTAGAGAGCGAAACAACAACACAACTCCTTCAGATCATCAGAGGAAGTTCCCCCCCCCCTCAGACAAGTGTGTCTCTGGGAGTCATGACCCAGAGGGGCCCACACCCCTTAGAGTGTCAGGAGTTTAATAGGGCTGAAACACTTGTCTGGGGGGGGGGGTACTTCCTCTGATGATCTGAAGGAGTTGTGTTGTTGTTCCGCTCTCTGCAGTAGAGAGTTTCCTGCATACAGACACAGATAGACAGTACAAATATTCGTTTTGTTTCATTTCTTTTTCATAACTTATTTTCACTAGTTTTGCACCAGTTTTTGTTTTTTAATTTGCAGCTTGTGAAATCCACTTTCTCAGCTGTTAGTAATACTCTTCTTCCTAATCTCTCATTAGATTTCAGAAATTCACTATTTTTCCTATTCTCTTGATTGTTTCGTTAAAAATATACGTTCCTTATTTGCATTACCTTCTTATCGATAGTTTTTTTTTTATTTCATATTGTTTCCTTTTCTCATTATTTTGTCTCGATAGTTTACTATACTGGGGTAATTACCGCCTGGCAAACAATTATGAACCTTTTTTTTTTTAACGCTGGAAAACAAATAGTAAAATTTCTAAATGTTTACTTTTAAACGGTCGAGCAAATATGGCGTCCTGTTTTTTCTTCCTTCCTTGCGGTTGAAAGTTGCGGGTGTGTGCAATCGTTTGACAAGATTGCGTTACAGTTTATATTACATTTTTTTAACGCGTTCAATTTATCTTGTACAGTTAACTCTGTCTGGGTACCGCGACATACTAACATTTTTTGGTATCAGATATCACGGCCGCCATGTTTTACTGGAAAGTGACGTAAAGCTTTCATCGTTTAAAAAGAAAATATCGCAAATTAATATGTTTCCGACATCTGTTCAGATAGCTCAGTGATATGGGAAGAGTTAGTAAGAGAAATGAGGATAACATGATAGCACCAAAGACAAACAGTCGTTTTTTTTTTCTGAAATGTTACACGAACAGTGGGTATCACATGTCGCACGCGGCGAGATAAAGTGATACAAAGATGACTGGAGTCAGCTGAAATGTGGTTCCTAAGAAGATTGCTGAAGGTGCCGTGGACAGCGAGAAAATCAAGCATGAAAGTTCTGAAAGAGGCACACGACAAGAAACAGGGGAAATTATAACGAAGATCAGAACACGACAAAAAAAAAAAAACAACAACAACAGCAACAAAACAAGTAAAATTATAATGAAGATCAGAAGAAAGATCACAAGAAGATCACAAGAAACAAGGTAAATTATAACGAAGACCAGAACACGACAAAAAAAAAAAAAGTAAAATTATAATGAACATCAGAACATGACAAGAAACAAAGGAAATTATGACGAAGACCAGAACACGACAAAAAAAATTAAAATTATAATGAACATCAGAACATGACAACAAACAAAGGAAATTATGACGAAGACCAGAACACGACAAAAAAAATTAAAATTATAATGAACATCAGAACATGGCAACAAACAAAGGAAATTATGACGAAGATCAGAACACGACCAAAAAAAACAAGTAAAATTATAATGAGCATCAGAGCATGACAACAAACAAAGGAAATTATGACGAAGACCAGAACACGACCAAAAAAAAACAAGTAAAATTATAATGAACATCAGAACATGACAACAAACAAAGGAAATTATGACGAAGATCAAAACACTACAAGAAACAAGGGAAATTATAATGAACATCAGAACACGACAACAAACAAAGGAAATTATGACGAAGACCAGAACACGACAAAAAAACAAGTAAAATTATAATGAATATCAGAACACGACAAGAAACAAGGGAAATTATAATGAACATCACAACATGACCAGAAACAGGGGAAATTATAACGAAGATCAAAACACTACAAGAAACAAGTAAAATTATAATGAACATCAGAACAAGACAAGAAACAATGGAAATTATAATGAGGATCAGAACACGACAATCCAAATTTGTGGGGCGTCTTTGGAGGAGGGGTGGGCTCTCTCTCTCTGAACCTTAAGTGCCCAGGGCACATGGGGCTTCCGCAAGGGTTTTCCACAAATGCCTGTCTTTCGCCTTTTTTTCTGCTCTTGCCCAGGTGAGCCCTCTATTGCTCAACATCCTCTCTGTTGTTCTTCTCCATGTCTCTTTTGGTCTACCCTTACTTCTGCTCCCCTGTGGTGTCCATCTTAGTGCTATTTTTGGTAGTGAGTTGTCAGTCATTCGGAGCACATGTCCCAACCATCGCCAGCGTCTTTCCTCAATAATAAACAGGAAAAATCAAAGGTAGAAGAGTAAGAGGTAGACAGAGAGAAAAGTTGTTTTGATGGTTCGGCATCCGGACAGTGACAGCCCTGTTAAGATGAACAAGGGATCGAGGGTTATGGAAGGACACGATATAATACGCCTGTCGGCAGGGGGAGAGAGAGAGAGATTAAAAGAACATAACAAATGTACAATAGAGAGAGAGAGAGAGATTAAAAGAACATAACAAATGTACAATAGAGAGAGAGAGAGAGAGATTAAAAGAACGTAACAAATGTACAATAGAGAGAGAGAGAGAGAGATTAAAAGAACATAACAAATGTACAATAGAGAGAGAGAGATTAAAAGAACATAACAAATGTACAATAGAGAGAGAGAGAGAGATTAAAAGAACATAACAAATGTACAATAGAGAGAGAGATTAAAAGAACATAACAAATGTACAATAGAGAGAGAGAGAGAGATTAAAAGAACATAACAAATGTACAATAGAGAGAGAGAGAGAGATTAAAAGAACATAACAAATGTACAATAGAGAGAGAGAGAGAGATTAAAAGAACATAACAAATGTACAATAGAGAGAGAGAGAGAGATTAAAAAGAACATAACAAATGTACAAGGTCTTTGAGCTTGTTATCATAAACGAAACAATACAAAAAAGCAAACTCCAAATTCTTTGAGCAGACCACGAGGGGGGCAGCTATTAGAGAACATGACAATATCTGGAAAACTCTAGAGGGAAAAAAAAGAAAAGAAAGGCGCCGAGAGAAATATATCTGCATGGGCTGACCAAGTGATAAAGCCAAAAAAAGGGACAGCCGATCTAATTAGAAGTAACAAGGGGTGAATAAAAGGGGAAGACATGATCCCCGACGCTTATCGGCACGGTGTTTAATTAATGAATAAAAAAAAGGAAGGCCTTCAACATTATTTAGACGTAAACTTCAGTAGTACAGAATCTGAAATCGATGGGAACAATGACTAGGACGAGAAGGAACAAATGAACGAGAATTAGTTTCAAAAGGGCGAAGAACTTGTCACGCAGGCCAGTCTAAAGTTGTGTTATACTACGGAGAGAGAGAAGAGAAGAGAAATAAACAGCGTAGCTCAGTGACAAGTTTCTTCTTCTTCTACAACAACAACAACAACAACAACAACAACAACAACAACTACTGCTACTACTATTACTACTACTACTACTGCTACTACTACTACTAACCACTTTTACTACTACTACTACTACTAACTACTTCTACTACTGCTACTAACTACTACTACTACTGCTACTACTACTGCTACTATTAACTACTTCTACTACTACTACTACTACTACTACTACTACTACTACTACTACTACTACTACTACTACTACGCTACAGTTCTAGTATTCTCTGCCGATCCAGCCTTGGCGATTTCGGGGCACAGCAACTTGTCGGACTGGGAGCAGGTTACTGGGGCTATTTTTTTCAGTACTGGATTGGACCTAAAAAAAAAAAAAGCAGGGGGTATCTAGTACTTCTTTAGCGGAATCCACCTTCCAGCGATCCCAGCACCGTTAGCTAGACTAATCATACCCAATGGCAGGACAGAAATGTCATCACAACGACATGAAACATCAGACGGGGGATGGAGCATGATTGACCGCAGATATCAACACGGTAACAAAATGCTGTTGTTGTGTTGATGATGCTGATTGTATGTCTGTTGCCAGAGACCTACCCATATACAGAAAAAAGGTAAAATCCCCGTTCCTGTGCCATTAAGGCATGTTGGGGATTCTGTATAAAGCCCGTATTTCCAAGACCATCAGCACACGAACATGTGAAGTGGTCAGTATGGCGCCTGGCAGAATTTAAACTTCCAGATCTCTCTAGTACCCATTTTTTAGAGTTTGGGCGGGGTCCGGGATCCCTTTTTACCCCTTTTTGGTGTGATTGGACTTGAACCCGGTACCACTGGATTAGTAGACCCAGCGTCTATCCACTCGTCCAACCAGGCCACAAACCAACCCACATGGGGGTCATGAAATACATAACGTGTTATTTCTGTACTGAGAGGATCGTTACATTATTACCATATCCAGCAGCTTCTGTGGTTTTTTTTCTGGCCCTTCAGTGTAGGGAGTTGGAGCGTGGGGCCCACGACCCCATCTCCGTTAAAAAAAAAAAAAGATTAGTGTTACTGAACAGATAGAGAAGCCTCGAAATTGAACGGATAAAAATGAATTACGACTTTGGAATTATAAATGTCTTGAAACTGAACAGACTACGCTGGTTGGACCGCGTAGAAAGAATAGAAGAAAACAGACAAACGAAAATTATGTATGCACAAGAGATGAGGGAACCAAGACCAAGGGGTAGACCAAGACAGAGATGGAAAGACAACATAGAAGAGGATATAAAAGAAATTGGTGTCACCAACTGGGGAGAGAAGATTTAGGGATAGAGAGGAATGGAGGCGAACTTTATCTGCACCACTGGGCCTTAGTGGCTTGGAAATCTGAAGAGGAAGAATTTGTGTTTTCCCTTTCCTGGTGGCACCAAGTTTTCCTGTTGTCTTTTGGTCAGAATTCCCCGCGACCAGCATTTACGTGTAATTTAACACATGCCCTAGGTGAGCCACGCAGATGGCTTTCTAAATAAAATTAGAAATGAAATGACTAGGTGTAGACTGTTCTGTTCCGGTCTGTGTTTTTGCGTTTTTTCCTTTTAGAGACGTTCAAGTTTTAAATTACAGTGTATGATAAATCTGAGACATCGCTTCACTTCCTGGGGAAAAAAAACATGGCGGATTTGCTTATTATGAAGTTTCTTGTGTGGACTTGGAGTTTTCGGTCTAGTAATGGGAGACCGTGGTATATAGTTACGCTGTTGCTTCTAGAACTTTTGACTGGGGATATATGAATTGTACATGATGTTGACAACAGGTAAATCATGATGTGATTATTGGTTTTCGCCTCAGACGAGAATTTTGCTTTATTTCCTGTCAGGTCTGGGGAAAGCCAGGTCGGGCACCAGGGTCAGTTTCTGTCGCCTACGTAGACGGAAAGCCACAGTCTTCTTCTTCTTCTTTTTCTTCTTTTCTTTACTTTCTTCTTCTTCTTCTTCCGTATTCATTTTCGTATTCTCAGCTTTCTAAACAGGGAGTCGGGTTGCCTCTAGGAATCCTGCAATCAGCAGGAGGTCTCCGTACGACCCCCAGGGTTTCTTCTCTATGCTTCTCTCTCTCTCTCTCTCTCTCTCTCTCTCTCGGCCACAGCTGGGCCCTTAGGTCTCTGTATATGGTGCAGCTCTGTAGTATGTTCAGGAGCCTGGAGGAGGGAGGTGGGGGGGGGGGGGAGGCGTTTTGGCACATGCATTGGGACGTTGGCGCAGCCTTGTGAAGATGAGCGTTGAAGTCCGAGGGTCACAACCTGAAGATGAGAAGCCATCTTCATTTCATAAATTTTATCTTTAATAAGAAAAAAAAAGGAGGGGAAGCAGGACTGAGGGGCCTCTTCAAAAGCTCGGGCCCCCTGGGGGGGGGGGGGGTTAACCCTGAGTTCCCTCTCCTCCCCCTCTTTTCACGCCTGTCCCATGCTTCCTCCCGACCAGTTAGCATCTAGAAAAGATCTAGTGCATGTTTGTACTGCGCATGTCAGGTTCAAGTAAGGTCGAAGTTTGTACGCGAGCAAATCTGGCGATGTTGCAGAAAACTCTAGAAGATCAGCGCTTGAGTTGGCGTCATGATTACTGCATCTGCTTCTCATAATGATGGTCTGTGACCCAGATCAGGCCTTCGGTTGACCCAGTTCAATTCAGGTTGTAAATTATTACAGATAGTTCTCGCTTTCCGGCAGTCGTGTCGAAAAGCGAGTTTCATATGGGTATAAAAAATATAGGTATAAAAATAAAAGTATACTAGAGTGGTCGTATAAAGAAATCTAAACATTGTTTAGATCTTCGGTTATAATAGTCGTCTGTGTGTCCCTTGTGGAACTTTGCCTCCCTAACAACCCACTTGTAGGCCTCTCGGTTGTCTTCTTCTTCTTCTTCTTATTCTTCTTCTTCGTTCGCTTCTACCACCAAGTTCACCCTGTGATCCTACTGAATTTACTCCCGTGGTCATCAGTAGGTCCCGTGGTCCCCGTGTGGTCCCCGAAAGGACCACACGTGATCCCTGAGAGGATCACAAGAGGTTCAGAGTATCGCAGGGCTTGAGCCTATATTCTTGGTGGATCTCAGAAGCGAGATTGCGTGACACTGTGGTTTTTGTTGCACCAGTTTAATCTAGAGTTGGGACTTTCTCACCGGAAAACCTCGACGTGTTTTGGATATGAGTATATCCCTGCTGGGTTAGGTGGTTGCCCATCTAGCCTAGAGTTGGACTTTCTCACCGGAAAACCTCGACGTGTTTTTGGGTTACATGTGTATCACCGCCGGGTGAGAGGTGGTTTCCCATCCAGTCCAGCGTTGGACTTTCTCACCGGAAAACCTCAGCGTGATTAGGATACCCATACACCCCCGACGGGTGACAGGTGGTTGCCTATCTAGACTGCACTGGTCCAGTGTCTCCGGCTTCAGCATTTTGTGGTCGTGGCCGCTACCTTTCCTAGTTGTGACCAGGACGGAGGTTTTGTCCAGGAGGACGAATCCTCG